>VWYP01030558.1:25873-57709 GCA_013400435.1 Pycnonotus jocosus | reverse complement strand
ATATATTATTAAATATTATATATACTACATATTATACCTATAATATATAATATTATACACTCTTTCTCATCCATTTCTTATTAGCTTATTATGCATTTACTTGATATTATGTTGGCTTAGCATAATAAAATCTACCAAACTCACTAGACATTGCCCCATAATTATTTAAGAAATACTTTCACTACAACTTAGTGTATTGTTTAAATAACTATCATTTGATCTTCTACTTTAATATTAAGAGAAGCAATCTCAACTGCTTTCAAGCAGTATTCCTTAATTCTTTCCTCTGCAGTCTATGTGAGACACAAACACTCATGCAAGTAGAGTTCTCTCTAAGGAGCTTCATGGAGCCCCATTGATTCATCATTCTGTCTGCTTCATGGAAAATTTCACTGCTCCTTTTAGGACAAAATGTTCCCCAAAAGACTGTATTTCCCCTGATGGAGCAGCTTCATATTGCATATGAGTTAGGCAAGGTAAAAAAGGCACCTTCAATTCAGCACTGACAGACAAGAACTTGTGTCATATAGTAGTCAGGCTAGCATTTAAAAATAGTACCAAGAATAATTTACATATTGTAATAAAATTCAAATTGAAAAGTGGTTGTAATAATCAAATCCCAAGGTTCCATGATTGATGTGTGCCAGAAAGGGGAAGAAACTTTATTTTTCCAGAGGGGAAGGAAAACATTAAAATAAAAAAATGGCCCAAAGAAATCTCTTGCTTTTCAATAAATTTAGTCAGACTGAAACATAAGGCTTTACATAAATAAGAAAATAATATAAATTAGCGATATGTAAATGAAATTCTGGATTTCTCTTCATGTCTTTTGACAAAATTCAAATTTGTCCTTAAGACAAATCCAAAGTCAGGCTTCTGGCTAGATATTAAGAAACCTTAAATACTCCCCACTCCCACATCTAGAGGATAGCTGCAATTATCAATAATAACACAATTGGAGAGGCATTCAACAGGAAAGAGGACATTATTTTATCTTTTATCCAATTTTTTATGTCAGGCTTTTTTCACACAGTCTTAGCAACAGAAAATACTTCATGCTGACTGAGGTTAGCTGTCAGAGAGAATATTAAGGGATAAATCATGTACATTTTAAGACTGTATTTTACTTAACTGACTTTATCTGCATTACAATGGGAAAAAATTACACAAATCTGTTTTGAAAAATATTATGAAATGGCAAAACAGTGGACAGAAAAGTACTAACAGAAATTTGTACTTATAAATAGTATTATAGTAAGAAAAACAAAATGATAATTTAATAACATATCATCATTATTTAGAAAATAATATTGTTTAGAAAAAATCCCACTGTACATAATATTAAACACTAAAATTTTGTTCATAAAAGAAACAAAATGAGAAACAACACATGTCTTTATAAACTGGATTTCTGCCTAATTTTTACTATATATTCTGCACAGAATCAAGAACATCATACTTAGCTTCACAATTAAAACATATATTCAAAATATATGTGCATTTAGAGACAATTTTTAAAAATTAGCAAGGCTAAATTGTCTTCATTGCCTGATGGAAGCCAATGCAGTAAGAGAGCAGAAGAATCAAAACTACATGAGTAACAAACCCAGCAGCAGTGTCAAGTCATTACAAACCCCATTGAGATCCCACTTGGTGGCATTGCTAAATCTAAAACTACATGGAATATATGAAAATATTGACTCTTTGTTAGTTATCTATTTATAGCATAAGTTTTCTTCTGAAAACAATTTTTAAAAGGGAAGAATTCATTTGGATAATTGCAAATGTCTGAGTTCAAAATCTTCCAGTTTAAAAAAATCCCAAACCCTAGAAACAGGTCTAAAGGACGGTGGCATTTAAACTCAATGGAACAAATTCTTAAACAAAACACAGAAAAAATGTTCCTGGTTTTGAGTGGTACTAGCCTATTAAAATCAACTGGAATTGTTTCATGTATCTATGACACAGAATAAGCACTGGAATAATATCAGACGGATATAAAAACCATAAGAAAATTTCAGAACATATACAAAAACTTTTCTAAAAGTCTTCAGACTGGTTTAGGCCTTTTCTATTATGTAGGTTGAATAAATGAAAGTTTTTTTTTTTGTTTTTTTTTTTTTTTGAGAAATGGAAGCTAGATATTTTAAATACTCTTTCACAATTTATCACTTAAAATCTTGATTTTTAAAATCTTAAAATCTTGACTGCTATGCAGCCAGTTCCTAACCCAGCACAGAGTGCTCCTGTCCAAGCTGTGGGCTGCCAGCCTTTCCAGGAGTGTGCTGTGGGACACAGTGTCAAAGGCCTTGCTGAAATTCAGGTAACCAACATCCACAGCCTTTCCCACATCCATTAGGAGGGACACCCAGTCACACAAGAAAATCAAGCTGGTCAGGTAAGACCAGCCTCTTCTAAATTCATGCTGCTGGTTGAGCCTGATGCCCCAGCTGTCCTGTGGGTGCTGAGTGAAGACACACATGATTTGATCCATACCTTGCTGGGCACTGAGGCCAGGCTGACAGGCCCGTGTTTTCCCAAATCCTTCTTCTGGCCCTTTTATGGATGGGCATCACATGGGCCAGCTTCCAGTCTATGGTCCCACAGACTTATGACATCTAAGTGGCTAAAAAAGTCACGAACTACTTCCTCCTGGATTACAGGGGAATATTCTGCTTCTTGACCCCATCTACAAGTTCAGGAGGCCAGCTGTCTTGAGGATGATGTCTCTTATTAAAAACTGAGGCAAAGAAGGTATTAAGCGCCTCAGCCTTTTTCTCATCTTCAATAACTATATTTTCCCCTCCCCATCCAAATAAAGTATAGAGGTATTCCTTGCCCCTTCTTTTGCTATTAACTATTTATAAGAACATTCGTTATCCTTTACAGAATGGCCAGATTAAGTTCCTTTTTATCAACTTCACCACTGTCAACTGGGACAGCCAGAAATGGGTAATAATCAGAGGGCTTAATTGGTTCATGCAGTCTCCTGGTACAGGAGACTATACCTCCATCCATCCCATACCTGGGCCCCAAGAAGGCAGTAGACTTCCCTGTGGGGTGGGTCCAGGTGATATACAGGGCCCTCAGTTCCTCTCAAAAGGGAGCCACCTGCTACAACTACCCTTCTTTTTAATAACTGAGGTTGTGATGCAGCTGATACACAGAGTGCAAATGGGAGATGCTCCAGACAGATTTTTTTTTATTTAGTATCATCTGCCTGACCCTCTAGATCAGAGACATCAGATACCAGAGATATCAGATACCAGAGAGATCGGAGAGATCAGATGCCCTACTCTGTTTGGGTATCTGGGGGGTCTGGAGTCGATTCTTTAATCTCCTTTACCAGGCATTCATTTTGCCTCTCCCCCATGTGTCCTCCTGCCTGATGGTAAGGGGGCCAGGACTCCTATGACTTCTGCAGAACTTCTCTCAGGGTTGGAAGGGTGCAACTCCACCAGTCTCTTTCTCCTTTGCTCTCTGATACTCCTTAGTGTTTCCACTCCTTCCTTAAGCTCTGTGACCAGACAGAGAAGATCATTCACCAGCTCACACTGCACACAGGTGTCTTTTGCATTGTCCTCAAGCACCAACACCAAACTCAGGCACTCCCTGCAGCCAGTGGCAGACAGCTGGGTCCCTCTGGGGGGGTCTGCCAGGATTAGCACAGGCCTGGTAGCAGCAGTAGCAATGGTTTCTGGCTGCTTATAAACCATTACTGAATCTCGTCAAGTAGGGGAGGAAAAAAAACAAAACAGGACAAAACCCAACCAAAATACCACATCCACCTACCACAAAACCCACCTCCAAGAGCCAGGAGGGTGCCTGCACCCCTCCTGCTCACCCTACCCACGTGATCTGCCATGCCGTACCCCTGTTCACCATACTCCCTAGAACTGCTTGCACCTCCTGCAAATGGTCCTGGTACTGCCCCTTGCTTGCCTGATAGGAGGTGAGAGTTTCTTTGTCAGCTCCTTTAAACCTCCTGCAAATGGTCCTGGCAGCACCCCTTGCTTGCCTGATTGGTTGAAAAGAGGAAAAAAACAACAAAACCCTCTGTAACTCGCTCTGGTCCTTAGGAAGAAATTTAGCTGGCTGCTTCCTGCATCTCAGAGTCTTTTGGGCTTCTTGTGAGCTACAGACTCTCAATCCATGCTGGGAATCCCTCTCTAGTGATCTCCCAGAAATGGTGCAATCTGGATGCATTTCCCTACTAAACAGGCTCGTTCACTCCCTGCTGACATGGCACAACCTGGCACCTGTTATCAGTGTTTACAAAGTGATAAAATACTCAGCTGAGAAGTCATACAACACATTTCACCAAGACTAAAGGAACAACAGTAGGAATTACATCATCTCAGATGATAAATAAAGTGATATTTTAAACAATATGTGAATGATTATGATAGGGTTTTTTTATTTATACTAGCTCATGTTTTGCTATTGTCAGTAGTTCTTGAGAACACTGGCAAACTCTTAACATTCCTCCTGTAAAAAACTTCCATTTTCTGTAACCATTGGCAAGTTTGTTCTGAAAGTTATAGACTAGTGTTTCTGATTAAAATCTCCTCCTAAAATATTTAACTGTTCAAAGCATGAACAAGACAGAACTGTACCACATGTTCTCACACCAACCAAGCTTATTAAAATAATGTGGATTTTTTTCCTATCTGAAAGTACTTTTTCTCTAATTGTTATTCATTACCCTGCTGTTTAGGTAACAGAAATCACTGGACAGTGATCCACAAAGTAAGTTTTGTGGTGACAAAATTTGGGAGCATTTTTTCAGCTGTTAATTTCTTCACAAGCAGAGAAATCCTTATTTCAAATTTAGAGAAGCATTCATATTGTAGGAGTGTAAATGCTTTATGGGGTTCCTAATCATGAGACCAAAATATTGTCCAAATAGGAAATTTTAAAGAAACTCCTTGTCAGTAAGGGTTGTGACCAATACCTCCTGGTCAGTTACTGAAAGAAAAAGAGAAATAAGCCATGATGCATAACTTTTTGTTTTCATTGTAGGATTCCTACTGGAATTTTTAAAAAGTAGAAAAAAACCCATTAATATTATTAGCAATTGTATGATTTTTCATAATATATTAATAAAAAAGTCAATTTCAAATTTTTCCTAAAAAGCATGTGACATCTCATCTTAATTTTCTACATTTTCCATGTTTTTGAGCTTTCAGTTAAAAATATTACCAGCATTTTTGAAAATTTTATATTTAGCAGAACTTGCTGCTCACTTACAACAGTAGTTTTTTCACTAACACAAGATGTTCATTTAAAAATAAATAATGGAAAGAAAGTGTCTGATTCAATTCACTGGTTTGATATTATCCTTTCTCATAGGAAGTTACATCCTTTTTATTTTAGGTGATGAAAACAAAATGAGGTAGATCTTTGCAGCCATTGTTAATGCAAACAAAATAAATAATAGTTTTTCTAGTACTGGCTTTCAAACAGGTACACTTTTTTTTCCTTGCTGGTGCTCACTGTCTCCTAGGAGATGGATCATGTTGTCAAAGGATATGTGAAACTAAAAATCAAGACAAAATATATTGACTGAATTGTTGTGGGGGTTTTTTATATCTACCTTTTATAACTATCTTTTATATTCCTCTCAAGCAAAGCGAGGAATCTGGATTAAAAGAGCAACATAGACATGGAAATCAAAAATTAATTAGCCCAACCATCTGTTTTGCATTTAGCTAAATGAAAGAATACCAGGATAGCGGGAAATTTAAGAAGAAGAAGGAGGAGAACAAACAAACAAACACCACGAAAAAAGGCAACTTCATAAAGAAAAAGCAATTAATAATTAAAGACAATATTTACCAAACTGTAATTAGTACCATGGGGTAAATGAATAGCACTATGAAGTAGTACCACTGAAACAGCAGGAATCTTGTGACCTCAGCACAGTCCAGCTGCTGCAGGTCTGTTCCACAGCATCAAACACCTGCATTTGGATCTTTTGCAACTGGGGCCACCTCTCCATCCACCTTTCCTTGGGTTAAAAAATTCTCAGGATGGCTTGTCAAGGGACAGAGGATCTGGAAGGCACTTGTGGAGAGGAGATGAAAAAACTGATTCTCAAGGCCTAGCATCCCAAGAAAGCTGCTTGGAAAACATTGAAAAGAACAGGATAGGTTATTTTATATTTTTTTGTTTCTACAGAAGTCAATGGACTCCAGAGTATTCTCACACCACATTTCTGTTTGCAAATCAATGTTTTCCAGTGAAAAATGTCTTCATTTGGGGAATTCCTGGCTAGGAATCTATAAGAAAGTCTTTCTAAGTATTAACTGTTCCACTCACTTTCTGATAAAAAAATATTTTGAGATGCCCAAAAAATGAAGAGAAGCAGTTATCAACTGCAGTGATGTATTATTATCATTATTATGTCTTTGAATAATTTTATGCAAAGATTCACGATTTTTCTCCTTTTTGCACTGAAGTAATTTTTTGCTAAATATATTTTTCCTCCTAAAGGATTATGTTTTGTAAAACATGGTATTTTTCCTCTGGTGTTTGTGTTGCGCCCTCTTTTCCTCTCTGATTCGTGCATGCACAAACAAAGCCACGTGCACATGTATGCTCATGTATGCTCTTGAATGCTCTTCCAGAGGTTTAAATGACAGCCAGTCTTGTTCCAAAATCCACCATTTTATAAAAAGAATACATTTGCTTTTTTCCCACAGCACTAAATGACTCAGAGAGGGCATGCTTCAACATAGCTGTCATTGCACTGCCTTGCATTTCTGCCCACTTGCCTCACTTGCAAAGGAGAGGGTGACGAGAACTCAAGAAAGATGACTGGGTGGTGGTGGTTGGTTTCTATTTGGAGGAAACTGTTTGGAAAACTGTAGAGTTCTTTTATCTGTCAATGATATAACAGAGTCTGACATGCCTAGCAGTAGGCAGAAGCAGCTGTCAGTAGTAGTATAATTTATTGGTATCTCTTCTTGAATAAGAGGGCTGACAGACTAACATGGGAGCAAAGGGGAAATATGCCAAGTTATCGTCTTGCACCTCAGGCTCATACCACCAATAGCCCACTGTGGAGTATACACAGCATTAAATATGTATTGATTAATTCTGTGCCACAGTCCACTGACTGCACTGATAAGGAAAGTGGCAGAGGCATTGCTTCATCTTCTAGCTGAGAGTCCCACCCCCAACATGCTGTCTTCCAGAATCCTCACCAGGAATAGCTAGAGTTATCCACAAACAAGATGATCTGGAAGAAGAAAAAAAAATTGTGAATGTTGTATAAAAAAAAATGAGAAAAAAAAGGCATGGTGTTTAAAAAAGGTGTTTTAAAAATCAGGAACTAGCAATTTTTACTTAATAATTATATGAGAAAATGAATTTGGTTGATTACATTGTGCTACTGATGTTTAAGATGAGTGAGTATCATATATTAAAAAAGAAAAAATCAGTTGTCTGTGCTTATTAGATGAATATTAGTAAGTGGTAGTGAACAGAAAGCACCTGCTTTTTCAGTTCTTACTACAGCTTTGGGAAGGGCTAGAAGGAAGGTGACTCATGTACGCTCCTCAGAGTGCTCCCACACAGTACCACACATGGAGACCAATTCAATATGGACTTGTGGCAGCTACTAAATACTATTTTAAATGTCAACTTTACAATCACTTTTAAAAAGCCAATATTTCCTCACCTTAGTTCCTGCAATATATAAGTTGTCTCTGTGGCTGGCTCTTTTGGGGGGAGATTTTTCAGGGATTTTTAGCAAGTTATTTTTCCTTTTGCAGTTTATGAACAAAAAGTGACTATAGTAATTCCATGGTAACAACTGGTAAATAAATAAATGAAAAAAAGTTTTATTGGTGAATTCTGTGTTGTACTAAGGGACAATCAAAATACAAAATCCAGGCAGTTTTTAAGAACTTATGCTTCCAAGTATCATGATAATCATTACAGGCAAGAGCTGCTTCACTACTTCAGGTTCATTATCTTTAAGAGTTTACTGAAAGCCTTTTAAAAGTCTTTGCCATGAAACAGAGAAATAGAAACTGAATTAACAATTGCCTCAGCTTGATAATGAAGCTAAAGAACAATTCCTAATTTAATCTATTGTTAATTGATACTGTGCTATAAATGTTGGAGAAAAAGGTAGCAGTGATTTACGGGAAGGCTTAAGAGGTAATGATGTTGTTCAAATTCTTCATGATCCTACAAAAAGAGTGAAGTCTTATCCTGATTTTTTTTTTTAATTCTCTCTTTTTTAATTCTCTCAGCTAGTGGAAAATCTGCATCCTTAATAAGAACTGCACAAATCAGCTAAGATCTGAAAAATGTATTTCAGTGTATTGCATGCAAAGATTTTGCTGGACTTAATAGACAGGTAACTGCAACTTGCACTTGCTGGACTTGCAGAAATAAACATATATATTAACATTTCTGCACTGGACCCATTCTTCCCCTCTACCCTCTCCCAGTGACAGAAAAGCAAATGTATTCCTTAAACTTGTCAATTAAATACATGGGTAAATTTGTTTACAATTTAATTTTAATTTATTTTTCAAACGACAAAAATGTGAGTCATGTTGAATGTTTTGCTTATATTTTAGACTTCAGTTTCATATTTATGTAAATATTGGAGATTATATTAAACTTTCCTGGGAACATATTATTCCATAAGTAATAGTTTTACTTTCTTGCAACTTCCTTTGGAGTAGTCTGTACTGGTGACCACCTCAACCCCTTTGGTAGCAGGGAAGAATGCCAAAAAGAACAGGAGAGCCTGCATGATCAATACGTGTCTTAAAGACTGATGCTATCAATGGAATTTTGTTTTTTTCAGTCATGGGGAGGTTTATAGGACACCAAGCCTGCTAGAGACAGATGGGTTTCACCTGTCTAAAAGGAAGAAAAGGACTCTAGCCCACAAGTTAACATGGGTGATGGAAAGAGCTTTTAACTAGGTTTAGAGCAGGATGAGGCTAAGATAAATCTTGCTAGAGAGGAGCCTGGAGATGTCATGCTGGTGTTGGGAGGTGAAATAAGCAACCCAGCTAAGTGCACCTACATCAGTGAATGCAGTATAGAGAGCAAACAGGAGGAGATGAAAACCATTGTGAAACAAAAAAATTATGTCATAGTCATTATTACAGAAATTGGAGTGCTACAGTGAATGGCTCTGAGCTTTTCAGAGGGGACTGGTGAGGTGGGAGAGAGGGGGGAGAGACTCTGTACATTAGGGAGTGTTTCAACTGTACAGAGCTCCAGGATGAGAAGGTTGAGTGGGTGAGAATCAGGGGAAAGCTTAACAAGGTCACTGTCCTGGTGGAAGTCTGTTATAGAGCACCCAACCCGAATGAGGAGGCAGGTGTATTCTAAGAGTAGCTGTCTGACATTTTACTGTTGCAAGCCCTTGCTCTTGTGGAAGATTAACTTGCCAGATATAGCTGGAAACACCACACACTGCTGTGTGGATGAGGGGAAGGCTGTGAATGTAGTCTGCCTGGACCTGAGCAAATCCTTTGATATCAACTCCCACAGCTTTCTTCCAGAAAAGCTGGCAGCCCGTGGCTTAGACAGGTGCACTGTTCACTGGGTTGAATACTGGCTGGATGGCTGAGCACACAGAGTGGTGGTGAATCGTAGGAGAAGGGAATATAGGTGACCTTGCCCCTGATAAATAACAACTGTGTCAATTACCCAATACAGCCTCACCCCTGAGGAGTCACAGCAATATACAATAAAGATGAGTGTGATAAAAGGGAGTGGGTTAGCTGGTGAAGGGAATCATCATGAAGGATCATGAAGATGAAGAATCCTGGCCAGAGGGAATCACTGCTGTGAGGTCAGTCTGGGGCTGCAGTTGGAGCCTGTTGTTGGAGTCTGCAGTCACAGTCTAGCTGGGTGAAAGCCTGCATTCAGAGTCTGCAAACTGATACCAGCAGTCAGAGGCTGCAAGGGAAACCTACAGGAGGAGCTTGCTTCACAGCCAGAGTCAGTGAATAGCTGGAGTCAGGATGGCTAAGCTGCAAAGAGGAATAAACCAGGACCCTTTTCATGCTGTGATAAACAAGAAGTCTGTGTCTTAGCTCATTTCTACTCTCCAACAAGGGGGCTGCTGCAGCAGTGAACAATGTCACATACATCTGATGGCTGGTCAGTAGTGGGATTTCCTAGGGCTCAGTATTGGTGAAGGGTCTAGAGAGTAAGTCCTGTGAGGAATATCTGAGGGACCTGGGATTGTTTAGTCTGGAAAAAAAGATGCTCTGGGCAAACCTTATTGCTTTCTACAGCTACCTGGAAGTAAGTTACAGTAAGGTGGAGACCATCCCCTTTTGTTATGCAGCCAGAGACAGAACAAGAGGAAATGGCCTCAAGCTGCAGGGGAGGTTCAGATTTGGCATCAAGAGGTTTGTTAAGCATTGGAACAGGATGCCCAGAGAAATGCTGGCTTCACAGTCCTTGGAAGTGTTCAAGAAATGATGTGACATGTTGTTTAGTGATATGGTCCTGTTGGTGTGATGCTGTTCAAAGATTGGACTCGATAATCTTAGATTATTTTGTGATTCAATAGGGCTGTGATAGAACTTGCTGCTGAACCTTTGACCTGATCTATTCTCTCAGTTCTTGTACTGAGAGGGTTACATAGGGAGTGCTCTAAATATGTGGAGAGACCAGAAGGTACAATTGCTGGTTACTGGAGGGAAGAGGAGGTTTAATCCAGTGACTGTAGTCCATGGGATCTGGGTTTCAGTCCTTATGTGGCCACAGGTCTGAGCCAGGTAATAGAAAGACCCATTTACATGTGTGCCTGCAACTGGAAGGCATGCATGTTTTATATGTTTTTATATACGTGTGTGTGTATATATGTATCTTCTGCTAGTGGCCTTTTATGCTGAGAGAGGGGGACAGGTGAGGCTGTTGGTGGTGCCTGCATTTGAACAAGACCTGTATTTTCTGCCTGTGTTGATCTGTGCAGCCAAACAGATGTATATGTACTGTGTATACACATATACTCAGCTTCATTCCTAACTAGACTTGGGGACATGGAGCTGTGGTAGCCTTGCCTCTGTTCAGCCTTGCTGAACCAGGTTCAGCAGCTTCTAACAGTTAAGACCCATGAGACAAATGTACAATTTAAATGTCATTACCTTCCTTCAAGGAAAAAACAAAAGTATTTCTTGCAAATTGGTTTTACATGGACGCTGAAAAATGTTTGCTTAACCAGAAAATCTCTTTTGTAAATAATGACTTCAGAGACCTTGAGGCAATTTATAGCTGGCTGAATGCACATGAAAACAGGGAGAGGGGTTTGAAATTTAAAGTGTGATGCTAACTCTCTAGAGACCCAGTCTATAAAGGTATTTACCAATGAAGTTTTCCTTAGGGATGTCAATGTAGCCATCAGTTATTGGAGAAGACAGAGTGAATGTGTTCAACCATAGATAAGACTGACTCCTTAGGGTGAGTAGGTATTTGTCTTGGGAAGACTCATTTTTGAAGACAGCATTTAAACAGTCAGCTAAAATAAGGTCTCATTACAGCAGTGTCTACCCACTGCCCAATTTAATTTCTCAGAACTTCATATGGACCTTACGATTAGCAGCTATTTGATCTCAGAGTCACAACTACTGGCCTTTGTAAGGGAACACTCACCTGTTTGATCCATTTTCTATCATCTTCATGATAACTAATATAGTCTTCCTGGTGAGGTCTCCCTGTGCAGTTCAAGAATCAATGTGTATGCAAACACTCCTTTCTTGTATATCCTTCCTGTTGTTTCCCTACCTCTGTAAATAATTCACACTTGAACTGCTCATTGTGTAAAAAGAAAATTTAAGAGAAAGTTCTAAGCTGTCAGAGATGCTTTGATGCTCAAGGGATTCCTTAATTGCCATCTGATCCCTCTGAGATACAGGCAAATAACCTACATCTCAAGTACAATACACCATCATTCCCAATTGTATATATTATTTTATGAGCTTACACCAAGTGTGACAATTTCAGTGCGTATAAAAAAGTCATGATTGAAGAGCCCTTGAGACCCACCCTACATTTTCCTTTCATGAAGTTATTGCAATGAGAATACACAGCTATATTCTCTTCAGGCTTTCCAAAAAAGGGATTTTTTAAGGATGATTTCAACCACAGAAAGTCTCTGCACAGCACTACTTCATTAGTTCTCTAGCACACTTTTATCAGCTTCCTCCTGAGAGCAACTCTATTACCATTTCTCTTTGGAGAAGTACAGCCTTTCTTTATAATCCTAAGGTCATACAGTGCAGCTGAGTGCTCAGCTGTTAGGTGGTGTCTCTTTGAGCTGAGTCAATACCTTGGTTATGAAATAACCTTACCTTTAGTGATTGGCTGGTTTGAAAGGGCTTCCTTTTCCAGTCAATTTTGGGTACATCCCCATAAATATAGGGAAGCTTGTAAACTTCTTCTCATACTTAGTTGCAGATAAGGTGCAAGTTGTTTCAGTAGGACAGGACCAGGGATTTCCAAAGTGGAGGGAAGGGCTAAGTATCTGTAAGGATGAGCGCCTCTAAGTTACACCTCTTGTGTTCCCCCTCTCAGGCTGTCTGCCCACACAGCTGCTACCAGAGGCGGGACCTATTTCCACTTTGTACTCCTTTCATCATTCCTTTCCACGGATGTTGTTACACCACCGTTGGGTTTTATCTCCTGTTCATAGGCTGTGCTGTCTTTGTTGTTAGCTCTAGACTTTGTGCAGTCTCTTGGCTGGCTGTCTAATTCCTTTAGGCTATGTAGATTTCTCCCTTGTTGCTTTTGATTAGGTAACTTTTACTCTTCTGTAGCTATTACTGCCAATGCACTAGACTGAAGATGTCATTCTGGTGGGGACAGAGAAGGAAAAAGAGGGAGTTCTAAACTTTTAAATCCTGAGAAATGCACCATAAAATTTGTGTTTAGGGTTCAGAATATTTTTGATCTTCTTCTATCTTTTGAGGAATTAAAAACAAGCCCAGTCCTCCTTCTGCTACTACAGTATACTTACCCAGTAGTGAATGTCTGGAATTTGATCCCCACTTTTCTTCCTTCTTTATTTCTCAGAATAAGAATATCTTATTTGGGATACACTATCTCCATCACCTCAAGATATTGAAATATTGGTGAATGCTTCCAGGTTAAAATTAACATTTTCCCTACTTCTCTGTGCTTTAAATTCAAGGTATTCGTTAATCTATTTGTTACATAGCTCTCAATCTTTTTCAAGGTACTTCTCTTCCTGAATTTCTACTCTAAATCAGAGGGATTAATTTCAAGTTTTTTTTTTTTTCTTCTAAAAGGTCTGGAGTTTGCTGGAGTTTGAAGCTCTTGATAAAATAATTTGCTATCCTCTTCACTTTTGCTATACAGAAACTGTATGTAAATTACAGTTTACATAACTGTGTTTAAATCTTGTTCTTGAAGTAGTGACTGTATGTTCTGTAATGAGCAATTCCAGATTTTCTACCTAACAGCTCCATGAGGTGAAGTGATACAGTTCTGTACCAATTCATGTGCACCATTTCCTCTTCTTTTGCACTGTTTCCTAAGTAATAGAATGCAATATTGCTTCAATAGCCCCCTGTATATATATAAAATCTCCCTCATTTTAAATGATCTCTCACTGATAATATATATGAGCACTAATTTTATGTGGCTCAATTTTCACTCAGCTGCTTTGATTATTTTTACATTTTTCAGATTGTTTGTAACAGTGCTAACAGAACACTTCAAACTCCATGAAGAGTAAGCCTGAGGGCCTAGTGGCAGCAAGCTTGTGAACTAAAATTAGCACACTGTGAGGTGCATGCTTGCCATCATTTAAAACTATGATGAACCATTAAAAGTCAATGTCAATACATAAGACATTTGCAAAGGCATCACTACATTTTAGATCAAACCCAGTAAAATAATTCTGGCATAATTATGCAGTCTTTTAAGACTTGAAAGTTCATTTCAAAAGAAATTATGCTTAAATCTAGAACAATTATAATCTAATTTCTTTTTTTCCCAATTCTCGTTTCAGTCCTTCACTAACATCTAAAATAAAACAAAATATTTTAATCAATGTAGTCTGATATTTTTCATTGTTGTTGCTTTGCGTAAGTTTTCTATCAAAAATATATGCATTTTTTCTTTCAGTGCACAACATACATACTCATTGTACTAATGTTGAGTCTTCAGCCAATTTATGTTTTTAATCTTTAATCCATTTGAGCAGTATAATGTGTATATCAAGTTGAGTCTAAATTTTAAGCTATGTGTTCATGGTTCATAAACATTCATTACAAAGCATTTTAGATCACCTAAGCTGATGTTCTATATATGTAAGTCCCATTGACATCCTATATACAAAGTTCCCTAACCTGTTGACATTTATCAAACACTTTAGTTTATATTCCTTTTAGAAAACAAAAGTATTAGCTGTATGCTGTAGATCAACCAAATGAAAGATCAAGGTTGCACTAATTGCCAAAAAATCTTTCAGTTGTTAAATCTTTCAGTTGTTGTTTGTTTTTTTGTTTTTTTTTTTTTTTTGTATGAGATATGCCAAAATGAACACATTCTCTGTTGCAGAGAACTTCTTAATCACACCTAAAAGATCACTTCAGAACCATAAACTAACTGATTGATGTGAACCTTAGTATGTAAGCAAGACTAGGTTTCTGAGAAACTGGACTGTCTATATAATATTGTGTGTTACATACCTCTGGCAAATTGTGACTAGCCTCTGATATTAAAGAGGATAGAGCAAACAACATTCAATAAGATCTATTTGACCATCTTTTCATAAAGAGAAAAAGTATTTCTCAAACTTATAGGCAAAGAAAGCCTTTAAAGCCTTGAAATTTATTTACAATAATTATATTTATGCAAATCAGTGAATATCTGATTCATCAGAACAAACATACACAGGTGAAGATAAGAGGGTGATCACAACCAAGGACCTAAATCCTTTTGACCTTTAAATATTTTAATTCCCAAACTGCAGTAGACATTTAAATAAAGAAATTTAGTCTCCTTGGATGATTTCAGCTGAAAGTAAGACCAGTTCCAAGCACTCTATTTAATATCTAATTACTTCACAGCTAGGACATTATATCTTATTTCAAGGTTGAGTTTGTCTAATTTTAGTTTTCAGCCCCTGGAACTTGTTATATGTTTGTCATCAGCTGTGAAGGACTCTATCCACAAAGGTTTTTTAGCCATGTATTCCTTTGTTTTGGGATTGAGACATGTCTAGAACTTCTCTTTGGTATGGTGAAACATTTTAAGACATAGAAGCAAGGTTTATTTTTCAGCCCAAGGACCCTATAAATCATTCTGATATTTTATATTTCCTTTAAAGAATATCTATAAAAATTGGATACAGCATGGTATTTCTAATCGGTGCAATTGCTTTGGTACAAAATGACCAAAGTAGGAGCATATTTTACTCCTACTTTTCTGTATCGAGGAATCTCATTAATCTTTATAATATTAAAGTAGAAACTCATGTTGAGATTGTTGGATCTTTTAGTCACTGCCTTCCTCTTGGAATCTTTCATGCTGTTCTTATTTGATTTTCCTCTGTGGAACAGTTTGCATTTAGTTCGTGATTACATATTTTTTTACAATATAATTAGTCCTCTGCATCTGAGAACCAAGATGGTCAGTCAGAAAGTATCACACTGATCTGAGGGAGGAGCATGCGTTTCTTGAACTATCATAAGCAAGTACAAGATGGTAACTCCTGGAAAACCAGATCTTCCTTTAATATTCTTCACCATGGTAAAATATATGTTTGAAATTCCATACACAATGCACGGAAAGAGCTGGGTGCGTACTGAAGCAACAAAGCTAAAGCTGGGTCGTGTAAATTTATCAGGGAGCCTTGCAATCATAGAATCACAGAACCACAGAATGGCTGAGGCTGGAAGGAATGTCTGGAGGTCATCTGGTCTAACCTTCCTGCAACGGGCTCACCTCAAGCTGGTTGTCCAGGATCATGGGCAAATGGATTTTGAATATCTCTACAGATGGACACATTACAACCTCCCTTGGCAACTCGCTCCAGCACTCAGTCATCTTCACAGTGAAAAAAGTGTCATTTGATGTTCAGATAGAACTTTTTTGTGTTTTTACTTTATGACCATTGCCTCTGTCATTTGGGTGCTACTGAGAGAAGCATTGGTCTGTCTTCCTTTGCATCATTCCTTCAGGTGTTTATATGCATGATAGAATTCCCACTGAGCCTTCTTTTCTCGAGGTACAGCACTCCCGGCTTTCTCAGTCTTTTGTCATAGAGACATGCCCCAGTCCCTTCATTGTTTTATTGCTCCTTTATTGAACTCAATTTGGTATGGCTATATCTTTTTTGTGCTGGAGTCCAGAAATGGCCACAGCATTCCAGGTGTAGCCCCACTATTTCTCAGTAGAAGGGAAGGATCAGCTCCCTCAGCCTGCCAGTAAAACTCCTCCTAGTGCATCCCAGGACAGTTTTTTTTGGCAGCAGGAGCACATTGCTGGCTTGTGAATTGCTGGATGTTTTATCTGAAAAGGTGTTTCCAGACAGTTGGCCCCCAACATATATTGTGCCTGGGATTCTTCCTCCTCAGGTGCAAGACTATGCAATTGCCCTTTGCTGAACTTCTTGAACTTCCTATCAGTTCATTTCTCCAGCCTGTCAAGGTTCCACCTCATAGCAGCACAGCCTCCTGGTGTGTGTTAATTAACTAATACAAAACACCAAGGAGATGGCTGGTTTTAAATTTCAACTTTTACAAGGTTTAGCTTACCCGTTTGGGTAAGAAGCACTCTGCAAGGGATAAAGAGGTCCACAGTCCTGTGAAAAACCTTTCATGAAATTAGTTGTCTATGTCAGGTGAATTCTTAATTATTAAAAAAAAAAAAAAAAGGGGGGGGAGAGAGATACCACTTTCTCCCATTTTCTCTGAGCTCATACTTCAGAGTTGCAAGAAAAGCCATTTACTTATGGAACTTAATAAATGAAAGGTTGAAAAGTGAAGAATTTATGAGTGCTTATTCTTTCTTCTCTCCTCTGTGCATGACCTAAGCCAAAGCTGCCATGGATAGAAGTGTCCTTTCCCATTAAAGAGTAATCAAAAGAACTTCAGAAAGAAAAATATTAGGGACAAGGCCAAAGAGCAAGAAAGAAGCATTACTAGGGACGGGTGAAAGTGATAGATGTCTGCAAATTAATCTAATGACATACACAAAATTCTTCAGTATTAAAAGTAGACCCTTTCTTACTGTTATTCTATGGTGTGAAAGCCTAATGAAGCTCTGGATTTTAACTGGGCATAAATATGTACTTATAAATAGGTATGTATGGGGTTCTTCTATCTCTGCTGATTACTTTAAAGGAATGTCCAACTTAGAACCCTTGGAGAGGAAAACTAAACATTACTATTTGCTCATATTTGGGGATACTTAACCATGGCTTCTAACAGGACAAACATAATATAAAATATAAACACATCTTTTGCAAGGTTTTATTACTTCAGCTGTTTAACAAAACTGATTGTAACTTACAGCTTCCCTCATGACTATTCTTTTCTCATGACTTGTTTTAAAGCTGGGAGTGATTTTTTTTTTGTTTTGTTTTGTAGTCAGGGTAATTCTCAGATTCTACTGAATTTTCAAAGTCAAAAGGGACGACTAAGAGAAATGTATCAAAAACCAAAAAAATTAGCAAGATTCTCCAAATTTCAGCTTCAGAACTGGTGTATACCCAAACCCTAAATACTCTGATGTCAAAAAAACTATTAAATCCCTTCTGGAAATTGCTGCAGTGAAAAGCAAAACTCCTGGTACATTTGTGTGTAATAAGGGAGCAGAACACTATGACATTTTGCAATTAAAACAATAAGCCACAGTGACCCTTCTTCTTGGTCATTCATTTCTTTTTCAACCTGGTTGAATTTAAAATGAGGGAAGCATGTGAAAATGAGGCAGGATGGAACAGCTTTTGAACATGGTACTTTGTATGGATCTCTTCATCAGAGATCTGAAAGAGAAAATCTGTAGATCCTGGGAGAGTTACTCTTTTGTATCTTAAAGAAAATGTGGTAGTGACTGTAAAATGCAGATATTTTGCACTGACATTTAAAGTATTATGTAGTCTAACTGACAGTTTTGGCTAAGTATATATATAAATAAATTACATGAGCAGATGAAGAGTGAGTTTTAAATGAATAAACACAATTGACAGCTTGTGGGGAAATCATGAGCTTAGTTTAAGTTAGTAACACTTGGTAAAAAAAAATCTAATAAAATTGAATGTTTAAAAAGTCTAGGGGTACAAATAGTTTTGTACAAATATAAGTGTATATGTATTAAAAAAATCATTACATGTTTACCCCATGATCCACATGTAATATGAAAAATAGTTCTTTGCTAGCAAACAACATACCTTGAAACAGATGCAAACACAAAGAAAATATTGTTCTTCACAGTATAAGCATAAATTTCTTTGTTTAATCAGTAGCTCTAGGTATTTACCACCACGACTCAGCTTAATTACTCTGGATCTGAACTAACCATATCTGAAATAAGATTCAAGTTTAATATGATTTTTTAAATATTTCATGGAATATTGGTATAACTGATTAAAGTAATAGAAACTGTTTCTTGTTTTAATATAATTTAACTGAGAAAGTATTTTGTACTTGCTATCTCTGAAAAGCCAAGCATTTCATATGACCAGTTCAAGGTTTTCTGTTTGTCTGTTAATAGTATTGTTGTTGATATTAATTGGCAGAAAACTACCTTTCTGCAAACAACAATTGATGTCCTCATTGTCCTGGGAAGAGTAAAGATTATATATATTAAAAAAAATAGGAAATAAAAACATAGCATAACTTTGAGAACAAGTATGACAGAACAATTATAGTGTTTTTTTCTGTGCCTTCATCTCATATTTTTCTGTTCTTGTCCATTTCTTTGTATACAAGGCCATACCCACAGAGTTATTCTCATAAATCTGCCTCCAATACTCGATTTTTAGCTACTGAGTAGGCATAGATGCTATTTACTTTAGTGTTGCTACTCAACATTTCTGAAATGACATTCTTGTTAAATTACTGGGAATTTTAGATAGCATATATTGTGCAAGTGTGGCCTTCATAGATATATCTTCTCTACTAAGAAGTGTCAGGAGCAGGCAAAATGACTGATAGCTGGAAAAGCAAATGTGTAGTGAAACAGGTTAAATGAAAGAAAAAACAAAGCAGTGTATCCCGATAGCAAACAGCAGTGAGAAGCTGAAATGAGGGAAGGTGAGAGTGACAGTCAAGGTCATAGAGAGACATGCAGGGCATCCTGCAGTTGAGTATGAATTAGACAAGGGAGGTGAAAATCATGTGAATAACATCCACTAAAGATAGGTTGATAAGAAATCATCTATCTCCATTTAAACCTAAAGCCCTAAGCTGCTATAACACAAAATACGTACAATGGCTTTTATATGTAGTGGAGAAGGAATATGGAAATAGTCTGGGTTACTGGTATGTAGGCAGAAGACAGAAGTGAGAGCTGAAATACAAGGTTTTTCCTATTGACTTAGAGATGTAGACAAGGCAGAGGATGCTACCAGAGGTGTGGGAAGAGTGGAAGAAAGAGCAGTCTGGTTTATTTTTTCACAATTTTTTGTTGCTTTGGCAATACCATATTAGTTCTATCAAGTTTCTGTTCCTTCCAGAGTGGATTTGAACTCTCTTATATAGTCAAATAAGAATATTTTAATTTTTTTTTCCTTACCAAATATCTTTCTAAGCTATTTTTCATTAGTACTTCTGAAAACAGATATTCCAAATTGCAAAGATAAATGGAGGTCTTTCACAATGTAGCCCTGGATTAATTTGTCCTTAAATTTTCAAAATAAAAGTTTAAGAAACACTAATTGAAAAATAAACTATTGAAGGAGTATGAAAAGTTATCTTAAGGGAGATGTAGACAGATGTGTGATTATTTCACTTTTTTTGTAAAATGCCTTTTGTATAAGCCAAATGCCAGCGCTTGTTGTAATTTCTTTTTGTGACAAATAGAAGTTTATTTGTTTGTTTTTGTTGGCAAGGTTTGGGGTTTTAGGGTTTTTTTTAATTTATGTTGGAATTATGTTGGAATGTTTAATTTATGTTCTCATTTTTTAACTTATGTGAGCTAGTGAACAGAAAATGCATGTGGGTTACCCCTTTAATTTGTCAACCTTAGGCTTCTTGCAAGGTAGTCTGAATACCTGTAGTTACAGTAGCTATACAAGAGCTTATCCCTCAACTGGGATTTGAAAGCTGATGAGTTGGAAAGCACTTTCCAAGGTCGTTTAGTCCCACCCCTCTGCAATGAACAGGTGAGTTTGTTTATGCTAACACCTCCTTACCCACCTTGCTAGGAGAAAAAGAACAAATAATCTCATACTAAGCCTTTGACATATTCTTGAAATATATTTAAAATAGATTTTTCTATTTCCATAAATTTAAATTTTTATTTATATTTTTAATAAATAAGTAACCCCAAATCTATTTGCAAGAATCACTACTTATCTTAAATTATTTATTTTTCAGTAATTTTCCCTCTTATATTACCCTTTCTTTGTGTTTCTCACTGTTCATCTCTCTGCCATACAGCTGGGTCAATTGTACTGCATAAGAGTACAGTTACTGGAGAATTTTCCTTTGATCCTTTTAACACAGTGGAAAAATGTACGTTCCTTCTGAATAGCATAATTGCCTTTTTTTTTTTTTTTCTCAGCTCCGTATGAGAAGTAAAGCTCCTGTAGTTTGAGCAGTTGACAAAATAAAGATGAAAAGTCTATACATCTTTTTCATTTTTCATCACAATACGAGTAATATTAGCTGAGGAGATCATATAACAAGCCCTGCAACTGCTGAGTAAACTAGATCCCTCTTAAACAGCATATCCCAGTGGGAGCAGAATGTGCCAATTAAATGATCATCCCAATTACAAGAGGCTCATGGGGATACATTGTGCTGGTGTGGTTTACAATCGCTTTCATTTCATGGATTGATTAAAACAAGAACAGTATCAGCTTCCCATCTTGATTACCTAATAGAGATGATTTATTTTGTATACATACAGGGATTCTTTCCTGTATCTGTTACAAAAATAGTGGAACTGTTTGTACAGTATGTGCCAAAATAAAAAATAACATTTTTATTCCTGTGTGGCTCAGCTGAATTGTTTATGGTTTGATGATGAAAACTCCATTGTCTGAGTAATGTGTTTTACTATCAGGGAAAGAATTAGGTATTGAGCTACTGAGCTCTGTCTTCATCCCAGAGGAATCAACTGGAAGTATTGACTCTTGAACTGAGAGCAAAGCTCAACACATGTTTTAAACACAGAAAGTGAAATCAATGAGCTGAAATCATCAGACTTCAGTGGAAACAGAATTTTATTCAGAAAATCAAAAAAAAAAAAGAACTTTTCGCCTAAAATCAGAAATAAACCAATCCATCATGTCCATGAATCAGACATCTGCCTTTGGAGAAACTTGGAAGAACTGCATACTCTTAGGGAAAAAGTAATTTTTTCACTGTTGAAAAAGTGGTAAAGAAGAGGATATTCACATGAATATAAGGCTGTTTTACTGGATTTTACCTTTTAAAAACCCAAAGAGTTCCACTTCCCCCCCCAAAAAAAAAAAAACAAAAAAAACCCCAAACAAACCCAAAACAAATCAAAAACCCCTCACAACACAGATACTTTCACATATTTTCACAATTAGGATTATTCAAAGAGCAAATTTTGTCACAGAACAAGCAGGAGTGGTTGAAGCAAACTAGTTATGTTCTTGAGTGCTTCTGGTGGTATGTCATTGAGTTTTTAATATTGGCTGAATCAAGCCAAAGAGAGAAATTATTTTTATCACTCATTTCAGGTGTTTCATTAGAGTGTGATGAGGAATATATGAAAGAAATCCTTGGTTCTTATAGAGTCACTAGGTGACTCCAAGCAGCTAAATTAGATGTCTTAGATTTCAGGATGTGATTATCTTGCTGAGAAACAATAGAGAGGTATGCATCTGTATTTTTTACTGATCATACACTAGATACAGCATTCCAGAAACTTAAATCCATACGTAAGAAGGAACTTCAAAATAAAACCAGTACAGTATTGGTCTCATCTCTCTACCTTAAAAATTAGCCAAGAGTTATTCAGAATTTTCTACACTCACAACTTGACATTTTTATTTTGTTTTAATGGAATACATAATTTCAATTTCAGGCAGTTTTTATTTTAAATGACCTTTAGTCTGGTCATTAAGGCCATTATTAAATCTTATCATTAAGTCCAAGATCTTAGCAATTTAAAGTAAGAACATATTTTATTAGGTCAAACATGGATCTTGGACCTTAAACTTACATTTAGATTTGAATAAATTATGTCAATGTGTACCTGTCAACATCTGTATGCATTTTGATAGCAACTTTCAGATGACCGTACATAAAAAATATTGAAAAGATAAGTATCAATAATTAATATAAAACAATATCAATAAAAGAGAACAGACAACTACTGCCTAAAGAAAAAATATTTCTGGTGTCATTTTAAATGATGAAAAGTCAATAAATTGTTGCAAAAAGGTAGAAATGAAGCATTAAAGGAGAGGTTCTGCGAAGGAAGGGTTCTTGTACTGACTTGTGCTGGCTAAATATGCAGTGAGAATGTAACCAAAAGAAGAATGTAATTGAAATTTTGAGATTAAATTCTGCCTACAACAGTGTCCTTTTATTAATACGGGACTAGCGTTCTATCCAAACACTACAAAAGCAGAGTTCCCATTACCCATCCTCACACATTTACTTTCAGGCAAGGTCCTTCACTGTCACTTACCCTTATCCTTCCTGCATATACCTATAATAGATTGGCAGAAACGCTTTATCTTTCTCCCCTTTCTGGATCATCATTAAAGGCTGCTGTACCTCCTTGCCCTGCTTTCTATCTTCTCCTCGGCTTTTTAAAAGTAAGCTCCTTTAGGAGACCCTTCTGTTATGAGTAGGAATCCAAGAATAACTGCTCTTATGTTTAGCCATCAGCAATTTAGTGTTCCTTTCCAATCCCAGGGGTAACAACCTGTTTCTTTTATCTTTTATATTTTATCTTTCTGTACAACCACTGGTTCTAGGACCGTTTTTCTAACATTGCTGCTTATCCTTGTATAGCCTTCTTTGGAATGTAATATGTTATCAGTTAAATACAGCTCCTGAAATTTCATTTTCTTTTCTCTTCAGGTATCAAAATCTAGTTAAATAGTCTATTACAAGGGTTTCACCCCCACAGTAAGTTTCTTGGTTTTCATGACTCTTGAGGGGGAAATATTCAATGTGATCAATGAAGAATTAAAAGTGCTATTGCAATTAATGGGAATAGTGAGATGCTTTCCCACACTTCACATTGTCAGTTCATCCTTTGAAGTCTAGGACATGCTTCAGGGCAAAACCTAAGTTGTAAAGCATTATAATTGACAATAACCTTTGAAAGAAATACATTTATGTTTTCTTAAATTCAGCTTACAGTGATTGATTTCTTTAGATACACAAGAAAGCTGCGAAAAAAAGGTTACCAGAGACAAACTTTCCAATATCTACTTCTAAGAAAATTCAACTTCTAGGAGTGTCTAATGGCTTCCAAATTCCTAGGTCAGTATGCCTGGTGCAAGCTTGTCTAAAGACAACTATATTTTTGTATATATAGATCCAGCATACTAAACATGCACAGATGTTATTTATTACTCAACATTTCACAGGATCCACTCCTTTTTCTTTACAATCTTCAATTATAAGCATTTCTGTTTCAGAAAGGAATAACATTACCTTTTGTTCCTTAGAAGCTAGAGTTTGCAAAAATTAGCTCCCTTGCTTAAAGAATGGTGTTAGTAAAACCAAGGTCATAGGTTTGGTCCCTACATGGGCCATCCACTGGAGAGTTTGACTGGATGATCCTTGCGGGTCTCTTCCAACTCAGAATGTACTCTCATTCTGTGAAAGTAGTTTAAAAGAAAAGATTTTAAAGTATTGAATGGAGACAGATGTGGTTTGCTTTATTTTTCTGAAAAGAAACAAAACGGGAAAAGTAGTTCTAATTATTTTCAGAGTATGACTACAGAAAGTGTGACATCCAGCTACAGAAATACTCTCATACATATGCTTAATATTAAGCATGTGACTTCTCAGATTCTCAAAATTAGATTCTTGTTAAAAGTTATTGTGGCTCAAGCTCTGCTAAATTATCAGCAAATTGTTAGCAATATATCTGTTGGCTCTCTATATGCCCATTTCTCTAATTGCATTGAGTGCCAGCAGATATGTATGGTATTGCTAGATATGTAAAATGGTATTTTTCCATTCAAAATGCAAATAGCAAATCATGACTGTAAGCCAGAAAACTGTAAAACTTTTGGAGAATTTGTAAACTAATGTACCATCATTTTACATACTTAGGTGACAAAAATACATACATTTATTCCATTAAAAGTGCTTACTGAGAAAAAAAAAAGCCTACAGCATTTTTGTTTTGGAAACTGTGTATCTCATATTCTCCTATTTGCTATTTTCTTACCACAGTAACAACCGTTCAAATCCATGACATTTCTGGAAAGAAAAAGAAAAGAAAAAATATAAAATCATTAAAAAACAGTGTCAACCCTTTTTTTGTACAGCAATTTGCTTTTTAGCTAGAGATAGGTTAAAACCTCATGGAATTTGTTTACTTGTAAGAGAAGTTCAGGGCTCAATGTTGTGGTTTAGGAATGGCACTTCCAATTTATTTTGTCCACTGAGATCTTCCCAGTTACCCTACTGATCACTCACTCATCACCCACCCCACCCTGCTTCTTCCTCCCCCTCCACCAGTAGCCAGAGAGGAGAATTGGAGGTACAAAAGGCAAAGAGGCTGAGATAAGAACAATTTCCTGCAAACAGCAATGAGACAAGAAAATGAACAGTAAAAAACAATATTAATAGGAGGGAATTATTCTCATTCAAAAATGCTCACTCCAGAGCCAAAGACAATGAACAATGGACAATGGGCTCCCTACCCTGCCACGCTCTGTTCCACCAGAAAGGGTTGCAGTCCTTCCCAGAAGTGAGAGTCCCTTCTCCTTCCCCATCCCAGCAACGATGTAATGTGATATCAAATAACACAATACTTGGCCTCCCCTACTGATCTGGGCCAGAACCAGGACACTTAACAGCAGTAATTTGGTGGCAGGATAAATCAGAAGTATCTCTGCTGAAATCCCTGTAATTACATGTCCTCTGTACTGTGGAAGTGATGGGAAAGCTCACCAGGAAAGCAATGCAGGAGTACCCGATGGATGAGACATGGCAAGAGCATGGTTTGGCAAACTTCAATTATAGGGCTTGTATAGAACTTGTTCATATGTCTGGAGGTAATTCTTTGTATATAGGTGACTTCTAATCAAAGACAAATTGAAATGTAAATCAAGGGGCTTTTGATTTTCTAACCTTCTATTTAGTACAAAATTTAGAAAAGATGTTCATATGTGTTCCATGTTTAGATTTTTTAATATACTTGGATAGAGGCTTTATACAGTCCTGTATCACTTGAACATTCACATACCAAGAGCACTGGGGATATTTATAGAAACTGGAGTGAATTCAACCAGAATGGAAAAACGTATAGCTGATGCAAATACTCCTGCTGAACGAGAATACAGAGGGAAAAATCCATGGAAGAGCACCTCACAGCTTGGTGATTAACAGTTAAAACAGGAGAACAAGGCATTTTCCATTGTGGCTCTCTGTCAGAATGTTAAAAAAATTGTTGCACAATGCTCCTTTTGTGATGCCCACTGGGGGGAACGAATACTATTCAGTTTTGTGATTGTGACTGTTCATGTAAAAAAAAAAAAAGTTGCATACAGGAATACTTACAGAAATTAGCTTTAAAATTTTCCTCTGATAAATACCCTTGAGGGATGGTTCATAACACCAAAGGATTGTGCTGCTAGTCAGAGGAATCTGAATAGGCTGTGGAAATGGACTGATAGGAGCATTATGGAGCTCAGCAGGTGAAAGTGCTGAGTTCTGCCCCTGGGGAGAAATAACCCCATGCCCCAGGATAGGCTGGTGACTGACTATCTGGAAAGCAGCATTTAAAAAGAGAGACCTGGTGGTCCTCATGGACAACAGATTAAATATAAGCCAGAAACCTTGTAGTATCCTGGGCTGCATTAGGAAGAGCACTGCCAGCACCTCAAGAGAGATGATTCTTCCCTTCTGGATCAACCCTGGTGAGACATGTCTGTCAGGTCCAAATCTTGATTGCCCAGCGCAGGAGAGATGCAGATGTACTGGAGCAAGTCCAGCAAAGATGATAAAGCTATTAGAACATGGCTCATATAAGGAAAGATTGACAGACCTGAGACTGTTTAAGCTCAGGCAGAGAAGGCTCATGGAGCATCTTATCAGTGTGTATAAATACCTGATGGAGTCAGTGGAGGAGATAGGGCCAGACTTTTCCCAGTGGTTCCTTGTGAAAGAAAAAAAAGCAATGGGCTTAACAGAAATACAGAAAATTACTTTTAAACATTAGAAGAAAACTCTCTTTGATGAGGATGGTTAAATAGCAGCATAGGTTGTCCAGAGAGGATGTGTGCATGTATTCTTTGAGCTATTCAAAACCCAGCAGGACATGTCCTAAAGCAACCTGCTGTAGATAACCTAGCTTGCACAGGGGAGTTGGACTACCTGACCTCCAGAGGCTGCTTCTGACCTCAGCTTATCTGTAATTGTGTTATCCTGTGGACAGGTAACGAGGCCTAAAGTGTTATTGAAACCACTTGGCCCATGGAAGTTACAGTTTTACAGGATGCAAACAAGCAATTGGAGCTGAAAAGTGATTACACAGATTAAAAAAAAAAAATAAATAAAGGCAACCCAAACCTTGCAAGTTTTACAAATTACTGTCTCTACAAACAAATAATATATTTCAGCTTAAAAAACCCTTCATCTTGGTGATTCCAACCAAGAAGAATATTAAATGTTAATAAACATTATTGGTTTGGAGAATTTGGTGTCATTGGTTTGGAGAATATCTTTATCAGCATAAAGTGTGTTAATAATTTTCTGCTACTTTGAAGACAAATATTCATAAGAAGTCACAACTTCTGCTTTCTGTTGTCCCACTCTTGCTTTGGTTTCTTTCTTGACTCCTGAAGTGCCTATCGAATGATGGTAAAGCTGGAATTAAGTTCAAATAGCTGTGCTGGCAACCTGTCTCACTATCACCTGTTCCTGACACAATGAGAGATGAAAGTGATTTATATGGATTTATAATACAACAAAAAATACAACTACCACAGAAATTGTGCCATGGTTTTTCTATACTTCATACACCTGCTCAGTAAGTGGGAGATAATGTTTTAAGAATTTGATGAATGGAAACCAGGTTCTATTTTAGTCAGACAGTGCTTTTGGGCACCAAATCTAAATCATTCCCAACTGTACACCGTCTGGATGATGGATAATGCCAAGCTACTGGGCACATTTTATTCCCCCAGTGTTACAAAACAGTGATGGGAAAATTAGGAAACCCAGAGATTCAATTGCAGATTTTCCTTTTAGGACTACCCATGCACAAGGAGACAAAGCTGCTGCTTCACATTGCTAACTTTATCATTTCACAGGTATCAACAGATTTATCCCAGATGTTGTTTTGATGTCAGCATGACTTCCACATCCATTCTCTGCCATCTCTCTTGAGTTACACTGATACAAGATTCTATCATTTATATATAGTTATGAAGACAGTACAAGGATTGCTTTTGCACCCACTGATGTACGTCAGAGTCAAAATGAATAATCTCCATAAATTCAGTTAGTAAAAGGCTTTAAAATATAAGCCTACTCTATTTTACCTACCATCTCTGTCTATTTTGATGGGGGGGGGGTGTTTTTTATTTTAAAGATTATGAGACCATAATCCACTGTACTTTAGCATATTAAGGTACAATATTTGCCAGGAAGAAAATGGCATTGCAGAATGAAACTATGCATCTTTTTCTAAGTGCCAGGAATATTAGGTATGGTATAACAACAAGAAAGTGTTATAAAGCTATTTGATATTTTTCATTGTCTAGTTAAAATTTCCAAATTAAGCTGAAACCACAATGTACAAGAATGTGTCAAAACAGACATTGTCTAACACATGCACAAAAAAGACTTCTTTCAAAAGAAAACTAAAGTTTCAATGAGTTAGAGAAAAGGAAGATATTGAATCATAGAATAGGGAAAGATAGGGAAACACCTCCAAGGTCACTGAGCAAACACCACACCACCAACTAAATCATAGCACTGAGTGGTCGTTTCTCGTACACTTCCAAGTATTGTGACTCAAAGATTTCCCTGGGCAGCCTATTCTAATACTCAACCACTCTTTCAGTGAAGAAATTCTTGCTCCTGACCAACCTGAACCTCCCCTGGTGCAGCTTGTTTCCTCTTGTCCTGTTGCTGATTGCCAGAGAGAAGACGTTGACCTCCACCTTGCTACAAGGTCCTTTCAGGTAGTTATAAACTGTGATAAAGTCTGCCCTGAGTATCCTTTTCTCTAGGCTAAACATCCCCAGCTCCCTCAGCTGCTCCTTATAGGACTTGTTCTCCAGACCCTTCACCAGCTTCATTGTTCTTCCCTGGACTCACTCTAGCCCTTCAATCTCCTTCTTGCACTGAGGGGCCCACAACTCACAGAGCACTTGAGGTGTGACCTCACCAATGGCAAATACAGATGGAAAATCTCTGTCCTGGTCCTGCTGTCCACACTATTGCTGATACAGGCCAGGATGCCTTTGGCTTTCTTGGCCACCTGGCCACACTCTGGCCCGTGTTCAGCCAGCTTTCAACCAACACTCCCAGAGCTTTTTCCAGTGAGCCTTTCTCTAGGCACTTTGTCCCCAACCTGTATTGCTGTCTGGGGCTATTGTGGTCCAAGTGCAGGACCTGGCACTTAGCCTTGTTGAACCTTACACCACTGGCCTCCAGTCATCAGTCCAGCCTGTCCAGGTGCCTCTGCACAGCTTTTCTGCCCTCCATCAGATCAACACTGCAGCACAATTTAGTGTTGTCTGTGACTTTACTGAGGGTGCATTTGATCACCTCATCCAGATCATCAAAAAAGATAGAAATAAGCTAATGTTCACAAGAGTAGTATTTCTGTAGCTTATAAAGACATATATGTTGCATCCCCTATGCTGAAGTACTGGAAGTCAGTACAACATTAGTATGGGGGTTTCAGTCAGCAAATTTATGAGCTGATATCCACCTCAATAGTACTGTTTATTTGATGTGAGTTATATGACAGACAAATTGGTGACAGATATGTAACTGCTTAGATTACACATTATTTGACTAAATATGTATACATTTACCCCATTCTTCCTTTGAAAAATAAAAAGCTCATCTTTCATTCTCAATATGCTGTTTTGAATGTGTGAATCAAAGCTAAACAAATTGCTCGTAAAGTTTAGAGCTCAAAGGATTTTTGTATTCCTCTAATTATTCAAACCTCAGTTAATAGAGCTGTCTTCAGCAGCTTTATTAGTCTTTTCAGGAGATTCGTTTCAGAGAATGCTTGGTATTTATCATATGTAGAAAAGAAATTTCCCCTTCCCTTTTGCATTCTTCCTGTGCTACATTTATATTGTCATTTTAGATCTCTCTAATCATGTATAGGTGCTGAAGATTATCCTAATCTTCCAGAGACGTCTCTGAAACAAGAGGGCAGACAGCTCCAGGTTTTCCTGGTCAGTGTAAGCAGTTTTACATGCCAGTTTAATGAGACTGAATGATGAGGCACTTCTTCTTGTTGGAGACCATATGGCTATTGTTCTATTTGCGGATTAAACTGTTCCTGAAATGCTCCTGGGAGCTGAAACTCAATCATCTCTGCTGCTAAACTGCTAAGGACATCTCATGTTTTCAATCTGTGTAAACTAGAGGTCTCAAAAATGATTTCTGGATGAAGTTTGGGAGCTACAAGTCTCTATGGAGCATTCCCAATGTCTTTAGCATGCAACCATGCTCTTCTGGGGCCTAAAACATTTTACTAACATAGATATAGGCTGCTTTTTACCAGTTGCACTCAGTGCCTGGGGACACAGCAAGGAACATGTAAGTTACTACTGTAAAGGTAGCCTGTAGCCCACTTGAGGAAAAGCGGTTTTAGTTCAGGAGTTCTTGTACTTTAAGATTTGAAAAAATAGATTATGAGAAAACTAATCTCCAGAGACAGAGGTTAGAGAAAGGCAAGTGAAAAAAAAGAGTCTGTATGTAGAGCTGAACAGTGTGAGTTGAGACGGGTTGGTGGGAAATTGTCTTCAAGGACTGAGGTTCATATAAATACAGTGTGATTCAGAATTAAATCTGCTCAAGACCTTTTGCATCTCTGTAGTATTTGGAGCCTTTCAGGACTTTGATTTTGTTCACTCCCTCAGTATTTCTAGGTGTGGAGTGTGCTAGAGACTTTCAAATAATATTTCAAAGGGTAAGATTCAATTTGAGAGACAGTCCAAGTGGTGATGACCACATTTGTCCTCTTTTATAATCAGTGCAGATTCTATGATACCAAACCAGTCAATTGGCAATTCAGCCATCAGCTACTAGGGATGAGGTTTCAGCCCCTGATTTAGATATCTTCATGTGAGTGGGCTGAGGTTCAGGCAAATGTAAAGACTGTGAGAAGCTACTGGATTTGGAGTAAGAAACTGCTGGGCATAACAGGGTTAGAAGCTCATGCAAGTTGTAGATAGTGCCTGAGGTATGGCTGATTTCACAGATGGTTCAGGGGGATTATAAGTGATGGCAAAATTTCACAGAGTATTAAGCACATTTTGGAGAGAGTAATCTGATAAAACCAGAATTATCTATTAGCAAAACCACAAAAGGAGAATATTACCCAGGTAGTCACGACAAATATACCAAGGTCATTTTCCTCTTCTACCCAAACTGAGACCAATGGCAAACAAGTAACTAGGAGTAGCTTCTATATTTAGGAAAAGATGAGGGCAGAGAAAGGCAGGGATTAAGGAGGGCAGGAGAAAGAATGAGAGGTAGGCTGGGGTGTAAAAAGGGCTACTCAGGTATAACCAGGCTGCTTGTCTGACCTGTCTGATTACTGCCGTCTGTCCTGTTACAATCTGTGGAAGGAAGTTTCCCAATCTGATTTCCCAGATAAAGAATATGAAAGTAGACTTATCAAAGTTTATGGCTGTAAGTAGCTCTGTATTCTTTGAAAGTTCTTTATATTACTTCCGGAAAATGCAAAATTTTAAAAGAAGATAAGAAGAAGACAGGTTTTTTCAGCTTTTAATCCCTGAAATATATCAGGAGTGGAAATCATCTCTGCTGTTTTGTTGTCTTCTTAGAAGTTCTTACGAACTTCTTAGAGGATCAGAATAGTAAATTTAAAGTTTCATCTGTTTAAAGTAATAGTTGGAGTACTAAATGTTTTCCTGAAGTTTTTTATCTCCAAAATGTATTTAAGGGCACCTGAAAACAAAGAAAGAAAAAACTTACATTTTGATTTCCTGACTGATTTTTCTTACTTTGCAATTTGAATTTTACCCTCTTGCTGTTGTGGTATTGTTACTTCACTGGTTCACTAGTTGCCTAACTATGAAAGCCATGATTTTCTAACTTAAAAGGCAAACAGAAGGTAAGAAAATGCCTGTATTTCCCTGTTATTCAATATAAAGAAGTTAAGAAAGAACAAATCTAATCTTTTCCCTTCAGACATCATCTTCCTAAATACTCATTTATTATGTTCAGATTCACTGTGCAAAGAAATACACTTTTTTTT
>VWYP01030558.1:0-25838 GCA_013400435.1 Pycnonotus jocosus | reverse complement strand
TTTTTTTTTTTTTTTGTGGAACTAAACCAGACCTCTTAACCTTTAAAAACGTACACATGACTAGTTTTTTCCACCAGTGACTGAAGCAAGGATGATAAAAACATTGTTTGATTTTATGGTTGGAGGGTTCAGAGACCAAATGAACTAGGTTCATGTTTAGCAACAACAGAAAAATAAGTGTCAGTCCTAGTCAGCCTGATATAGTTTCTGACAATTGTTTAGTGAGGTTATTGCAGTGGCCTTGGTAGATTAATTCAGTTTAAGCAAGGCACTGAACTCTTTTGTGGGACTGTCTCAGGAGATTGTACATTCTAAAATCTCTGGGATTTTAGAATGTACAATCTTGTCTCAGCAGAAGGTGCCTCCCAATTATGGATGGAATCCCCCTGAATTCAAAAGCTGGAATGATGAGAGTACCTCATTAGCAAAGTGTGGCCTGAGTTCCACCCTGGCCCCTCTCTACAAGCTACTGTGTGATTTACCTTGATCAATGTCCTGACCTGATCTGCCTACTGCATGAGAAAGAAAATCCTTTCTGACTAAAAATGCATGTTCATCTTCAGAAGCAACAAACATCTTCCTGAAAGTGGCTCTTGGCTCCATACTAAATAAATGCTACCACTTCAAGAAGTGACTACTAATGCCATCCTAGGAGAAATATCAGGAGAAATATCAGGAGAAATATCATGTGTCGCAATTGGACATGAAAGGACAAGGAAAGGACGAGGTCCGAGGTCAGCAGGAATGTTCTCTTTATTTTAAAATCTGACTCCAATATATATGCAACTCTACAGAAGGACCAGAGATAGGTCCAAGGTGTCGCCACCTTTTCAATCTCGTTGGTGAACATCACCATCACTCAAGAAGCTCCTCCTAGAGGAGAAAATATGTAAGCATCTCATTTGCATAAAAAGCGTGAAAACTCAGCTCCAAGTTCTGTAAACATCAGAAGGCATAATGGAAACATAGAAGGCAAAGTAAAACATGTAAAACCAAGGGTGACAACCATGAACTTCTAGCAGGTTGTTAAGACATCTCTGAGCAGAAGACCTTAGAAGAAAGGCAGTGAGAACTACAAACAGCTCCATATCTCTTATAAATCCACAGTGCAGAACTGTGCTCTACAGAATTACATTTGTCACAGATTTCTTTTTTTATTTTTCCCTTCATGGAACTTTAGTATTTATATTTTTTCAATTTATTGGACAATTTCGTAATTTCACAAGTAACTATGCATTCATTTCCCCCCTCTATTTGCTTGATAAAGCTAGAAAAAAAATCCTTGCTTTAGAATCAATCTAACCATTTCTTATTTTCCATGTCAGCTAGGTTAGCTTAAAATCTAAAATTTTCTCTTGCTACATGACTTACAGGGAAAGTACTGGAATCCAACAGATTTCAGGTTTCTCTCAGGTGACACCTGCTTGACAGTGCTTTTGTTGCTAATGGTAGAATTTAAATGTCTGACTGCTTTCTGCATGTAGCTTTTCTGATTTCACTTTGAAACCCTTTTATAAAGAGAAAGTATTTGCAAAAAATGTGCTCCTCTTCCCTCATACACACATTCCTTGAAATATGAATAGTTCTGGGAAAGACATAAATATCTAGTACTGATGGGGGAAAATAACTCCAACAACTAAATTATGATTTTAGATAATAAATGGCTACATAATAATTTAGAAGTGAATTTTGCATAGGGTTTGGGTTTTTTCCTATTGTGACAAAAGGAGCTGACATATTGTATTTCAATCACATAAGTCCAATATTTGCAGATTATGCCTGCATTATCTCAGAAGATGTCTCTGTGTTTTGGAGGACTGAGAATGTTGGGTAAAAAAGCCTTAGGTTGGCAGAAAAGTCAGTCTGAAGCACTTTGGATTTTTTCCCAGATCTGCCATATCTCTTTCATGCTTTATAGTGACATCAGCATTTTATACCTCAATATTTATTCTAGGGAGGAAATAATTCTCAAAGCAAAATAAACAATGATATCATTAAACTAGCAGTTTTGCCAAGGAAGGCAAATAAGAAGTCTCTAAATATAGTACATATAGCATGGGCTGAAAGAAATAACTGTTAATCAAAAGGCATTTCCTTTTTTTCTTTTATGGAGGGAGAGAGGGTAGAGGAGGACCTTGTGAGAAATTTTATCATTTTTTAACAATACAAGGTTTCACACTGGGCTTACTGAGTTCTGATAAGAAGTTCCCAAACATGTTGCAAGCTGGCAAAATGTAAAGCAGTGAGTTCTCATCTTGTTCAAAGGCTGTTGTTTTCTGGTAATGCATATATCAGATCTCCTGCTGGCATTCAAGAACCTAACCACCATCAAAAAACAGAAGTAAAACTAAGGAGTGTCACAAAATTCAGTGTCTTTATAGATGTGGATCATAGAAATATTGTCAGTAAAGTACCTGGAATAGAATTTGGTTCACTGGATATCTGACAAGTTTTGCCAGGGAGAACCATGTGCTACACAAGTCGACTGTGTCCAGTATTTATACCAGAGTCCTCCAAAGAGCTCTCAGAAGAATATATATGAGTCAGCAGTCCTACATCTTCCTCAAGGACTTCACTGGTGCTGCAATGTGATGATGAATTGCTTGACATCCTGTCTAAAATATGACAGAATCAAGTTCCTGATGGTCTCTAAATTCTCTATATTAGTGTACTTGTACTGCAGATGCTCCTTTTGATGTTGTCCATATTTCTAAGTGGTTGAATGAATCCTGGTTTGGAGTTTCAGTTCTTCCTCCTATTTTATCAGCTCCTTATTAAATCTTTAGTCTTAATTTATTTAAGTCACAACACCTGGTAAAGACAATTTTGTGTGGGTGTAGAGTTTTCCCTTCTGCTTTTACTTTGAAAAACATTATATAACTATCTTTTTTATTCAATGCTGAAAGTGTTAACACAGTAACTATGGAAGGGCAGCCCAGTTTCCATCATATTAGTAACTTCAAAGATAGATCAGGGCAGGTATTTTGCTCCTATGCAGAAAAAACCCCTATGGATACACAGGAAAAAAATACTAAGGTAACATATTTTTTATGATTTATAAACCCACTCACATTTCCAGTTCTTATTCCAACATATAAGTTTCTCTCTATCTCTTTCTCTTTTCTTCAAATATGTATTGCTAAAGAAGTTAAATAGCTACTGAACTGGAAGGTAGTAAATTTAGATTGCATAAGAAGATATGAGAAAAAATAGCATGTCTTCAGATAAAGGGCTGTTTTGAAGTTGACATATGTTCACAAAAATAATTTCACATGGTTCCATATCCTTACAAAGTCATCATCCCAGATAAACTAGGTAGTCTCATAGACTGGTTAATTGAAATCATGCCTCAGAATTTTACCAATGCCTTTAATATGATTATTCTACTTGATATCTGAGACAGCCATATTTCTTTAACTGTGAGAGGGAGTGTTTCGGTTCAGTGTCTCAAATTCAAAGGTAAAGATCCAATTGGTATTGCTTAACATAAGCACACAAAACTGTTTGGAGGCTATGCTACCTCTATGAAGGCTGGAAATTCTGCAGCATTATAAAGCTCATTTTAATGACCTATATTTCTTTTTACATCATTTTGACCTTAGCTAAACAAACTTATTTTTCACTGTATCTCTTGACCATGCTGTCTTGAAACTCTAGTTTTCCTTATGCCTTTGTCTGGACTGTGATATTCCAGGCTGTTGAAACAACTCTTCTATATTCAAATTATGTCACTTTCCTGTTATGTTTCAGCAGAAATTTAAAATAAGGTACAGAAAACACATCTGTTTTCTTAAAATGGGAAGGAGATATTGATAATCATTAAACTCATAGTCCTGTAGATCCAAGAAGGAGTCCGGACTGCAAACTAAGGCATGATACTCCCAAAATACATGAATTGTCTATACTGGAATGAGGGCAGTCCACGTGGGAAAACCAAAGGAAGTTGTGCCTGAACAACCACATTTTTTTTCCCATGACAGCTACATGGTCAGACAGAGGGCAATCTTTTGAAGAGTTTTTTATAAGGGTATTTATGATGAGAGTTTCTTGGAATTATATTAATAAATTAAAAATTCAATTATTTTTATGTTTGGTGACATTTATTTGGTTTGGCAGTCCTGTTATTTTCTTGGTTAAAATATTTTCCTCAGGATGTTCAGGCAGCTGAAGACAAATCCTAAGCTGTTTTGTAGACATTACTGCAGTTACATAGACCACAAAATTATCATGACAGCACAGAAATAGTCATTAAACTTGAAACTCAGACAGACAGAGAGAGATATGCCTTAACAGACAGTGCTGAAATTAATACATAAACCAGAAGTAATATGGAGTACCAAAAAGGGTAAAAAGGAAGAAGAAAATAAAGACAGAACCTGGTTTACTTATTATTTTCATCCCATCATTTTGAATGCAAATGCCCTACAGGACAAATCCAAAAAGGTCCAGCTTTTACTTGTATTTTCCAAAATTTTTATATATTTTTAAATTACATATATATACCTCTAACACATTTTACTCTTAATTTGTCAGAACTGTTCAACATAGCTTTATACAATGGCTTAATATTGTATGCATTCTTTATAACTGAAGATAAGTACTCCAGCTTTGTGGGGAAAAAAAAAAAACGAACAAAAAAGCACCCTAGGCATTCTCTTATATATTCACATTTATGTTTTGTTTTGAAGCTGTTTCAAGTGGCTGCCCCAAGTGCATTATTTAGAGGCTTGTCTTGATTCACAAGGAAGCTCTTATGAACAAATCTAGATTTTTTGAATTTGAATGAAATGTACCATTAGTTCTTCACTGAACAATCTGAAGAAATGAATCAATTCATAGCAAAATGAAGCCTTTCACTGAGTGCAAAACATGCATGTGAACTATAGAAAACTCTCTGTGTGCTCTAGCTGCCAGCTATGCTTCCAGGCAACAGTTGCTGGTTCCTATGCACAGAAGCCAGAACAATATCTAGAGGACTGGCTCAGACACGAGGGCAGACCTCTGTGCTGTCCATTCAATGACTGTTTCATCCTCTTGCCTCACAGACAAGTTGTGAAGGGTTCAAGCTGGAGAGGGGAGAAACAATGCTGCAGAAGGTTCTCAAGTGTTTGATGCTCACAGGGGCCTTCTCCACTCTGTCGCAACCTTAGAAACTTAAATTTGACTTTTGCATCCAGAGTCCCGCCTTACCATCTGCAAAATTGTCACAGAAGTAGGATTTTCCATAAAGTTTACTATTCGAGCTTGCAGTGTGATCAAAAAAGACACTTACTCCACGCAGCATCAGTGGAATGACACGTGGAAGGGACTTTCCCTTTTTTCATCCGGACCAGCACTGGTAGTCAAGGTGTCAGGAGAGGCTGTGCTTTGGTGCCAATCACTTCTGAAGTGGCTCAAACCATCTCTGATAGTATTTCTTTTTAATTTGTGGGTTAACAAGCCTCAGGTCCTTTGTATCTCTGACTCCAAAACCCAAGGAGCTGTGATCAAGTCTGCCCGGGTACTTTTAGCCAAAAATTCCACTAAGGACCATTCTCCTCAGCTGCAGCACGGAGCACAGTTTTTGCATCTTGTCCTGTACTGAGTGGCCCAAGGGCTACTGCAGAAATTATCTCCTGCTTGATTTGTTCAAAAGCTTGTTATTTTTCAGGACACTACTTAATATCATGCCTTCTGATTCACTTGATAGAAAGATGTAGAGTCTGACTGTACTCTGGAATATGCATTCCCCAAAATACCACAGCACCTAGGAAAGCCTGTGATTCTGTCTAGTTAGTTGGTGGGGACATAGCTGCTATTTTATTGTTTCTTTTTAAAAGTTTTATTTTATTTTTGGATTTTTTTCTTTCCAAGATGATTTCAGGATTTTTCAGTCAATTACTTCCCACAGATACAACTACAGCTGTAGATGTATTTATTGTAGATGATGTAATCAAGGGAATAAATACCATATCTTGTTTAAAACATTGGTCAGTTTCCTATCTCTGATGTCTATAAAGGGGCAGTTCATGTCACGTTTCATAGATCTGAAGAATTTGTCCTATTTTCTAAGGAAAAACTTCATAAAAATTCAGTAATACTCCACCTCCTTCAACACCTCCTGCAGAAAAAAAGACCAGTTCTGTATTCAGGTTTTCTGATTCAATGTTATATCATAGAAAATACTGTACAGACTAGGATTAAACCCATACATATGGACATAATGTTGATGGAATTATTACAAAAGAGATTCCATATGATTACAATGGACACAGGATATACTTTGACCAAATTTTGCCAAGTTCTTCCCAGATTCTTCTTTGTAAGAAAGGATGTCTTCCTGATGTATGTATGTCTACCATCACCCAGGGACTTTTTTTTTTTAATTGCAGGCATTCATCTGCTAGAAAGCAATTAAATTTAGATATTTATATTGCCAGTACCAGGTAGCTGCATAAGATATATACATGGGTCAGTGTCTTATTTATATAATCAACCTTAGCAGTAGAGCTCATGTCACTGCTGAGTTATCAAATCAATGCTGTTATCAATTTGGCCTAGACCTTTCAACCAGGCCTGCTTTCATAGATTTTGGCACTTACAATGCTCCACTAAGTCATGAATGAAGGGTATAATCTATATTTTTCTATTGTCTTGACTGACTACATACTTAGTGTCCTATATGTTTGATTAAATGAATGTATATATACATTTTATCTATTGGGAAATGAAAACTTGCTGTGCTTTAAAGATGCACAAACATGAATTTCCCTGTTGATTACAAATTCATTATAGTAAGGATTGATTAATAATTATATGCAAAAACATATTTCTGTAGAGTAGAGGATTGGATTAACAATTGTATCAAACAGATTATTCATAGTATTGGGGAATTTCATTTTGTATAAAATGATGTAAACCAATCCTTGCTGTTGTAGTGCAGTACAAAGTAAAATGACTTCATATATTTTCCATTGCAAACAATAATTTTTTAATGTCAGCTTTATCTTTAGGGACTACCTTTAATTTGTGTTTGCTTTTTCAGCCAGTATAATTCAGAAGATTTACAAATTCCCTTTCATATGTACACACACTTAATTTAATGGTGAGCTAAGTTATAGCAAGATATTCTTTAGAAATGAGTGGAGGGAATAAAAATTTTGTTCAATGATTATATACTTGCAATAACACTATTTTTAGTAAAATATCATAGGAAAGAAAATGAAAAAAAAATTCTTTTGATTATACTTAGTATATATATATATAAAAAGCCACTGTTTCCAGCTTCAACAAGGGATCATTCCTATAGGGCCTTTATTTTGCTGATATATATTCTTCTAATCTCCTGGAACACACAGTTACTTCTTAAAAACATTGTACAACATAGTAGTCATCAACAGGCATATAAATCAACAGGAATTGCTCAGTATTTGTCTAAAGTGTTCCAAAGCCAGTTATTCTTCAATAATTATTTGTACTAATGTTTGAACACCAGCCTTATAATCTGCCAAAGCCATATATTTCATTTAAACACTTTGAAGTTTTATGTGAAATGAAAAATAGAATCCAAATTTTGATTTTTAAGCCTGACTAGTACTTTGAAATATATGATGCTGCCACTAAAAAGTCAAAATCTGACAAAAAGTTAACAGACATACAGATACCTGAGAGAGCTAGAGAAACTCAGACTCTGGTACTTCCTAACATACAGTAAATTTTGAGGTTTTAAAAATCATTGAATGAAATATATTTGTTGGGAATTCAACAGACAGAACTCTGAGTGATTTGGAATTTCCTTCTACTAAACTACCTATTTCTTCATAAAATAAAATTTTTTTGCTCTAGAAATAAATTCTATAACTGTCTGTCTACTTTAAAGACTTTCATAGTTTCATATATCCAAAATGTACAAAATGTTTTCACACCCTGAGGAACATGCCTTTCAGTGGGATGCAATGGTGATCTAACACCTTAAACTGTTCAGCTCATAGCTCTTATGGAAGAAAAAAATCTACAAATCTAAATATGCAGACAAAGAAATAAGAATAAGAAATAAGAATAAGAAATAAGAAATTCCATACAGTAAATACAAACACTTTTACAGAGAAGTATCATAGAGGAAACTCTCGAAAGAACCAGAATATTTAACATTAATCACATTTCTTACTACATCAGCAAGGCTTTCAGCTGTAAGCAATTATATTTTATCAGTTCCCTATATAAGCCACTGAGGGACACCATAGTTAATGGATATCCATTTGGATATTGAGCCATTGACTGCTACTCTTTGGACATGGTTATCCAGACAATTTCTTATCCAATGAATAGTCCATCCATCAAACCCATATCCCTCCAATTTAGCAACTCAAATGTTGTATGGGAATCATGTCAAATGCCTTGCAGAAATCAAGGTAGATGACGTTAGTTGCTAAATGACCAATGCAGTGACTGCATCACAGAAGGATGACCAGATTAGTCAGGCACGGTTTGTCTTTTTTGAAGCCATGTTGGCTATTCCTAATCACTTTCCTGTCCCACACATGCTTTGACATACTTCCAGGAGGAATTTTTCATGTTCTTATCAGGCGATGAGGTGAATCTGGCTGGTCAGTAGTATTCAGGGTCTTTCTCTCTTCCTTTTTTAAAAACAGACATGATATTTCTCTTTTTCCAGTCACTGGTGACTTTTCTGACTGCTATTTTTAATATTGCCTGATTTTTTGAATGGTGGGCAGCATAGCAACTACATCAGCCAGTTCTNATTTTTCATGTTCTTATCAGGCGATGAGGTGAATCTGGCTGGTCAGTAGTATTCAGGGTCTTTCTCTCTTCCTTTTTTAAAAACAGACATGATATTTCTCTTTTTCCAGTCACTGGTGACTTTTCTGACTGCTATTTTTAATATTGCCTGATTTTTTGAATGGTGGGCAGCATGGCAACTACATCAGCCAGTTCCCTCAAGGCCTTGAGATACATGTCACCAGATCTTATGGACTTATGCATGTACAAGTTGCTCTGAAAAACAGATAAAATAAATTAAATATGCATTAAAAGATGGACAAATGAAATACAGATACAGATAATATACTTGCTAAAATAAATAAGCCACTTAAGAAATATTTTTAATATCTTTAGTAAATGAATGTGCTGATTTAAAAATAAAAGCAGTATTGTTGTAAATGTGTATTTCAGGCCCATATTGTACCATGAAATAGCCATATTTTGGAAATTTTTGAATACATATAACTTCTAGAGGCTGCCAGTTATATGAAAAACTCAAAAAAAAAATAAATCAAGCTTATAGAATCTCTGGAATTTCTTTGAAAATTAGTAGAGTTGTTTAGATGCTTGCTTATGGGTTAAAATCTGTTCAGACTCTATCTTTTGACCTTAGTCATGTTTGAGACCCCACTGAAATAAATGGGCAAGGAGACCAGCTCCTTTTTAATGCCTTTATTAAGGTCAGCTGAGGGGGTTGTACACACTGCCACTGCTCCCAATGGACAGTGAAGAGGAGGAGGTGTTCAGCTTTGCCAACCAGCAGAGCTGGGGCTTCCATCCTCACGAGAGTCCCTATGAAAAGCATGGCTCGTTGCAAAATCTAGGGTAGTCATGCTGATTTAGTGCTATTTAGGTCATGGCAACGAGGTGAGCAGCTCTGGTTGGTGGTCTGATGTTCTTTAGTGTTTTGCCCATCCAAAGGTGTTGTTTAGATGTTTATTAATGCTAGGGCTCGTTAGTTTTAGGGGTTTTCATGTGTCAATCCCACTTCCGCTGGGGGCTAAGGGCCATGGGAGTTCTCCTCTTCTGCATGCCAGTGGTGTCATCCATAAAGAATCCATAAAATTGATTGTAGCCCTTTGAAGGTGCCATTTTGAAAGCTGTCACTTTGCAGTACTTAGCATTTCTAAGGACAGTTACAAAGAATGTGGTCCGAGGTAATTAGCATTTAACAGAGAAAACATTTAGGAAAGGCACTTGCAATTACAATATCAATACGTATGTGGTAAAGGGTATTTAACAGAGAAGGCCTTATTTAACCGAGAAGAGACTTCTAAAGTAACACAGCTGAATTTAGGAACTTTTATTTCTTGTGCCACTGAAAGTTGTTTGCCCAGAGAAGAGTGGTATTCATGGCCTGATCCATCCATGACATTTTGCTACTCTCTGTGTCAAATTTAATGGCTTTTGACAGGTCAATTAAAGTTAAGGAACTCAAGGTTTGTATGACAGATTGATTGCTTATGAAGTGAATTTATATGTGTACATAATGTAATAATTTGCATAGTTAATTTATTGTTGTTGTGAGCATTACATTTGCTTGTGTAAATTATACCAGTTTGCTGTTCAGATAAAAATGGATATTGATGGATTTGTTTTGACTGTGCACAGGTTGGCTTTGACTAGAAACTCATCTGGATGCAATTCCTTGCTGTCTGGTGTCAGATGGCAGAGTACATCTGCACATCAGATCTGAGGACCAAAGTCAGTGAAAGCAGGCAAAAGTGCTCAGGTATTCATACTAGAGGAGTTCAAACTTTTTCTCACTGCTTGGGAAGAATGAGTAAGAGAGAGGTTTGAGTGACAACCTCCAAAGCTCAGTGCTTATGGTTGTCATCAATAGATCTTGGGCAGTTAGCATGGATATATATTCAAGTTCCATAAATATGTATTTCAGGTAAAAGAGCTCCCTCAGAAAACGTTTAAAGCAGAATAGTCCAAAACACTGCTGTTTAGTGAAATTTCCTGGAATGTGGGAAATTGAAATTCATGTGTGTTTTGCAAAGAGTGATTTAAAAATAACTATCTGCTTTTGTTCTGTAGCCATCATAACCACTAGATCCTTGGACTAATAGAGGAATGCATCTTTACATTTTCTTTTCTTTCTTTTATTCCTGGTATATAGCTATCTAAGTTTATATATTTAATTTTGATATTGGATTATCTCTTTTTCTTTTGAAGAATTAGGCTTCTTGTTCCTTTTAGGTGCACTTTTCTGTATTTATATTTAGATATCTTAGATAATTTGTAGAGCCGAGGGCTTTCCTGCTACCGGCTAGCAGAAGTTTCTCAGCCCTGCTCCACTTGGTAGTGCGTGGGGTTCAGTCTCCAGCCGCCACGTGGTCTGAGGCTTGGTAAATGAAGAGAGGATTCTGCTGTGGGTTAGGAAGATGTTTATTCCATGGGGATGGAAGGCAGAATGAAGCAGAATGAACTCTGGACTTCGGTTCACTCCTTATGTCACTTTGGGTGAAACCTGAACCAGGGGGGTCTGGATCCAATGGGTGAGGTAGAGGGGAGTGGTCAAGGGCAAGGGCACTTTACACCACAATGGGAAGGGTGGCACCTGGACACCTTGCCAAATAGGAGAGGATCAACCAGGGTGATTGACAAGACAGGGTGATACCACCAGGGGGTGGGATAGGGGGTGTCAGGGGAAAGAGATGAACCATTTATAAATCCATGATTATAAACCGCAACAATAATTCTTTATTGAACTTAGCCCAGGTATTGGGCTATGAATTATATTAATTATTTCCTGAGCCTATATGAACTCGAGAGGCCTATAAATACCTTGTGAAATAAGGAGATTGTGGGGGGTAGTTTTGGAAAAACAGGTAGAAGAGTTGATAGATTTTTAATGATACTGGTTTACAAGTGGCTTAAGCTAAATGAACTCTGTCTGCTGCTGAAAGGTACTCCAACCTCTTCTCATTCTTGTGTCAGCACTTGCAATCAGGTGAGCCAGATCATTTATCTTTGGTGTTGGTTATTTTCTTCCCCCATTATTAGTTTTCAATCATAGCTAATCTTGCCTTACTGTAGGGCCCCATGATGCTAGTGTTGGCTGAAGGGAGGCAGAAAAAACTGTGGCTGAGAAAGGTAAGAATGTTATTTTGGAAAAAATGCCTTTTTTTTTGGCTGAAACAGACCATGAATTAGTACCCTAGGATGTACACAGGACTTCTCTTTCATGCCCAAATAACTCTAGCCAGGGCCAAAATTTTAATCTGTGTACAAGAAGAGTGTATCTGGTTCACTTGAGACACAATTTAATGTTTGCAAGTCCTTGTTATTCCTTTGTTATACAGGTGCAATTCAAAATACATTGGTCACCACCTTGAGGCTACTCAGAGAATGAAGCAATATAATGTGTGGATCATGCTTGTTAACTGCAGTTTTCATGTTGTGACTACATCACACCACTTTCTGAAAAGTAATGGCTTTCAAAAAGCTTCTGCAGGCTATGCAGGGTCTTTGTATTAACCTATAATATACCTATTATGTCTCAGCTCCTCTGTTTTGCTCACTCTCTCATGAACATAATCTTGCAGACGATGCCAGTGGCAACTTCTGAGCTGGTGTTTCTTTTGTAAAGTGGGAGGCAATTACTGACAGGATGTAATCTGTTGGATTTCACTCCTTACTGTGACTCATTAAAGCATACTTTACCTTCTGTGGATGCTAGAAAGGCTACCCCTTCCCCCACATGCCCTTTAAAAATATATTTAAAATGTTTGCTGGTGACTATCTGGAAAGAAACCCAAGGTAAACAGCCATTTCTGACTCATCTTGCTGTACATTTTAATTAATGATATTGTGCCAGACAGATGAGGGTCTGGAAAAATTAGCACTTGCATGAAAAATACATAGTCTTTTTGCTTTAAGATGAAGAAACAACAAATAGATTTGGCTCATATTTTTCTGTAATAAAAAGAAAATTATATAATAGTTTAAATATAAGCCTGTTTGTTTTCCATCTTTTACAATATCTCCTGCTCTTATTCATACAAAGGCAAATAGACAGTAACTTCTGTGGAGAGAGGTTGATAGGTAAGAATCTGCCTACCTGTAGTAAATTTGCATACATTTCCTAATGTGTTTAAATAAATTAATATATCATGTATGTCAGCAAAAGCAGTCTATCATACTTCAGGCAAAAAAAATGCTAAGCACTACAAAGTGACAGCTTTCAAAATGGCACCTTCAAAAGGCTACAATCAATTTTATGGATTCTTTAACTTTGCCAAACATGAAAAATAATTATATAAAATTTTACAAACATGTAGATTTTAATAAGCTGTCACTAATCTTCTCCTCACTGTTTTTTAAAGTTGATCTGTTTACTTGAAATAACTAAATATAAAAATGCTTTCAAAATGAATAAAAAAGCATGGTTGTTTTGAACTGTGTGTGGGATTTTCAGTGTTACGCAGCAAAGGATTTTCACAGAACTTTCTTTTAATGCTTATAATTATTATTATTAATTAGCAAACATTTGGCCAACTAAAACATAAATAAATATACATAAATATATAGCAAGTATATAGATAACCATTCAATGAAGAGTCTATAGGATTTAATCCTGGGACCAGTATCATTTTCTCATCACACTTGCTAAATATTATAAACACTCCCTAAGCTCAAAAGGAGAGAATTGCTTAAGTGAACCATATGGTATTTCTATAAAATAACAACAAAATAGCACCTAGCAACAAGGTTTGGGATTTGAAGAAGCAAGGAGAAATGTGTATAAATACCTGGTTAGAGTGTAAAGAAGGTGGAGACAAACTCTTCTCAGTGGTATTCAGTGACAGGACAAGAGATGATGGGCACAAACTGAAAGTCCAAGAAAGGCCATTTAAATGAAGAGGGTACTTTTTCACTGTAAGATTGGTTGAGCACTGGAACAGGTTGCTCAGGAACATGCCACTGTGTCCTCATCCTTGGAGATATTCAAAACCCAACTGAACATCCTCCTGAGCAAGCTGCTCTAGCTGACCCTATTTTTCAGCAAGATGATATTGAACTACAGAATCTCCACAGAACTTCTTGAGTTTTTACAATTCTGTGATGCTGTGCATTTTTACTCTATGTCTCCATAAAGAGAAATTATGTGGCCATCATTCAAGACAGATGCAGAAGTTTTCACTGAAGGATTTAGGTAATGATTTTTTAAAGCATGAACTGTTTCCACTTTTTACCATTTACCTCAGTGATGCACAGCTAAATACATTAAGGAAATATACACAATTATAGTCACAAACCCATCCACTGATGCCAGCAGCTCTGCAGTGCAACTTTCTCATGTTCATTAACGTAACACTAATTTAATTGGTTTTGTACATGACTGAATTTCTTTTTTTCCACTTGAAATATCATTCTTTCAATAGCCTTGTTCTACAACGACTTTGGTAAAGGAAACAAAGGAATATCCAACTGTGCTGCACATAATGAGCATCGTGAAATGTCACAGCATGTTTTAACAGAGAAATATTTTACTGCAATAGCAACAGATATTCTAAAATCACATTTTAAATTTAATTTAAGTTTAAATATATAGTAAAAAAAAGAAAATAACAACAACAACAACAAAATCCCTAAAAATATCAGGCAATTTCAGGAAATTCTGAAAAGGCTACTGAACAAACAGTAGAAACAGAAGAAAAAAACTCTGTGATGTTCACAATCCACTGAGTGCAGAAAGTGAGAAAACTTTCCGGTGAAATATCATCACATCACAGAATTCTCCAACTGATCTCAGTTGACACAACATATCATTGTCAGGGATATTAAATTGTTCCCTATGGTCATAATATTGGATGTGCTGCAGTCTTTATGTCTTGCATAACTAATATAGCATTTTAAGCCAAATAGCTTATGTCTTTTATTGATAAATAAAGTCTTAAATATCTACTCTTTCTTCACAGTACTCCGTTCAACTATTTTCCAAACATTTAGCTTTCAGTTCCTTGCTCTGATCTTAGTGTTTGCTGAATACAAATTCTTAATAGACTAGCTCACTGGCAAAAATAATTAAATTAATATTGTGTTTACTTAAGACCTCTGCCAGCTATCTTTTGTGACCCTAAAGATTAAAACGATGATTGAGTATGTACAGAGGTTCTGAATGTCCATATAGTTTCACCCCTTACTGATGGCAGAATGAACGCACATAGGTCCTCAGCTGCAATAGATTCCTCATCTCTAAAATTATTTGAAACAGCAGATATATGAACAGGCTGTAAATAAGAAGCTTATCAGTATCATTTATGTTCGTATTTGTAAAATAAAAGTGCACCTAGAAATTTTCCAAGGGAGCAGTGCAGCAGAACACAGGAGTCATTCCGGAATAACACATTGAACTTGCATTATTTTGTAACTCCTAAGAGGAATTAGCACTTTTAATTATTCAGATAAATAAAAGTATGGAAATAATTATTTATTCATGATTATATAACTTACAAAGCAGGAAATGCTAAAGTCAAAAATCTTGAAATTATTGCAAATATAAACCTAGAGTTTTTTAAACAGACTTATTCCTGAATAATGCTTATTCCTGAATTACTCTTCTTCTCAGGATAACTTTATTCTGTGGCTGAGTTAAATTTTGTTTCTTGAAGTCAGTCATGAGGATGTAATTATATATAACTGTAGGGAAAACAAAAGTTTAAGTGGTATAGGATTTTTTTATCTGATTTGGAGATTATATTTCATATAGTCTATAATTTGTCAAGATTAAAAAGAAGACTAATTACAATCTTAGAATTGAGACTGTGATGGCAAAAGGAAGAGACAGAAAATAAAGTGTAATTCAGCTCTAAAGGACTATTCCTGAGATGCCAGCATACAACTATCTTCCCCAATAAATTTTCAGTGCACAGAATAAGAAAAACTATTATCCCTAATGATTAATTCCTTACTATAGCTCACAGATTAAAAGACATGGAAGAGGAGATGGGATGGATAAATCATTCTGTCTGGTTAGTAAAAATTTTATGTATATTTGCATATCTAAATATATGATTCTATCACTGTAAGACTATGTTGAAAGCTTCCATTTTAGCTCACATAGATATCTGTTACCAGAAACCTGAAAATTAAAGGTGAGTTGTGAGGAAGGTCAAGTTTGATTAGACAGACTTTCAATTCAAAGTACTTCGTATATCCTTAATTCACCAAATCCACTCAAACAATGCTATAAACAAGGCTGTTTCAAAGATCTGCTAGTCTTTTGCACTATCTGTATGAAAAAGTGTCCCATAAAATTCCAAGTAATGCTCTGTGAATGTGGATTATCTAGTTTTGTCTTTTATTTTTCCCATAGAGTTTATTGATTAACCCAAAAATAGCATTTTAAGGATTAATTAATAATTCAAATTGTAGCTCTGTAGCCCAAGAAATATATTATTGATATGAGCAATAAAAGACACAGGCTTTTGCCACCCTTGAAGCCTGAAGAATTGTGTAGACTTGGCAGGAGCTAAGTTTAGGTTGTTTAAGCTGTCATAATAATTGCTTAAAAATTGGGTAATGACTGAGTGTCTTGGGAGTTTGGTTATGTTCATGAATATGATATATGATAAATGTTTAACCAATCTGTGCAGAGGATCAGTGAAGAGCAAGTAAGACTGCATTAGCAAATATGTGAAAGTCACAGTAAGGAAATCAAAGACAGAGAAGGAAGAAATCTCTCTCCATCAAACCTGCTGTCTCTCAGTGAAGAACATCTGTCCTTAGCAGATCTTTGGAATCCCCAGTATCCATCTGGAATAAGGTGAGTACCATCAGCCTCAGCACTTAGGCAGTGTAAGATTGGATATAGCACCAGAGAAAAAAGGGCAAATAGAGGAAAAAGAGTTTTTTTTGTGTGTTTGACAATGATAAATTTTGCTGAAAGGGACATTAGTTCATTCATTATATAATTAGCATTAGTTTTACAGTAAGTTAATTGATACTTATGTGAGGCCATCCACTTTTACCCATAGCATAATTTTGAATGCAATATTATGGGTAGGAAATGTAAGCACTATGTCAATGCTGAATGTTGTCATTTGACACACTGGATTACCTCAGGCAAATAAGATTTTGTTTATGAGCCTGTTGGCATTAATTTTCCTTTTGATCCAGAGCTATATTAAAAGTTTATTTGTAACTAAACACTCAGTCAGAAACATATTTATCTAGAAGTATAATAGTAATAATGCCCTAATGCCCCAGACCTCCTCCTTAAAACATAACTCATTTGTAAACGTCTTATTGGTCTTTTCTTTGTATCTATTAATATATTAATATTTTCTTATATTAATCAGCTTTTTGGATAACTGGCCTATATTATCCTGATTCAACTTTGTTTTGGTGTTACACAGAATTAAACCATTTATACTGGATATTTGCCTGAATTTGTATGCACTTTGTTAAACACACTCACACATTTGGAAATATAAACACAAATAAGTTTTAATTATTATTAACCCCAGTTACTTTTCTTTTAGTTCAGTGCAAACCGGTGCTTGTCTTTCAGTACTGTGTGCAGTGCAAGGTCTGCTATTTAGCAAGAGTTACTGCAATTGTTTAAATACATTTACAATGTGGTCTGTGGTCCCATTGTACCATGTATTATATGTATTTTTAGTGCATGGGTTTGATTTTAATCCACATTTGGAATGTTTTTCATATGACTATAGAGTCACAGAGATGGAAATAAAATGATAGAAACCCTACAGGCCAATTTTTGTTTGCTTTTTTTCTTCTCCTCAAGTTTAGTAAAAAGCTTTTTCAGATTGGTTTGGATCTCTTTGTTGATATTTAAAGCTTACTGATCCTGTTCTCTTCTTTTGCACTCTCACACAGTGCATTATGCTTACTTTTGTAATTGGTGACAATGTTTGGTGACCATGGACTATGTTTAATTAACAAGGTTCTTTGATTCTGTTACAATTTGAAGTTAGAAATATGTTTGCTTCTCTTTGGAGACTCAACATTTAATGTCAAATTAATGAAGACTAAAGACCTACTGATGACAATAATTATTGCTTATTTAAGAACATTTGCAAGTAAGCAATCTCTAAATTCTTGTTTTAATTTCAGCCTGGGATGTGAGGGGGCACAGCCTGGAGCCATGTGGGTGTGTCTAGGTTGTTATTCTGTACCACACACATCATTCCTGGGATTCAGAAGTAGGGGATTCTCACTTCTGAGAAGAAGGGCTGTAGAAGAGCACCCCACACCCAAGCAAGTGTTCTCCATATAGGGAAAAGCTTGACACTCATCTCTAATATTTCTCATAAGGTAAAGAATCCAGAAACACCTTTGCTGTCCTGACAGTGATTGACGTAGTGCCAAGAAAGAAGCACACGTTGGACCTTGTGACTGTCAAAGCCTGTACCTGTTTCCATCGGCAGTGTGCCAGTAGAACCATCCTTGATTGTTAAGTAGAAAAGAGAAAGAACAAAGAGGCTCGAGGCATTTTCGAGATGTTGTAGCAGGTATATGTGACCTGTCCCTATACTGTGCTCGGTTTTGCTATTTGTGTTTGTATTATTTTCTTTCGTTATGAAAACCCCTTTGCTTTTTCAAGACATATCCGATCATGCCATCTTGCTAACTGATTTAAGCCATTATTCTACAAGAGCTGGACCCTCAGAGGTATGGGAATCCCCAAAAAGGGCTCCACAGCCATTTTGTCCTTTTCCAGGGAGCAAGTGGTAAATGGAGCAGTGGGGTAATGCTGGTCCTGACTGAAGGATTTTTCTGCAATTGTTTTCATTGTCTCGAGCCTGGGGAAAAAAACTATGCACAGAGGGTCCAGGGGCGATTTTGGTTTTCGTCTCTTTGATGGGCTGTGGTCACATCAGGTCAGACTTGGTGAGCATTCTGCGTGTAATCACTCTCTTTTTACACTATTGTTATTTACATCATTGCTGGTATTGTTTGTTTTCTTATCTCATTGCTGTTTCTAATAAATTGTGATCTCAAGCCATAATATCTCTACCTCAGAATATCTCTGCCTATTGTCTCTCTCACCTGAAGGGGTAGAAGAAGGGCTTAATTTTCAGCTGGGCATTTTTCCATAACTCGTTACTTTTATTGACTTTTATTTAATTGGTGCTTTTAGCACTCAGAGAATTGAGTTTCTATTTATTCCTAAAGTCAGTATATCAATTCAGAAGTGAAAATAAAACATTGGTATTTTTTGTAAAAATTCTTTGCAATTCAGATCTCCAGGGAAAAAACACAGTCAATTTATATTAAATTTCTGGGAAAGAAATAATAATTTCATATGTATTTGAACCAGATGTTTTGTATCCAAGGTCAGATTTTATGTATTATGGTGCTTTATTCTTGAAACTACTGTTATTTGCATCAATGTTAATGGTTCCTATTTCTTGGGAGAATTAGGAAATAAACATAGTGGATAACTGCAATTTTTCTACTGCTATTCTTAGTCTTCAGAGCTTCAGGTAGTAAAATAGATTACAGTTTTGCATACATTGCTCTGGCCTTTGTTTTCAGCAAGGAAACTGAAATGTATAAATTTACTCACCTTAAGCAGAAAGAAAGAAAACAATTTAACAGTATATGTATATTGAGAAGGAAAACAAAGCTAGACACTGGAGAAGAAGTAAAAAAAAAAATACTCTAGCTGTGGCCACCTGATGCAGCTTGTAATACACTCTGATAATCTTTGTTAAGAAATGTGAAAACAATATCCAGAAGTTGAATTCTGATTTTTTATCTCTGATCACTAAGTAACACAAAATTTGACAGACTGCACTTAAGACACTGGATATAAAGAAAAAAATGCAAATTATTTGTCAGGTCTCTTTTAAAGAGATAGAGACAAAAGAAAAGGAAGAAAAGGGTTAAAATTCTGGTACTTAAGAAAATAATGGAATGCAAAGAGGAGAAAGCAAAAGAAGTGGACATGGATAATACGAAACAGTAAGTCTGAATCATGGAATCATTTATGGTGAAAGAGATCCATAAGATTATTGAATGAAACTGTTGAGCTAGCATTACTGAGTCCAAATGCCCCTAAATGCCACATCTATGCCTTTAAAATGCTCCTGGGGATGGAGACGCACCCTTTTCCCCTCCATTGGAGCAGCCTGTTCCAATGCTTAACAGCCCTTTCAGGAAAGAAGTTTTTCTTTGATCTTTTAAAAAATTTTGTGGGAAAGAAAAATGAAGTGAATTGTGTATGTTAACTTTCAGATTAATATATTCCACTGGGTTTGGTTAGTTCCTAATTTTTAATAAAACTCATTCATAATAGCTGAAAAATTTAATCTGGTTTATAGTTAACTGGTCCCAACAAATGTATTTTAGGGCACACAGAAAGATAGAGAAGTGGAGAAGGTAAGATATTCCATGTTTTAATTGCTACACAAGCATTTATTAGTAGTTTTAAATTTCTTACTATCATTTTGAGGACTTTTTTTTTTTTTTGAAGCATTTCTCCTACATCACAGAACCTTGTTTTCCTTTTCTTCGTTTCAAAGACAGGAAGGGTAAAATCAGCTCCTCTGCAGCTTAAGAGGAGGGAGTGACTCAACAAATGGAAGGATCTAGGATGGAATAATTTATGCTATATCACACAGGAGTTACACATTTAAATATGGACTGGAACTTGGGGGTTCTTAGCTCTGTATTATAGTGCAGATTACTGCACTGTTTTTGATTTCTAGTATATCTCCTGATGAAGCATATCTGAGTCAATGTGCTCACTATTTAAGATGTATATTTAGAGTATTTCACCAGCCCTGGTTGTAAATGACCCATGTAGAAGATGACCCATCAATGACCCATGTAGACCCATCAAAGATGTGCTATTCAAGGAGGACACCAGAAGTGAGCTGTAAATTCAGTCTCTGAATTAGTTGCTGATTTTCAACTTAGATGCACAAGAGAATAGTTTCTTGAATCAGGATTTAAATATTCTAATTTTTAATAGAGCTGATATTTTTAAACTTTTGTTTAGAAGAAAAAGATATCTTTTGAAATAATTAGCATTTACAATGTCATTATTTTAGAATGTTTCAGTGTTTATTCTTTGATGAAAATTCTTGGTGCATAATATAGAATATTAAAAATTCACAATTAGGTTGAATTTAGAAATTACATTGAAATAGTTCCCTTTAAAAAAATAACACTTCACTTAGACCTAAAAGAATGAAACATTTCTTTTTATCAGAATACTAAACATAAATCTATTGGAAGATATAAATATCTGGTATAAATATCTTGTTGAATATCAAGTACTGATGATGAAATACCTGGTCAATACTAACCTAAGTATTGTTTTGAAAGCCTCTGTTGTATAATGTATTTTTCTTAAAGAAAAGGAGCAAAGAATGTTCCTTGGCCGATCGTGTATCACTAAACTTTGAGAGGTAATTTGAATTATTTAATCACAGAGTATTTGCATTTTTATTCTTCACTTTTTTTTTATAAATTTTGCATTAATGGGCATGTCTTGTACATACTTAACTGTCTTCTCCCTATTTAATTACAAGTTTGATTATGATATATAATATATTGGAGGGTAGGTTTGGAACTGAAGTAGCACTAAATAATATAATACATTTTTTTGACCTTTTCTCTGTGTTTCTAAAAATATTTAATTAAATATCAAGCTTAGTGGACTGGAATAAATTTTATTATAATTCTCTGGGGAAGGTATCCCTTTATAGGATAGTATGAAAGATGTCTTCTAAAGTTTGATTTAATATTTATTAAGTTTTGCCTCTTAAATTTTTTTTCTACTTTCTCTTCATGACTGGCAATAGTTATAAGCAGAATTAAAAGTAGATCTTTCAGCAAGATAATTTCAAATCCTAGTCATAATATAGTAAATTAAATGGTTTTTTTATAAAACCAGGCACTTTTTTTTGTCAGGTCATTGTGATCTGGTTGACATATTTTGCATGCTTCTGCCCAATGTTTCATCTGTAGGCTTAAAAACAAAAATCCCACCCAATTTTTCAAAGTTTGAATTTTACATATTTTGTTTAAGAACCTTTTTTTTCTTCAGCCTAGCATAAAGGTTTCATTCCTACCAAGTATCTTTTAGTAGTACAAATTTAATTTTATGTTACCCACTATTGTTAAGTGTATTAGTTCTAATACATGGAAATTTAAGTTCTGGACTCAAATGTGGCAGGCAGACAGCTATGCACAGGGCTGTAAAAGTGAAGCAGTAAATTACAAGAGAAAAGTCTATCTTTCCCAAAGGAAAATCATGCTGAAATTTACTTTGTAATGTATATTTGAACACCAAAGGAAGTTATTGACTTTGCTGGTCACTTTTCATTGAGCTGATACTACTGTAAATGCATTGATTGCAGAAAAGCTAATTCTGATGAGCATAATTTTACAAAAGATAGTAAAACAGCAATTTTACCAAGTCAATGAATTAATGCTGTTAAAATGCTTATAACCTGATTTTTATTCTACCATTTCATCCTCTCTCTTAACTGTTTGATTCCTCTTATCTTCAGTTTGTTTTAATTTTTAGAGAACTAGTTTTAATATGCTTTGCTCTTATGCCAACTTTATTATGACTCGACTATGCAAAAAAAAAAAAAAAAATTGGATAATGTTTTCTACACTGTAGTCTTGACTTTGACTTGTTAAGTCAGAAGTTAGAAGTTAACAGGAAAAAACTTACCGAAAAACGTACTAGCAAAAATGCAAATCTTATTAATCCTCTAAGTAATTTTCATGATCTTATTGAACTATTTCAATTAAAAATAAATAACAGAAAAAAAATCTAGATTAAGTGATCCAACTTTTACACCTAAAAATATAAATTTGTTTATGATAAACAGTTTTGACATGATAATAATTGGATTATGTCATTGGCTGCCTTTTTCAATGATAGCATTTACTGAGTTTTTCACAGAGTATCTACTTTTTGGAGAGCAGGGGAAACCACTGGATTTCCTGGCGTGGGAATACCTATGGAACTGTTTTAATGACAGTTAAAGTCGCTTTTCCCTTTGTTTCAGGGGAACTTGCAAATCGTTAGAAAAAAAGAAGTGCTGAAATACATACAGTAAGCAAGGCAATCTTATTGCACATTATATTTACAAGAGATCATTTAAAATACAGTTTCTTTTTTTTTTTGGTCTTCTACCGGACTGTATCATCTGATTGGTTCATGTCTGAAAATTGACAAAAGAATAGAATTAATATTTGAATGAGAGATCAAGACTGCCAGGTGATGTGAGGCCAGTAGATGAGCAGGTGACTGTTTTTCTCTATTCTGTGGACAATAGCATTATGTTAATGCCTGGTATCTAACATGAGGTCTTTAAATTTTAATGAATAAATGTTAGATAACTAGGCTCTCTTATTTGAGACTTTAAGTACAGTCAGTTCAAACAGTCCCTCATATAAATATGTAGATATGAAGCAATATTAGTGATGCGAATTCTGCAATACAATAGGAAAATTATGTCATATTCTAACAGCATATATTCTCAAATATTTCCAATTCCTGCAATATTCTCAAATGTATAAAGAGCAATTTTTTCATGGCAAATCTTCAAAAGCTTTAAGAGCATTAATAAAAATTCAAACTCAACTGGACATGGCTCTTTAGCAGCATGCTTTGACTGGATCACCTTTCAGCAAGGGGTTTGAAAAAATTACCTCTGAAGAGATAATCTAACCTAAAATTTCTACAATTTAAAAATTTTTCGTTTCAATAATTTAAAAACTAATTAAAGAAAAAATTATGTAAACCTGAATCCATTTAGCCGTGGTAGTGGCCATTGGTGTTCTGGACTTTTGACAAATAAGAAGGACTTATAAAAGAGTATAGTTTCATTTTAGGGATCCAAGCAGTTTTCAGAACTGAGATGTTTCTTACTCAGTTCATAGGTAGAAATAAAATACCAGGGTCTACTCAAACATCCTTTTAAATCTATTTTTACATACATGAAGAAAATCAACTCAATGGGCTTTTAAAGTTAATTTTTAAAATCTGCAAGGAGCTAACAGCCTTCATTATTATCAAATTTATCAGTATTTGGATAAGATTGGATGTAACATTGAATATTTAATAAATATGCCACTGTTCACACATAAACTCGAAGAAGTATCTCGTAATTCACTCTAATAATCTACTTCTCAGAGATACAACAAAATTATGTCAGAAGTTATACTTTCTAAGTATATAATACTTATATAATACTACAGCTATTATATTATATTGCAAGAAGAAAGAAGAGTATGCTGTTACTAAATGCTGTTTTGTACATGAAATAATGTTCTAAGGTCCAGCTAGATTGTTACTAAAAAAAAATCAGTGACACCAAAATGCTGCATTGAGGTAATCAGTAAAAAACATGGAGAAATGAAAATGGGAACATTCATTGTTAATTAATTTGATTTTTTAAGACAACAGGCCCACAATTAAAATGCTATCACTATATATATTCTATAAATACCGTATCATATATTATTAATTTATTTATTTATTACACAAAGCCATCAATATTTAATTTAGAATCATTGCCCAAATCTTGTACTAGGGAAAATATATTTTCTAGAGGTCCATATGTTAAGGAGACACAGTTTGCTCCTTCTCATGTATATACAAGAATGTACACAAATAGTCAAAAGGGGGATGCTAAAATATTGATACTCTTATGGCTTTATCAAAAAAATATGTGATGGAATATGAGATAACAAAACCATTATACCTTGACACCTTTTATTTGACCATTTGTCCAAGTTTTAGGTAATTTTTTCATGCTCTAGAAATATCATAATGTAATGAAATATTTAATTCAAATAAACAAAACAAAGTAGGTAAAATGCACATTTATTTCAAAATGCATCAGATTCATTTGGTTAATTTTTTCTTTGCTGAAACACATAAAAAATTGTTTACCATGATATATTTCTAACATCCATGTAATTATAGTCTGTGTCTTTGTATGAGCTGATTGCAAAGAAAACAATTTTAGTTAGGGACTGAACTGGTTTTAAAAAATGCATAATGTACTTAACAAATATATAATATATTCTTTATGCTGATTGTGGTTTTTTTTTCTCCCATTTACAATTATTTCTGCAAATCAACACACAAAGATAAAATGGGTAAGGACTGACAGTAAAACAGGAGAGTGAGAAATAAAAGGAGTAGGAAAGTGGGACTTTTATTTCTTGCGCAAATTTTAATTTTCAAATATGTAAAATTACACTGAACAATTTTTAGCACCTTTCCATGAAATTAGCATTTTTAAAATTACTTAGCAAGGTAAAGAAAAAAGCCTCAAGGAGAGTTAAAGTTTAAAACTTAGGGAGTTTATTTCAAAAATCAGAAAATACTCTATGAAGGTGTTTTTCAGAACTATTTTATTGGGTTTATTCTGCAAGGTTTGGTAGCAGAGGGTGGAAGGAGGGGCAGAGAAGGTTTCTCTGAGAAAATTTCAGAAGCTGTCACCTTTTCTGATGCCTTGGGAAGGCTGACCTGAAACAGAGGCTGGGCAGAGCTAGAGAATAAAGAAGGTATTTATTGAAAGGCCTCCAGGATCCACCCTGGGCAGGACAGGAGCCTGATCAGGGCTACACCCAGGGTGGACTAAGAATTGTCACAAAATGGACAACCAGTCACGAGATCTTACATTTTTAGACGTTTTGGTCCATTTGCATATTGGGGTTCAATTATCCAATTACAGCTTCAGATCGTGAGGTCCCATCCTTCTTGTTTTCTCTCTTCAGTCAACTGCAGTTTGTGCTGTTAAGCTAAAAGTTGTCCTTGGTCCTCAGCAGGAAAAGGATTTGTTTTGTCTACCTACTCTGTGAAGAGAGCTCACCAGCACTTAATCTGAGGTTCAGAACTGCACCTAAGCAGCACAGAATCTGAAAATATGAAAGCTAAAGCTTAAGACATTTTATCAGGCACAGCTAAATTCAGCTAGTTCCAGGATGGACATGCTCTTGGTCAGATATCAGCGTTGCCTTGTCCCAATGCCCCGGCTACCCTGGCAGCAGTGACATTGGCAGGTACTCATTTAGGGCCGCACCATTTCTGGGACCCCTGTGGGTTCTTGAGGCCCAAA
>VWYP01030554.1:0-232043 GCA_013400435.1 Pycnonotus jocosus | reverse complement strand
TATATATATATTTTTTTTTAACATTTGGTTATTTTGACTGTTTATTTCCCACTAACTTTATATTCCCTAATTTTTCCATGTAACTCCCGTATGTTTTTTTTTTTTCTAACTTTCTATGCCAAATTCAATTGCACTAAAATGGCAAGTGAGTTGCAACAAATAAGTCAGATTTCTGGGCACAATTAGGGATATGTATGCACACATGAGAGACAAACCAAATCAGATCCTCATCCTCCCTCTCTTTTCTTTGCATTTTAAGGGTAAAACAAGAACTTAATTCAATCAATGGATGTGAATTAATCAATTAACTCACAGAGTATTTTTAGTGGTTTATGTATTCAATTGATTTTTAATGTATATTACATAAGAAACAGATGATATGATTATTTCTTTGAGAAATATGTGCACTGTGACAACAACCAACTTCTTAATAAAGCTAAGAAACACCAGGTGAGTGCATTTAGAAGCAAGCAGTGTCTGTTCTGCATGCTCTTTTCTTCTATTTGCTATTTCATTAATTTACAAATCTCTTAGTGAGGAAGGAAGTGATTACAATATCTTATCACTGACCACAGTATACCAAAAGTTTTTTGTGGTAAAGAACTTCATACTTTGCTGCTAATTAAGACAGATTTACTAACGTTGTATGTACATATGTTCAAGAATTGGTTTACATAATACAATAGCAGTTGATAGCCTGAGTGTTGTTTCACTGATGTTGTCACATATAACTCTAATGCCAGAGTTAACTGTAATATCTACATGCTTGTACCAACTAATGTTATAAAAGAGATGTTGAAGATTCCAGAAAGAAAACCAGAAAAACAGCGTAAGCTTCTTAATTCTTTTATCTTATAGTTAAATCAAAGAAATTACTGTATCTTGAGAATGAAGGTTTCAGGTTACCTTTCACTACACCATGCAGACCAGTGCCATTTTAAGAATAATTTTTCCATATGCTTTGTAATACAATCAAATACTTGTGGAATTGACTGCAGTTTTCCAATTGACTTCAAAGGCAAACCAAGTCCTGTAATTAGTTAAAATGGGGGTATCTCAAATCCTTCATTATGGGGACATTAACACGCATAAGCAGAAACAGAAATATTAGCAAAATCAGAGCCATTTTAGAATTGTTACCATTCAAGGAACTAGAGTCAAGTATGATGATCTCCACTGTCACCTCTGTCATTGTTTCCAAAAAACCCTTAAAAAAGCAACAGCATCAGATAGTCCCTCGCTCAGGCTTTGTAGGAATTGCACCAACATTGAATCATTCCCTACTTTTTTCTTTCCTCTAAAGAAATTGTATTTCACCATCACAATTTCAGGTGCATTTCCAACAAGTAAGCGGAGTCTTGGAAGTGTACGAAGAGCCTTGCTGTCCTCTGGAGCTATATTTGTGTCATGTTTACTATCAGTTATGCTTTCCAGGTGAAAAAAACCCCCAACAAACCGCAGGGAACTCACCATCTGCAGCAGGTCCCTGCCTGTGCCACTGGTGCTCTCCCTTTTCCCTGCTGGGCTCCTGTTGCTGGAGGTGCACATGCTTCAACCTGCTGGGACAGGGACCCAGACCAGCATGGCAGCAAAATGAACCTAAAGGAACTACAGGTTTTGGCTGTCTTCCTGTTAAAACAGACTTGACGGAGTGTCCCTCCTCCTGAGGATGCAGTTTCTCCTTGGTCTACCATCTTGCTGCCTTTCCCAAACCTTTTCTCGAGGCCTTTTTTCCCACCTAAACCTCGGTGCCCGTTTCCCTCCAGGCTGCTCACACCCTCATCCTTCTGTAATGGGGCTGGCACAGCCCAGCAGCTGCCCGTGCTCCTCTGGGCTGGCCCCAGCTCCCCTTGCTGCTCCAGGGACCCCCCAAAAATCCCACAGGAGAGTTACCCACACCCTGCTTGTGGATGCCTTAACGCCGACCCCCAAAATGCTGCCCCGATCGCTCTGAGCGCCCAGCTGAGGGGCTGCAAGGGGCTCACTCCATTTTGGCAGGAGGGCATCAGAGCTGCCTGACCTGCACACACTGAGGGCCCTTTGTGGTGTTGATCAATGGCCTTCTCATGGCTGGAGAAGATACAATGGGAAAAAAGGACTGAAACCCACATCAGACACTGCTTGTGTTTGGCTGAGGAGATGTGCTGTCATTCCCTGGCAGGCCTCCCTGCACCTCGCAAATCTGGGCTGTTTTCAAGCATCTGACAAAGGCAGAAATCAAAAAAAAGTATTGAGTTCCCACAAGCATCATCAGAGTTGGAGCATTTTTTCACCTTTTGACTACACCAGCGTGTTTATAACATAAAGCAGCCATTGCATGTTGAGTGACAGTCCCTTAGACAGTGAGGCCATGTGCAGGAGAAGAGGCACAGCATCATCACTCTCACTGTGGGAGATCTTTGGGACAAAACCCCCTTCTTCACTTCAAACCAGAGTTAGTAACTTAACAGGAGAAGTAACTTGTTCACTTTTTCAGAATTTTAAAAAACCACATTCTCATCTTGAAAATAAAGCCTTAGTGAGTTGGTGTATTTGCATGGAAAGGTATTGTCATGGGGCAAGGATGCTGCTGTCTCCCTGGGCGTTTGGCAGGAGAATCTGGAAGGAGATCCAAAATGTCTGTGAGACAGACACTCTGTCAAGTCTGTTTTAACAGGGAGAGGGCCAAAAACTACAGTTCATTTACAGGGTGCCCTTGGCGAAAAATATTTGCCTTCAAGATTTAGAGTAAGTACCGGGACTCTGGTTAGCAGGGCCTGAATATTTTGCTGATTCATAGTATATATAATGAAAGCTTAGTAAAATGGAATATATCTAGTTCATGAAGTCTCTTGATACTGTGTTGTAATTTAGTCCACCAACAGCCTTTATTTAAAGTTGGATTCCATGAGCCTGTTATAATGAGCTAAAAAGTGCACAGATAAGCAGTTATTTCTGAAAATGTGGCTCCCTATCGATATATATTTTGCACAGCCTGTATATCTTAATTGAATTGAAATGAGCATGGGACCCTAGGGGTTTTTTAGGTCTAGTGAGGCATTAAATACTCCAAAAGCACAATAAAAATGAAAAAAACCCTCTACTTCTCCAAACTATTGAATCTCATTGCTTCAGCTGTGGGCAAAGCACTCCTACTATCTGGGAAAAACACAAAAAAGCATTGCTTCCAGCCCTTCATGGTCTAGATCTGCAGCCTTCATGCATTCATACCTTCGTAATCTCACTTACCTTCTGCCCTTTAGATGCACCCATCTTTCTAAGTATTCCTATCTTATCTTCAAGTTGCCTTGCATGTGCTCATATTTTTTCCTTCTTTTCCTCTTGAAGCTTCTCACTCCAGCCGTACTCCTGCATTAGCTGGAAAAACCCCACAGTTTTGGCAATAGTGACAAACCACTGCCCTCTGTATTCAGATGGAGTTCTATTTTACTTATTTTTAAGGAAGTCTGTCTCTGTTGGAGTTGAATTAAGAGCATGTAGACACATCCTGTAAAATTTTTGAATGATCTGGGTTGTGTGTATTGCTGTACATATCAGTATGAAAACCAACAGTAGCTGCTCTGTGTATTAAATACACAACAGGTTGAAGCTGATGTGAAGAATGATCTAACTCAAAGTAAATAGCAGGAAAAAAACCCCTCCTTTTCCAAAGTTAATCTTTTAAAAGCTTAACAGCTGTTAATTCTAAAAACTGTTATTATTTATTGTCATGCTTCCTGCCTACCATATACCAGAGCAATCCTGAATGCTCTAAACAATGCACTGATCAACGTATTTTTGAATGAAATTTCAAGACACCAAAGGGTAAGGCACTTGAAAGAAAGATCTGAGGTCTTGGATGCTTACCCAAATTGAGTTGAGTCTCTGAATATTTTTGCTTGGCAATCACTCTTGGATGATATTATTTACATTGTCACAGAGGGAGTATTATTGATCACCTTCCACCACCATGACTGCTACAGTGTCAGTCAAAAAAAAGCAGCTTGCTAACATTCAGACTCCAGCTGTACAAATGTTCTCTTTTTGGGGCTCATTAGTTTGCTCCTGCTGGCATCTTTTCAGCCAGAAAAAAAAAAAAAAAAGCCCTTGTGTTTTCATTCAGTACAAACACAAAATGATATGAAAATATTTTGCATAAACTTGAATTCCAATTAACTAAAGATGGTCTTTCTTAAAAAATAATCAAAAGAACTCATTTAGACATTAGAACTACAAGTGACACACTGTTAGGATGTATGGTTTTTACTCTCTGTTTTGATATCTGAAACAAAGTTCACTGACAGTGGGTAAAAATGCCCAGACTATGGAATAGACTTGAAATCAAAGAACAAAAGATTTCATTATGACAGAAGGAGTTGTTGCCCACAAATTAAGTTATGTTAATTCCAATGCCAAGCAGAATATTTTGATGGATTGTAGTGTAGAACTGGACAAAGAAAAGAGTGTCTACAACTGTTATGAATTGCTAAATTAATTTCATCTGTAAGGAGAAAAATATTGATTTCATTTATCTCATCCAGTTGGTAGTATGACTAAAGAATAACTCAAATTCAGTGGCACCAGCTGCACAGATGATGGTACTGTAGCAATGGATGGTGAGAAAAGGTGATGCAAGAGCGATAAACAATTTCATCAGAAGAGCTCAAACCCAGTTAAGAGAAGGCAAAGCACAATCTGTGGATTCTATTGTTCCTAAATTCTTACTTAAATATTTTTTTTAATGCTTAGTAATTTAAATAATTTTATGAAAAATTAAAATGTACAAAGCATAGGAAGAATGAGAGAACAGAAAAAACTAGAAGAATGAACAGGAGGAAGAGCCAAAGTTAAGGAAAATGCCTTACTGGTGTATTCTGACAAAGGCTAGAAAAGCAGTTTCGATGCAAAGTTCCATTTTCCTGTTATTCAGAGTTGTGGCTGAAGTCAAACCAGCATGACAGATGTGCAAACTCCACTTTAAAACCTGGTATTTCACATGTTCACTTGGCATTTGAGCTCCATGAAGTTCCTCTTGCACCAACCAATTTTCTCTGGAAAGATAGAAGTCTCATAAAGGTCAATTCTTATCTTCCTAAGTGTCATTAGACCAGAGCCAAAATCTCTAGGTTAAAGCTGACAAAGTTAGCAAAACTAAAATGTCAATTACTGCCCTCTTTGTTGACCACATCTCAAGAAAATGTGAAGAGAGTTAATATGTGCCAGAACCATCCTGATTATGTTTGTGGAAAAATCCTTCTCCTCCTTTCCCCCAAAGGAACTTTACTCCTAGAAACGTGAAGAACAATAGAAAACAAAAAGAGCCCAAGTGCATTCTTATACTCCAAATATTTTATTAGGTGCCGTCACTTGATTAGTCTCTCAATTTATGGAAAGAACCAAAGCAATTCATAGCTTTCAATGGCATTTTAATCCTGTGTTTTAAAGCATCACTCTGTAGCTTGCTGTCTGTGTTTTCCATGACACTGAAGTCTGTACTTGCTTGTAGTTAATTTTCAGCTTGGCTGACTGACTTTTGATGTTCCTGCTGGAAGTGTGTGTGGTGCTGCATCCTTCTGGGAGATCGACTATAGCGACAGTTTATTTCATCTCAATTATCACACCATTCTGCATACATTATCCTATAGATATCTGCAGCTCTTCTGTTACAGTTTACTGAACTGCTTATCCTGGAATAGTCAAAGTCACTGGGAGAAAGTACTTATTCAGACAATGCACGTTAATTCAACAATGAGAGTCTCTGATTAACACAGCAGGAGTGAGTTCTTACGAATACTCTGCACTCTGAAGCCGAGTGACATTCGAGTGCTGATTAAATCAGGAAAAAGGCTCTGTTGCCTTGCTAAACAGGACCTGGGCAGCCAGCCTGCTGCTGCTGCCATCCAGCTGAACTTGCCACACTTTGGCAAGAGATAGAGCTGGCTAAAGAAAGTTTCTCAAGCCTATGCAAGAGTAATTTCCTTTCCATCTGCCATTGTGCAACATGGTTTGATTCACCCAGCCAGCAAATCTTGTCAATTCCTGGAAAAATGATGCTTTTGTATTATCACTTGACATAGGTTCTTCTGATGCCATTAGCAGCACAGTTTTCAGGAGCTTTTAGTCCAGCCACTTCCCTCAAAGGTGGCATCATGCTATAATTTTGGTGGTGCTAATTGTCCACTGTAGAAGAAGAAATCCAGTGTAGTTAGGTATTGTGTTATATTTATGTGTTGTGTTATACTTATGTACAGGCTGTGATGCTAATCCAAGACTCCAGTTTGAGTAATAAAATTCACAGCTTCATAGGATATCCAGTTTAAGAGAAGTATGGCTTCTCCATCAGTATCATCAATTCCTTCCCGTAGCGTTAATTTTGCTTTGCCTGCACACCCAAAGACCGTGAAGTGGCTGTATTAGCTGTTCAGTCAGTCCTCTCATCTGAAAAGGTCAGCACAGCAGGAAACATGGTTTGCTCAGAAGGGCTGGTCTAGTCTGAGCAAAGAGGAAGTTTAGCACCAACTTGATATCTGAGCTGTTTAAATTAAAAGAAAAAGTAAACCTGTTGGAATTCTCTTTTTATTCTATCTATTTTAAATGTTTAGATTTTCCTATGATCAGGATAAGGAGGACTATAATACACACATTTTAAAAATAAAGTCAAGTGAGAACTGACTGGAAAATTGTTTCTAACCATATCAGCAATAAACACCAAGGAAATGGAATTGGTGTATTAGCCAAAGACTGACTATAGAGGAGCAAATGGCCATGAACACATTTAGGAATATATTAAAAGGACGATTCTAATCTTCAGAAGGATCAGATGTGAGAACAGCTTTCTAATAAAGCTTTGTAATAAACCTAAGGTATCAAGCTTGATTGGTTTATGATCTTGGTTAAATATAATAGCTGAGACTGACTTGATATTTTAGGGGGCCCCTTCCAGAACTACATCCCCTATTGCCATCTCTGTATGCTGAGGTCTCTGACAAAACATAACTTTCAAGCAAAAAATTACATAGGAAATCACATAGGAAATCTAACTTTTTAACTATGTGCTGTTCTTCTTTGCAAACTCAAATATGCAGACCAGAAGTCTCTATTCACAATTAACCATCTACTCTAGCAACAGAAATCAAGGATAATTCTAGGCCTTCATGGCACCAGACAATTTCTATCTTACACAATGGCCAACATGAGCTCTACGCCCTGTTCAAAGGTATCTGCAAAACATCTTGCAATTAAATTAGAGATACCAAAGGTATGTATTTTGGGATTATAATCTCCATGTTTCTGCAATAGAGATGCAGCAGCCTTTGAGTTTAACACATTTTTTAGTGTAGATTCCTGGGAGGAACAGCTCTGTGTGTATTCCTATAACTAGAAATATAAACACTTACTGGAAGATTTGGCACTAACAGATACATTAAAATTTTTCATTAGGAATGTGAAAGATTTTCCAAAATTAATTTTTGTCCATCTTTATAGTATACTTGAGACTAAATTAGTTGAGTGTTAAGTACTCATTCTCACTGGAGTGAATAGCCAACATGTTTGGAAGTCCAGTTAATTTCTTAAGCTATATTAGCTTAATGAAGCATGTATAGGCTCCCATAGTCTTTGCACTTATATGACAACTTGTCATTAATATTAATTAATGACACATCAGTGCACATTTGAAGTGGATGATAAAAATGATCAGCCAACCATGAAAATGTGTTAAAACAACACTCAAGCAAGGCATCAGAGAGGCAGAATCTAGAGAAACATGCATCAGGTTTTTGCTGTGGTAAGGTGAACAATAATTGTTTTTATATTGTTGGAGGCCCCAAACAGATTTGACTGATTGCTTCTGCTTTCCCAGCTTGCTGCTGTTTCTTCCCTTTTTTTAAAGATATTTCCTCAGTGATGTATAGAATGGAAGATAGCAGTGAGTAATGGTGCTAGAAACAGGAGAAATGCAGATACCAGAAACAATCAGAAAGAAATATTCTACATCTGTCCATAGATCAGAGGCTTAGAGACCAGGTTAGGATTTGTTCAGGCATTCACTCCTTTCTCAAACCGATGATAAAGGAGTGGGAGAACAGATTTGACAATATTTGGTCAGAAGTTCAGTGTGAGCCACAGAGCATAACAGTATTTTAGGAAGAAGAATTCCTGTTCCTCCTCTGCCTTCTCTTTAGATAATTTGTTGTGCCTGTTCTTGTACTGTTGCTTTGAATTGTGTTCACGGACAAATAATAGGTATTGTAATGGCATTTTGTACTTCAGTCAAACTTTTCAGAAATGGTGCTTTTCTCAAAGAACCATTTAAAGTTGCCAATTCCAGGCATATTTCCTGCAGATGTGTCTACGTGTGGACCAAAGTACCTTCTGCATGGTTCTGTGTGCCCAAGAAATGTCATGGGTTTTATAACCACAGGGGACAGATGAATCCTGATGTTGGTAAGAGAGAGATTGACTTTTTATGTATCAGCAAGTAAGGGGGAGAATGGCTTGAAATGGGAAGGAATATGCACATTTTGACTTCATAACCCTGCAGACAACAGTGGGAACAAGAAGCTATTGACAGCAGTAGTTCTTCAGCTGGATAAATGGTCCCAAACCTGGGAAGCTCTGTAATGCTTTTTAATGGGGTTACACAATAGCTATACATGAAAAGAAAATTAAAAGGTACCCAAACCTTAAGGGGGAAAACACAGATACTTTGAAGTCAGTAACAAAATTCTCAGGATTTCATTTTGAAGAGATTCCAAATTGTTGGATGAAAGAGGGTAGACTTAGGAAAAGAAAAATTCCTTACACTAAAATTTAGCAGACTGCAAAATATTTGATATGAGAAACACTGAAAATACTATTCCATGAGCTGATTAAAATTTTCTTCAACAAAGCTTTTGTGAAAATACTGCTATGTGTTGGATGAAATAATAGGCCTTTTTCATCTTTTAACTTTTAATACACTTCTGTAACAAAAGACACAAAAAACCAATTCTTTCCAGTGGTTCAAGGAATTATTTCACTTTACAAAACTAGAAATGTGTCTTTTCACTTAGCTGTGTCCCTTTAAGACATTCTAATAAAGTCTGTTCAATTATCACAACTTGGAAAATTTGTACCATCTTATTTCAATAGTCAAATGATTTCACACTTTTTTTGTGCAAAATTAATCTCATTGTAATATTGTATCTTAGCTGGTAGAGAGCTGTGGTGACTGCAATACTACCACAAAGCATAAATTTATTTTTATTTAATTTTTCCTCATTCCTGCCATTGCAGGGCCCAAAGTTTGGACCAACCTTTGCAGAAGGTAGCCTGACTTCATTTAACTGGTCCTTGTGGCTCTTTGTGCAGTCTGGTGGATGAGTTTTTTGTAGTTCTGTTTCCTTTCCAGGAAAACTTCCTGAAAGCCTAAGATGAGCCTGAGCTCTAATTACACTGAAAAAAGGGGCATTGTTATTCAAAGAAATTAATTCCATGGCAAAGGATACTTTTTTCTTTTTTTTTTACTACAGGGCTTTCTTGTTATGATATAAATGGCTCTTAAATGACACAGATCCCCTGTGAACATGAGAAATGTAAGGAGGAATTATTATATGAAAATAGACCATTCATTCTAGACAATTTGGAAAAGTTAAAGAAAGACATCCTCCAGTCAGGGATCTAATCAGTAAATCCCAAATCTCTGTGGAGGGCACTATTCCTATTTCTTAGATAAATAAAGTGGGAATTCTACACTATGAACTGCTAAGATCAGTTTTGGTCAAGAAGAAGTCACCTGCTCAGGGAATGTTGTTTTGCTGCCCTGCTCTCCTACAACAGAAAGAAAATGAGCAGATCAGAAGATCCAATCTGTTTTTTGATCTTCTGCCACTGCATTTAGTATAAGAATAAAATTATGCACCTGGGAAAGACTGGAACCAACGCTGATTGCACTAGAAAAGAAGTATTTTCCTCCATCACTGCAAATATATTTCCTGCACAAGAAATTCCCTGGAACTCGAATGTAACCCTAGAGTCATCCCTTGAAGTTGTGTTAGCCAGCCTACAGGTGTCCTACAGGGAAAGGAGAATCACTGATGGATTTTGGACTCCATACCAGATCATCAGTGGCTTTAGTTAGTTCACTATAATAAGGAGTACCAGCGCAGACAAGACACTGGGAGCTGCCATTAAATCCAGAAAACTCATTGAAGAGATGACAGTCTTATACAAACACACCTGTTATGCCATCTTTTTCCAATGCATAGTCATCATTTCACCATCCTTACTGTAAGATCACTCTGCAGAATGGAATATTTGAGCATTTATTCACTCGCGCCACAAAAGCCAACACACTCTCGTGTCCTTTTGTAGACATCCTTCAATATTGTTGGCATGAGCTTGCTTCCCCACATTGCCTGTCTGTGAGTGCTCTCCAGCAGCTTCAGGTGGCTGGATGTGTCTCCCTGTTGAGGCAAAGCACAATGCCCAGGACAAGGAAATCAGGAAATCTCCAATGCTTGGAGATAGCTCGAGATCAAAACAGGATGGCTGCTCCTCTCTGCACAGAAACGTGAGCTCTGCAGCACATATGATACCATGAGTGTTTGTCTCTCAGTATTGCCAGATGGGTGTAAATCTGGGCTCTCAGGATCTGCAGTGCTAAATTTGTCAAGATGGCATTGTGAGTATATTAGCTGCTGGCTGCTGAGCTCTTTGTTCACTAAGAAGGCTGCTCTTGACACTTCCTGATAAGCTCTGTGAGATGTTTGTCATTTTCACTTGCCTTTGTTTTTTTTTCCAAATTTCTAACCAGTGTTTATCTTGCCCAGGATTTAAAACTATATTTGCTTTAAGCTGTGTGAAATAACATGTAAGTAAACAACATAAAAATCAACTCAGCAATTTAAGCAACATCTTCACTATTTAAAAGTGTCTCCACATTTTCCCTGCTGTTATACATTTTTCAATAGAGAGGGTTTTTTAAGAAAAATCATACAATTTAATTTCTAATCCTTGAACATAAGATTTAGCAGTAAGTTTCCATCAAAGTCAGGCAAATACCCTCCCCTGTGCTGCTTATGCCAGGATGTACAATACTATCAATTGGTTTATTACCTCTGTTCTTTCTTAGCTTTTGATTGCAATCATAAACCCCAAAAGGACTCATTAAGTTTTTTCACTTTTATTTCCATGTGCTTGGAACACTCTTGAAAAAATAAAAGTTTTAACCCAAGTAAAACTATTCTGAATGTGTTTTAAAAATCAAACCAAGTCCTAGTTCAGCAGGAAGAATTTGTGGTCTTACAAGAAGTCCTTGCTTCTCCACACAGACTGTCATTAATTTTAGGCTCTCAGAATGAGGGATAAGGTTTAGCATTCCAGAAAAAAACAAGGATAGCTCTAATCAAAGTGTAGAATTAAAGCTGGCCAGGTTTAAAGAGAAGTTTCTGATGTTAAGGTAGCTAGAAAGGTAAATTAACCCCCAAATATAATTAGATGAAGTGGTGCACAAGCTGAAGATTTGTGACATATAATAATTTCTGCAGATTAGAATAATATGTAGGAAAAGAGGAAGAAACATTACCTTGCATGTATTTTGGAGGATGACAGGATTGTGTCTGTGATGATCATACTTCTCTTTTATGTCCCACTCTGAAGTATCTTGTTTTTCTTAAGGTTTTCTTTTTCACCAAACAATACATATTTGTCAGCTAGTGTAAAGTGGAATGCTTCAATTGAAATGGACATTTATGCTAATTCATATCAGGACTAGCCTCATGTACCAGGGATATACAGTCCTTTGAAAAATGACTGCAATTTTTTTAATAACAACAGAACACTGTTCTTTGGGCTATGGAAAACAACTCAGGCTTCAAACTACATTATGTTCAGTAAAAATATTTGGCATAGAGAGTATGGTGTTGATTTCCCCTACTGTAAAAGCAGTATTACTTCTACAACAGCTTAAATAAATTGCTTGTTAACATTTACAGCTGTTAACTTACTCACTCATCCCATCACAACAGATCAGTGTCAGGTGGAGTGAAAAGTCTGTTAAAGCGACTCCATTGAACAAGACAGTAAAAATTAGTTCTGGAAAGTTGAAACATTTAATTACATGCTGTTTCCTGGGAATGAACCACTTTCCTTGGCATGGCAGTGCAGTGGGTTTCCCCAGGCTCTGGGTGAGCAGGCAGATCTGCCAGGACATTGTTCTAACAGTAAGACAGCTTTAGAAATACCTTGATCCTGGCTCTGAACGGCCTCTCTGAAGAGGTGTGCAGACACACAGAGGGACACTGGGATCACAGCCTTGCCACAGGAATTTTATTGGTTTGCTGTGTTCTAACTGGTGTGAAATCACCAGGATCTGATCAAAATAAGGAACTGTCTATTTGATGATAATGCCAATGAAGTACAGTGCTTTTTAACCTCAAATATAGTTAACTGCTCAAACTATTTACCTTAATGGGATGCAAAAGAAAGACAGCATTCTCTTATGCTGATTCAATATTGCTGCTTTTTGGGGGGGGTTCACATCCATGATCACTGCTNTTTTTGTGTGTGTGTGTGGGGGTGGGTTCCACATCCATGATCACTGTTCCGAATATTATGAACATTGTTCCAAATAAAATATGTGGTTCCACTGCATTTAACTAGAAACATTTTCAGGCTGCTCTAATAAAAACAGAAAGAAAAGCAAACATGACTTGAATTCTGTCAATGCAAATTAAAAAATATGTTAAGAAAAAAACTCTGATGTTGGTAATGGCCCAATATAACAAGGTTATAAATAAATCGCTCACTGTTCTCATGTATTTTTAGTAAACAGAATTGGGAATCGCACAACAAATCCCCAACGCCCAATTAAAGTCTCTTAACTAATTTAACAAATGCATTGTAAATGGGTAGCTGGAGATACTTTAAGTAAACATACATTTCACAGAGGAACTTTAATAGCTAAACAAATGGAAAATCAGTTCAAATGCTTTAGCTTTCTCAATTGTCCTTAATAAATTAGTCATAAGAAAACAAACACAATTAACAAGCACAATCATCATACTTTTTTTTTTAAATTCAGATGACAGCATTTTGCTGTATGTGTCTTTCAAGAATGCCTTAACTGAGAAGCAATTTATAAGATGTTCAAAGCTTCAGTGTAGTTCTTTTTTTTTTTTTTTTTTACCCAGAGTTGCAATTATTTTGATGTGCTTCGCTTGTTTTGCTTTCAAATTATTTCCAAATGAAAGGTGAGAAAACCAATTCACTCCAGAAATAGGAGGCAGTTAGCTCAGTGGCCAGCTAACTCTGTGTCTGGTTTGGGAAAGAGGCAGAGCTCTCTCCCATTCTCCCTTGGCAGGGCTGTGCCAGCCGTCCAATGATGGAATGGAACATCTGCCTTTCCAGGGAAGAGTGCTCTTCACTGGTGTCTTGCCTGCACAGATTTTGTCCTTGTGGAATCCCTGTGAGGAGAGCAAACTGTGCACCAATTAAAGAGGACTGAAGGACATGCAGAGCAGCTGAGCAGCATGTGTGTTGGGCCTGCCCCTGATGGGACTCTATCAAGCAGGAAGATCAAATGTAAGGAGGGGCAGCTGTGGAAAATCTACTCAAGAGCAAATAAAATTAACTCAAGAGGCAGAAAACAACAGTACAATGTGTCTTTTTTCCTGCAGCACTTAAGACTATAAAGTCATAGATGGTGGCTAAGTTTTTCCCTCTCCTTCTCTCATGATCTTTTATATATTAAAAAACATTAGCAATATCCAATCAGATGTATTTCATTCATGGTACTTTCACTCAAAATACATGAATGTAAATTAAAGAACAGGTTCTTCTCCCTTCTCTGTGAAAACCTATCAGCCTGGATATTCACAGGAACAACCAGACACACGATCTGCTTGTCCAGGTATCAAAAAGTAGCAGGCAGAATGCCTTGGTCTACAGAAGAACTCTACAGAATACTCCTCTGAGTGGCGTTCTGGTTTATGCTATATGGGAAAAGTAAAGCAAAACATGACTTAATAATTTGGAAAGATTGGTCTCATGTGGCATTGGTGAGTCAGCCCCTCGGTTGTGATCAAAGCTTCAGAGTCATATATTTTTTTAAAAATAGGAGAAAGAGTGAAAAAGAAGTACAAAAATGGCCCTGAAAGCTATATAAAATGCCTTATGATGCCAAACAAAAAAGATTGCTGAAGTGAGTTGTTGAAAACAATGAAAAACTACTTGATCAAGCTCAAAAACGCTATTCTGGACAATTTTACAACCTAACTCAAAAGAATTAGGCTTTGTAGTAAGAAGTACATAATTCTCATAACTTTAAAAGTAAGACTTGACAGAACGTGTGTGGAATAAAGAAATTGTTAATGCATTTAGGAATAGGTATGTCTAAAAAAAGATTAAACTATGAGGCACCTACCAGAATTCCATCATGACCTACAGGAATTACCTTAAGACAATTCCACTTCATTTTGTTCAGTCCTTTGTCTCTCCTCAGGCTGTCAATGTGGCAGTAGTTATGAAAGTGATTTTGTAAGATGGACCAGACTCAACCCAGACAGAATATACCACAGCACACTGTGAGAATCTCATCCCTCCAGAATTTTTATCTGAGATGGGGGATTCTCTAAAGGGTGCCCAAGAGTTGCCATGAACAGCCAGCCCCAGAGCCCAGCAGACACTGCTGAGCAGGGAAGGGTTTGAGGCACAGCTGCTCTCTCTTTCCCAGTTGCTCTGCACTGCTAAGATCAGGCTGCTCTACTCTGTGCCTTGCAAGACAAAGCTTAATAATATTGGATTTCTGCTTAATTAGTTTGGGGATTTTCTCTGGATCTCCTCCACAGAAAATCCAGCCACTAAGGGACAAATTAAAGATTCATACATCTCTTGTGGCAAGTGCCTCTATGGTATCTACCACATCCTCATGCAGCAAACATTTGAATATTGCATATTTTCAGAATATTTCCTCAGGCACAATATTTCATAAAAATTAATGGATTAAAGGGTGTTATTTGCTCCCCGGTTCTGAGGACCAAACTAAATAAAATGAATGAGTTGATTTAGGCTGGGTCTTAGGAGCTTGGCATTCATTCTGTCATTTAAATAGGTATATTGTAGTGTTTTCAAAACTGCTTCCAACTTTAGATGTTGGGAAATACACTCTGAATCAGCTGCAAAGAAAGGGGCACAGTTCAGCTCTCACATTCTGTACAACAAGGAAGTATCTCATGTTTCTGAGAAACTGTGATGTGTAATTGAATGGAGCATGTCTTTAGTGACAACTGCATTTCAAAAGGAAAACCATGACAGCAAACAGTCATGAGCCATGTAGGAAATCAACCTGCAGTTTATATTCTTTCCATTATGTCAAATAATGTAAAATTTACACTAAGGACACTATAGATGAAAAGTTTACCACTTGTACATTTATAACAGAAATGTTATAAATTTGTATTTTTAAATATATTTTATGTTTTATTTAGAAGCAAAAGATGGTTTAGGGTTATATCTTTTCACTGGAGAGGACATAGGATATGACCCATCTGACTTGTAAATAGCTCATTTCTGCTTGAATGATTTTACAGAATGAGGGAAGACAAGATTTCTTGCTAATTTATCCAAATCATAACTGCCCTGGACTGCTAAAAAAGAAGTTGATTTCTCATTTGCACTCTTTGAATTTCATGTCACTTTGGCTGGTAGGATGAGAAAAACTTGGATATTCTGTTTGTCATACAAGGCATCTTTGGTGCATAGTAGAGAAATCAATATAAGTTGACTTCAAGGAGTTTTCAAGATTTTAATAGTGGGTTTGTTGCAGTTTCAGGGCAATAGAAGCATGGTGTGCCATACAACCTGCAGGCTTTATGCTGGCCATAACTCACTGAAGTGTGTATGGGAGAGGATAATTGCATGTAAAGAAAAATACAGTGCTGGCAAAGGGCAAACTGCACCAACATATATCCCTGCATGGAAGTATTACTTGGGAAAAAAGGAGGTCCATTTACTTGTCCAGTATTTCTGAATTAGTACCAGCCTGTCTTTCTTTTTTTAATTTTATTTTTTATTTGAGCCCTTTCTCACAAAGGCAAACAGTGAACAGTCTTTACTTGCACATACAGGGAAGCAAATAATTTTAATGTATTGGAAGCCTATAAGCACAGAGAAATTAATCATTGTGATCCACAAGATATTTCTCTGCACTTCTTCACCTGAGCCTTTAGTCAGCTACTCTTGCTCAAATTCACAGCCATTGATAGATACCTATTTCTCTCCCAGGCAGAATCCTAAATCTGAAATATGTGTTTTGGTGGAATGGATGTGCTTGGTAATCATGCCATGCTTTTTAATTCATCTTCAGACTTACGTGCAAGTCATGATAATGGCAGATTCATGGTTACTAGGAAGGAAGGACTAAAGGGGGAAGAAAAAAGGCAAATTGTCCTAACAATTAAATTCAGCCATTCTCAGCGTTATGATATGGTCAGCCAAACACTTTTTGCAAACTTGAGGCCTCCTAAAATTCTGTGCCTATACTTTTTAGGATGAGAATGACAGTTCATTTCTTTATGTCAGCTCTGGTAAGAGCACATCTCTGGATGAAGACAGTTATTCTTTTTCTGCTCAGTTTTCATATCTCTCCACTCCCTTTTGGGAGAGGACAGGGTTAGAGAAAGGGAGGAAGAACTGGAAAATACCTAATACATTTAGTAAAAAAACCTCTCTATAGCTAGAGAAACATCACAGAGAATTAGAGGATTTTGGTATGGTTTTAAAATTGCTCTTTTAAATATTGTTAGCTTTGGCTTTTTAAAAAAACATTGTATTTTCCTATGCAATATGGTATTGCTCTATTACTTAATGAATTAAGAGATGGACTTAAGTAAAAATGTTTTTTATTTTTACCATATTATTAAAGTTCCCAGATGCACACAACAAAAGATTAATTTCCTTTTGGGTCCCTGTAGGGAGGAGGATATGATTATATAATTCCAGTTCTGTTTCTCTTCCCTAATTTCCACATGCTGGTGCTTCTGTTTATCCTAGGTTATTATGGAAGGTGCTGTGGGAAATTTATGGTAATCAGGCAAATGAAGGGTTTAGAAATAGAAGGATAATTGGCTAAAAATCATTGGTAAAGAAAATGGGAAATAATCTCAGTGTTCAATTGATGAGGCAGGGCTACCAGATTTCTACAGCTGCAGTCTCAGGTGCTGTACAGGGAGTCAACCCTTCATGCACTGTCATCTTTTGCAGTTCAAGGAAGATCATGCATAATTGGCACCTGCACTAGCCTCTCTCCATCATCTGGCCTGAAGCTTTATTTCAGGCGAGTGTGAAGGCTCTGGGCAGTGTCTGCTCAGGATTAGAGGGCTGTGTGTTTGCTGAAGGCAGCACCGGATCCCTGCCTCCCAGACCATTCTCCAGTCTGTGCACAATCACTCTCAGCATCTTCTTCCTTTTCCTCATTTACAGAACCCAGCCTTGAAGAAACCTTTATTACTATTTTACTCATCCCTTCTCATATTTTTTTCAATTTTTTGTTTCTTTTCTCACTGTGCACCCCCCACCCCCTGACATGGTTTATAGTATCTTCCTTTACATTCCTCTCCTTCATATGTTTTCAACTTCTTCTTATGAATCCCTACCAGGATTTGTTACTGCCTTTCTCTGTTTTCCAGGTTTTCCCTCATTCCCTCATTCCTTCCTTCACATTTCTCTCTTATCTCCTTTACTTTATTCCTCTTTATAGTTCTGTGTCTCATTCCACTACAAGTACCCTTATGTTGCTCTTTACTCTTCCTCCTGACTAACTGCCAGTGTGAAAAACTTCACTGAGAAATAGGAATCTCCTAAAAAGCAGTGCTTTTGAGGGCTCTAATACATGTCTCTTTTTTATGAACTTGAGAGAGAGAAAGCCACACAGAAATGTTGTACAGAAAATTGTTAGCCATTTTCTCAACGGGGAAGAATTCACAGCAGAGACTTAGACCTCCTGTTTTGACATTCCTGCCCACAAAGCAGACACCATGTCAAGATATCAGAGCCTGATATTGCCAGGTACACTCTTACCTGTAAAAGAGACATTGGAATAAGCTGGAAACAATTCTGACCCAGCCAATGACCTTCACTATGTCAGAAGAAAACCACGTGTTTTGGAGCTGCACTGCATGCTTTCCCAAATGCAGATGCAGGTAAAAATAAAGCCTTTATTATCTGCTCTTTTGCCTTTTTCCTGCGCCACACACTGTGGAAGTGAAATGCTGATTGGAATTGGTCTGTTGACCTGAGATGTGCTGCAGCTGTGTGTCTCTGGGAACACAAACCAGCCAGTCCTACAGCTGGGAAAGGATTCAGTTGGGATTAAATGCCTGGGGGTCAAAGCCAGAGAGAGAGGGCAACAGCATCTCTTGAAGATCTTCACAGCAAGCACCACAATGAGCAGGGCTGGCTTGAAGGCATCTGTTACTCCTGCTGCTTTCATCTGTAACCATACCACTTATGTCTGAACTGCTCTTGTTTTTATTCACCGTGCAGAAGTAAATCCATGTAAAGGTAATGTCAGTGCCACTGACAGTGCTGCCATCACACATTTCCTGGGCTGCTGCTGTGTGTCTGCAGAGCCACTGGCTGTCAGTGCAGTGGGGTGCATGGAGGGGCACCTGCAAGCACTGCCCTGCTCCCAGCCTCTCTTCAATAAAGGCAGAAGGGAGCACCCCACTGAGGCTGCATGTTCCTGCCCTCATCCTTTGCTGCTGTGTGTGCAGACTGGCCAGGGAAAGGGAGCAGCCCAAGATGGCAATGGAAATAAAGTGTCCTGCTTGCTGGCGTACACCCTCTGAAATCTAGGACCCTCCAGCTATCACTTCTTATCAACGTGTTAATTTTTAAAACAATACACTTCAACATGAAAATATTTGTAAACCATACTGAAAATATTCGGTTAGCCACTGTATATTCTTGGGTCTAACTCGTGTACAATACTCAGCAGTATTGTACATTTCCCTGTCTACAGTCTGGAGATGTGTTGCAGGAATGTCTGTATATTGAAAATGTCCAAATATTTTCTATCATTCTTGTGACTGAAATGCGATGTGAATTACATTTGCCAAGTCTGAGGTCCAGAAGCATGGTAATAGCTGAGTCATCAGTCACTCCTTGTGGAAAGATGCATAGGAAATTGTAAGGAGAAGAAACAAGTCTAATCTCTCTCTCTTTTCCCCTAATAATACAGAACAACTGCTATTTTTCTGTTCTTTAAGAGTTAAAAAGGTGAATATATCAACTAATCTATAACTATTTCTGGATTTGACTTTAATATTTTTCTTGTATATAAGCCTGATAACATTTTACAAAAGAAGATAACATTAGTTCCCCTCTTTTGCAGATAGGGAAATGAAATGATGAACAAATGAAATACCATGAAGAAGAGCACAGGAAAATCCTTTCAGTGGAAGAACTAGGCCATTTGCTATTCTGGTGTATCTTAAGCACCTTCTGCCCCAGACCTGCTGACTCCTACAGTTCAGTGGAATGACTTCTGAAGTGGTACCTAGCTAGGCAACACTAAGGTTTTAGCTTTACTGAATGGATTCTCAACACTGAATTCTCAAGAGATGTCATATCTTTGTACATAAACTCCTGCTGAAACAATTGTCTGGGCAGTGAGGGTTATAAGAATTAAAATACTAATGTATTAGGACATAGACATAATTATTAAAGTTGAAGAAATAAATATATTTACTTTTGACAGTTTACACCATCCGTGAAGTGTGCTGTGATTTCTTGTTCACATTGGTGGATGAGGACTGAATATTTAAACTAATATTTCAGAAACTACATGTTCAGGGTTGATTTTCTTGCATTGACATTCTAAGAGCAATTGCTCGTTTTCATTTAAATGTAACTGTTGATACTAGAATAAATGTGAAGTAGTCTGAAGAAAAATAATCAAAGTATGTCTTGAAAATATGCCCTTATAGTTTTATTTTTGCATAATAAATACCAGCATTGTATTAATATCATGTTGAAATTAATTGTGTGAGAAAGGTAATGGGAAGCATTTTAGTGCTTCCTTAGTCAGTAAGTATTACTGTCATTATATTTCATTACAACTCCATTAAAATCTAAGATATCTCAATACACATCTTGGCTAGGAGTCCTGTGCTACAGTGTTGAAAATGCTAGCTAACTGCTTTTCAATAGTTTTATAATTGCTTATAACTGTATCAGACAGGGTTGTCAAAGATGAGAATTTATTTTGGGCCCTTTAATATTTGTGTGGCAAATTTCATTTGCTTTAGAGCACTCATTTCCAAGAGATGAGCACTCTGCATTTCTGAAGTGTCACACATTAAGAAAAAAGCACACTTACAGTTTGAACACCAAAAAAACCCATAAAAGTAGTTCTTAAAATGCTGAGACATTTTAAAAAACCTCCTGTCTCTTTGCTGGATTGGTTGGAAGTACCACAGGAGTGTTATTAGCACCTCAGAACTTGTGCAGTCAAACACTAAAGAATTACACAGAATCACAGAGTCACAGAATCTGCTGAGTTGGAGGGGACCTGGAAGGAAGAAAGATTGTTGGGGAGTTAAAAAAAATGTTATTTGAATGATTTTAGCAATTTTCTGAGCAATGGCTTCTCTGTCTCCCTGTTCTCAAATGACTTATTTGATGAACCACTTTCCCTCACTGGTGAAACTCTTCCTCCAAATAAAGTGGTTAACAAGTGGGGGTTGACAAGTTAACAGGAAGAAGTGAAATTTGGAAAAAGAAACTGACTGAAAACACCCTCCTGCCTCATCAGCATGTAGCCTTAGAGATCATTGTGCAGTAGGTGTCCAGTCGATTTCCTGATTCTGCAATAAAGCTCATTTCTGAATAATAATAAAATTAATACCCTGCTGTTTTATAATTTGGTTTGCAAAGGAGTACTCTGCCTCATTGAAGTCAAATCACTTCAGATTTAGAGGGTCAGAGAACCACGAAATTTTAGCAGTATTGATAATAAATCATTGCTAGACAAATTGTATTGCAGTATTTGGGGGAAAAAACCCCAAACTAAATCAGTACATGAAAGAACCACAAAAGGTGTGGGGGGCAAATGTGTTGGTACAGGGACTCCACTACTGACACTTACAGGAAAATGCAGAGCAGGAAATTTGAAACTATTTCCTGTCCCATTTTAAGGAGATGCTGGGGTCTGCATTCCCACACAAGGGTGTGATCAGGTGCCACTTTTGTGCCCACTTTGCTTGTTTGTGCCTCCTGGTGCCCATTTTTCATGAGGTGCTGCAAGAACTATTCATTGTCTCCTGAAGACATGGCTACAGTAATTTTTCTCTTTTAAAATTACATTTCTTACCTCAGAAAATGCTGGGTTTCAACTCATAAAAAGTTTTGGAATTCTATGGTCTTTTAAAAGCCAGACTTACTTGCTTTGTTAGTTATATATCTTTTTATTTCTGACAGGCTGCTGGCAATCCAGCTAGGATGACACACACTGTTTGATATGCCACGACCAAAGCACGTGCAGAATTCAGAAACTAGGCTAAATTAGGCACACAATTTTTAATGAATTTTGAATTATGCAGTTAATCTATTTGTGAGTTTTACAACTCTTTCATTCTGAAAGAAAAAGAAAAAGGAAAGAAATGCAAACAGACAGTCAAAAAATGATATCTAGTTATTGGGCCACATGTGGTAGAATGCTGAGATTTTATTTTCTTCTGGAAATACTACCTCTTATAAAGCCCATCCATCATATGTAATGAGGGCTGTCAGGAATATTTAGCTGAGAAATAGCTACTTGATATGCTAATGGTGCTCCCTTAGTGAATTCCTTTGGTTCTGCTGCCTGACATTAATGGTTTTCATAATCTAATGAATGATGTGTGTAATAGAGGTAAGGCCACAGGGAATGACATTTTGAAACTAAGGGAAGTAGTATATATGTGTTTTATAAATATATGCATTTTTTATATATCCACACATATACACGTGTATACACACTCAGAGGGAGAACACAAAATTGCTTTTCCAAGCTAGATAAAATAAACACTAGGGAGAAACTACATAGATGGAGCAAGTCTTTGATACTGACACTTTAAATTCTAAAATATCTCTATTCCCAGGACTTCATGAAATATCCAGCAATGTAACAAGCAGGAAGACTTCATTTCCACAGCTCTTCCTGACTCTCGTTTCAGAAACTGAGACCTTGTCCTGCAGCTCTTGCCAAGGACAACAGCTCCTCTCTCCCAGCAGGATCCAGGTGGGTGGGAGGAACCAAGAACCCCCAATAAACCCTGCAGGTCCCTGCTGCAAGGCTGAGAGCTGGACCCTCAGGCTGGGTGCTGAACCCACCGTGCTGATCAATACTTACCATTTCCTGGTGGAGTCCCATAGCTGTAACTCCCCTCGTCTCTTCTTTCTGGAGGGGATGGGACATGGATGCTCGCCCAACATCTGATGTTCCAGAGCTGAAAAACTCCCTTGTGGGCTTGTGTTTTGTCAGCTGTTTTAAACCACACATTTTTGTGGCCATCTCTACCTGAATAAACAGACAAGAAAAGTAGGTTTTTAGGGTGCTTTGAAAATCTACTGGAAATCAGTTTGCTCTTTAGGCAATTTCACCAGGTGGTGATTTTCCAGATGCCTGACAATCTCAGATTTTAGATGCAATGGAGCTTCAGGTGTCCCTCCATGTCATAGGTGCAGACGTTTGCAGGATCGATCCTGTGATTTGCTCAACACCCAATACCCATTTTTCTGTGGCTGAACTTCCTGCTGTCTTTGTCTTCAAAGCACCTGGCCCTGGGCCTGATGTCTCAACCAGCTCTGAATGTCAATAGTCACAGTGAATTAGGCATTCCACAGTGAATTTCTATAGGGTAGGGATTAAAGCCCTTGATGACACAGAGACATAAACAAGAAGTGATTTGGGCTCACAGAGGATTGCTGCTCCAACTCCAGTGCTGTCCTTGCAAACATGCAACAGCATTAGGCACTGGGGAGAGCGTGATGGGTGTAACATGAATTACATTAATTCTTCATGGATCTGAAAATGTGCACCCACAGCAATTGCTTTGTGTGTGGACATGTAATATACTTTAGAATCTTGAAGAAGGATGAATCACTGCATGATAAAGTACAGGCCGCCACAAGAATGCTTCTTGTGTTTAATTTCATCTTAGAGGATACTTGTGTCATTTTTTTAATACTTTTAAAAAGAGCAGGAAAATAAAATTAATGACAAAAAGATAAAATTAATGAAATCTGTAGATGATATTAACTTGTGACCGGTTGCAAATATCAGAGACCCAAACCAAATTAAACAGAGCTTAAAGTATAGACCAAAAATAACAGGCAAGCCTTAGAAGCCTTAGAGCCATTGAAAATTAAAGTATATCTAGAGGAAATTAACAGAAGAGAAATTCAGGGGGAAGGAGAGATCTAGGACAGCACAGCACTACCAATGTTCAGGGAGATAACAGATCAGAAATTAGACATGGTTTTGCAGCTTAGCAGTGCAAAGTTTGGGAAGCATGCAGAGTCACTATGCCATGGAGCAAAAAAATAAGGTTCTTTTCCGTGGCTTTTTAGATGTAGGAATACCTTCATTGGAGATAAATGTCTGGGAAAATTAAGTGAAGTTCAAAGATGAGCATAAAGGTATTATTATAGTTGGAGGGATTTACTTAAGATGAAAATTAAAAGGCAGAAACATGGTTTATTTGAGAGACAAGAAGAGATGCCAGAAACTAGTAATGCTGAATGTTCATGAACAAAACAGGAACAGTTCTTTTCTAAAGGAAAAAAAAAATTGTGATTAAGAAAAATTTGTTGGGAAAGTCTCCAGTATATTGAGATGTATGGGTTAGGAAGTAATCGATGGAAACTTCATGTTAATGACAGCGCAGAAAATTTCAAACTCGGCTTTTCCTCACTGGATATTTTACACTGCTTTTTAGAGCCTTGTTGAGGCAGGCAAGGGCCTGGGCTGGGGAAGGTCTCATTGGTGATTCTATCTTACCTTCTGCAGGTGCTTGTAAACTATTTTTCATGGTTTCCTCCCACAACTCTTTCCAGAGCTTGTGCAGACGTGCAGCCTGTCTGCCTTGTTCGGGTTCTCTGAGGATCTCTTTATCAAAGTGAGGGCACTTTCTATTTTTAGCTAGAGTGAACAGACCTGATTTTTAGGAAGGTTTTGTACAGCCAGATCCTGCTTGCTTTCAAGTTTCCTGTGAGTCCTCAGAACCAACAAAGAGCAGTCCTCATGGCTTACCTGACTCACAACCTCCCTTCACCTTTAGAACTTTTGAGTTGAGAATCCTCATCTGCAAGGATTCCAGACCCTAAATTGTATTTGGGTTCCTATTTCCCCTTTAGGTCAAAGTTAAGAGGGTTAAGAACTTGGATAACTTGTTCCCAGGCTTATAAAATTTCTAAATAACAGGGAAGGTTTCATAAAATACTGTAATATTATTTAGGTTAATTAGGTGACATATTACCTATAAAGTCTGTATCTCACACATAAATAATGGCTAAAGGATGTTCCTGTTTAAAAAATGTAATGGTCTCTAATCTAATATGCTGAAAATACTTAACTATTCCCAGAAAGATTATTAATGATCTTACTCCATTTTTATTTGTCCTTCTACCTGACATATGGCACAGTACAGATGGTTCTGCATCATAGCACCTTTTTTTTGGCTAAATTTAAATGAATGCATTAATTTATACATAATTTCTACATTATACCTTGTCCCAGTTGAATTAATGCTCAGGTTTACTATTTAATATATAAACAGCAACAGAAGGAAGCTGCAACAAGTGAGATATCTATCCTTTTCTTCTCTGTGACAAAGCCAGTGTCATAGTTATTTTCTTAAGGAAAGGTCCTGACATTAATTTTCCCAGGGTGCAAAGACAGTTGCCTGTCTTGCTGACTAAAATATTACTGTGGAATTCTCATGTTCTCCTCCAAATCCTTAATTCTCTTTTATGTAAGCATTAGAGGAAATGTTTGTCTCCCTCTGATTTGTGTTTGTACCAACCCAGCCCAGACCACTGTCCCTCACTGCTGTGAGAAATATTTGTGTTTAGTTCAACTGTGATGGAAAAAGAATGGCTGTCATTTGACTTAATGTGAAGTTGTAAGTGATAATTTTCCTTTTTCTACATTGGGCACCTCTAAGCTTTTTCTTCTAATAATTTCCAGTATTTGCTTGCTAATACTTGCTGGAATTTCAATTCCTAAGCAAAACGACCCCCCAGTTCCATTATTTATTCTATGATGTTGTTAACTCTTAAAGTCCTTTTTCCCCAAACATGCATAAAACAGACTAACTTACAATGAAATTTAGCTGCAGCCTAAAAGGATACAGCTGGTTCATGCTGTAACATATTTTATGTCTCAAGAGAGAAAAATGTAAGTTGTAGCTTTTGCTTTAAATTCAGATGATTGCATAAAATACACAATTAATCACAGATGGGTTACATGGGAAAACAGCCCCCATTGTCAGATATACTTTACATTTCCAGAGCCAAAGTGTCACTTGTAAACAGTTTAAACAGCAAGTCCCATATGCTGAAGTCTTGAAATCATTCCCTAATGGAAGTTAAATGGAAAACCTCATTAATACCCAGTAAGGCAGAGGTGCATATGAGAGATTCCCACTGGTTGATTTACTGTGGCACCTGCCAGGAGTATGGAAAGGAAGGAGAGAGTTATTTTCAAGTACATGAGTAGAGAAAAGGTAAAAATTAGGGTACTCTGCTATTAGGGGAATTTATACCATACATGTTTTGAACTGTTGAGGGAAGACTTCCAGGCCTTGGGTTGGAAATCTCATTCATGGAATCTGGATAAAGTTTCTTGTTATTTGGTTCCCATAATAATAATAATTCCAGAAAATCCTTGATATTCTTTATTCTTTCAAGCACAGTAGGACAAAAAGAGCTGTTTCAATGACCTTAAATATGAGAATGCATTCTAAGGTAGGCCCTTCTTAAGGCTACACATGGTGACCATCTGCTGTGGAGCAAACACAAATTTTGTTAAGAAGTCATTTGAAGTTACCCAGCCTCTCTTTGTGCCTACTTGAGGTTGTGTACATCTGAAAACTTATTCCAGTGTGATCCTCAGAGAAGCAGCTGAGTGATGCTCACCAGCAGTAGGTGAACTGCCTGTAAAACCTATTGATCTACATTACACCCTCAGAAAAAGAGAAGCAGTGATATTTAGTTAAAAGGAGTTTTTAAAACTGCTGGCTTTTAAAACCACTGCTGAGTGTACTCAGGGTACTGCATTCATCTATTAAATAGGTAGAACACATTTGACTGGGCTAAATTCCCACATTGACACAAACCAGTGTAGCTACTCAGTAACTTCTACAAAGGTTTGTTACTTTATATTGGTTATGGATTTGGCTTGAGTTCAGGAAACCCACTCATGTAAATGGTTGGCCTGGATGTTGCCCTCCTAAAAGCAGTAAAGGAGTGTTCTGATTCAATATGTTCATCTGTATCCATGTTTACTTTTCCTTCTGATGCTTATCACACTGGAAAATTTCACTGAAAGCAAGTGGCCAGCACGAATCCAGTCAGTTTTCTACATCACAAGGTGCTAGAAAACTCCAGAAAGGATGCTGCAGTGCTAGCCCTCCCCTCATCCCTCAGCAGCTGAAATGTAAAGCTCCACTGAGGAGCTGAAGAACATGAGCTGTACCTGATCATAATGAGAATGAGAGCGAGCCCAGACATGAACAAATGTTGACACATTTAGTATGAAGAAAATATACTGTTAGGAAAGAAGTGTCATATATGGTTTCAGAAAGCAAACAAGCAAACAAAACTAACAGCACAGGATATGAATTTGTTATTGCATTCACAGCATCGTTGTATGGCTTCCTAAACTAATTTGTTGTTACATGATGAAGAGAGAGGGGAAAAACTTCCTGTCTCCAGCATGTCACCTTTTATTAAAATTGTGTTTGTCTGAGATTTTGTTATTTGCAGTTGCTCATCTGTTAAATTAGAAGTTTTAATTCTTCACAGTTTGTCACCTTTTTAATTCTGGTCTGTTGACACATACTTCTTGGCAATGCAGAAAGGCTTGAAAATGAAATTTAAAAGAAAATTAGGTGAGAAGAGGATAACAAAGTGAAGCATTGGTTCTTTGCTTTTTCTCACTAAATGCAAAAAGGGTCTGGGAGTCTCAGGTGGATGGATAACAGCAGACGTTACCACCATGACATTGCACAAGCTTCTGTGTTTCTGATTCAGGAAAACCCACTGTCACATTTCTGGAAAGCAGAGAGCATGGTAGGCTTGGCTTAATTGTGCTGAGGAATAGGTAATTCCTTTAAATCTCTGCTTATCTAAAGGAATGAAGTGATTCTGAACCACACATGGACAGGCACTGTCAGTGTTGTTTGTCTCTCGAGGGTACAGGGTGGCCCTGAGTACAAGCTGAATGGAACTGTGCCTCAGCTGCTTTTCTGCCTGCTGAGCATTCCCTGCAGAGGGTGCCAGCCAGCTGGGAGGAAAGCCCAGCTGCTTTACAGAGCCTGCTGTTCCCTTACCACCCTCCAGCAGCACCAAGCGTGGGCTGGACTCAGTTTAATTCGGGAATGCTCAATAAACTCTTGTTTTCTGTGAAGGAAATAATCTCCTCTCTCTGAAAGTGCAAACACCTGCAGCTGCTGGAGTCGATGTACTCCACTAATGTGTTTGGGCTGGTGGCAGGTGAATATTCAAAAGATTCAGGTTTCACTCTGTCCCTGGAGTGCAGCAATATTTGAGTCATTCAAACCTGGTAAGGGAGAGGGAGATTTTGCAACTCCAAACCCCAAAACTGAACCTGGGTGTCCCATCCAGTGGGCACCATTCTCCTTACTGGGATCTGGGCATAAGCAGCTCTAAAACAAACCTTTTCAAGATTATAGCCAGCCTTCCCCAAACAGAGGAATTGATTAGCTCTTGACTGACATTTTGGTTGGCTCTTTCTGCAGAGGGAATCAATGCAAATGTATCTGAATGATACAAACCCCTCCCTTCAAAATACTACACACCTGCTGAAAATCACACCAGATCAGAAGAGCCCCCCATCACCTTTTCCCTTGACATGTGCCAGCTGGCTGCTTTGTTGCATCTCATGTTCTTCAAAATTCAGCAGCCTTGCTGGCAAAATTTAGCAGAACACTAATTCCTGATAAGACAGACTCATTTCTGCAAGTCAGTCTAAAGCTGCTTCCTTGCATCTTTCCATTAAGGCCAGAGAGGGAAAAATAATCCTGATCAGAACTGGGTTTCAGCTGGCTAGATAACCACATACATAAATGAAAATAGTGAAATAATTACTGAAAGTATAACTTTTGGGCATAATCAAAAGTCAGGTCTCCCTGTAGACACAGCACCATTCCTGAGCACATGGAATACATAAAGGGAAAGAAGAGGGGAAATAGAGAAGAAGAACTTTTTTAAAAAGAAATAGTTTTTGTGATAAGCTGAATCATGCAGCCAGGAAATGCATAAATGCAAGCTTAGGGCTCTACAGCCCTGCATAGTCCTAGAGCACCCTCATCCTTTTTCCATGGTGCAGCTCTACAGAATGGGAAATACAACAGACAGTTTCTCCAAAGGTGAGAATAGTGAGAGCAAAACAGAGAGATAAACCTTAAACTCAGGAATATGACCAATTTAAACAGGTTTTTTCTGCCCAAACAGAGGACAACTTGATCTGCTGAAATTTCCACTGGGGTTCTTGAACCAATTCAACTAAACTGACCAACTTTGATGACCAAAAACTGTATGTGGCTCACATCTGTTCAGAACTCTCACAGGTTCTACTGGAATTTTCCTTGAAGGAGAAACTGAGACCCTCTAGAACAAACTTAATGAAGAAGCTGTGTGTAGAGTATGGCATCATGGACTATTTTGTCTTTTTAAGTATTTATGTTCATTTTTTCCCCCTCAGGTTTGAATGGCTGGTTTTGATATGGCATTAAATTGGGGGAGTGTACAAAAGCTATTTTCCTACACATAATTTGTGTGGTTTTATGAATACATCCAGTTCTATGATGAAATTAATTGTAAAACTTCTTCTGATCTAATTGCTGTTATACTTTTTCTGTCCTAATAAGGGGTTACATCCCCAAATTCCATGCTTCTGACAAATACAGAAAGGGTGATGCTCAGCATCTGCATTACCAGTTACTCACTCACACCTGCACTCAAAATGCCCAGGAGGTTTTCTAAATGCATAAAATAGATGACATTGAACAGCCAGATGTTCTCTACTCACATTAAAATAAAATTACAGCAACAAGAAACCGGTACTTTTCTCTCCAAAACTTTAAGGTTGGAAAACATGGAAAAATGTAAACATTGAACTGGATTTATCTTTCTAGATGTATTTTTCTAGATTAACTGCTAATTATTTCTTTTTACTACACTTTGAAAGGTGATGTGCAGTAGTTTGAAGGAAGCAATGTAGTGCTTAAAATGTGTAAATAAAATAAGAAGGACATTACTGGTTCTGAAATACATAACTGGTTTGCTGTACAAACAAGACTCAAATGTCAGTCAGCGTCTTGTAATCAAGGGAAAGTGGTAGCTGCATTTCCATTAGGTGCCCTGAATCCCTTCTTTACTCTCATATTAAACTAGTAGAGTGGCAGCACACATTTTGGTGATAAATGTCATTGTCTTGATGTTTTCCTTAGTGTTTGAGTGAAATCAGAGTTTTGATATGTGTAGGTTCTTAAGTGGGAAGAATATACAAAAATATTTGAATTTTATTATGACTGTGGTTATGCCACAATATGGATAAGATTAAGAAAGAAGCTTCTCCAATGGCTCTCTCTTTATTTACTTATTCAGATTAAAAATAATAAATTATGCTTATCCAGGACCTTAGGCAATGTAACACATCATTAATATTACAATAAAATCTCAGCAGTATTAAACTAATCGCTCAGCTCGACACACTCCTACACAGATTTCTTCTCAGTCTTTCCTTGTGGGGAAAAAAAACCTCACAATGCTGCCCCAAAAATTATCTAACTCAAACAAATTTTTGAACTCAAACAAATTTGTTTGAACTCAAAACAAATTGGAGGTAAGTCAGTGTGTGTGAAGGAAGCAATTCTAGAAACCTGAACTTTTACAAAACTAACTGGGTACAGATTCCTCTGTTTTCTATGGAGAGGAATAGGATGTTCTGGGATCCCAGCTGTTCACTGTTTAATGCTTGCAGGTGACATGGCTTTTTTTCAGGACAGTTTGTTGAGCTGGCTGGTGCAATGATGCAATTTGCCATGGCTGTGATTGATCACTTTTGAGTGTCAGCTGTAGATGTTTTGTTGGAGTTCACCTGCAGTGTTGTTCTTTTTCATGTTTCAGTGAACCAGAGTGAGGGTGGTAACAACACCCTGTACTACAGGGGGTCACATGCATCCTAAAACTTAGTATGTATTTTGAACAAATATATTATTTGGATTTTGTTGCATAATCCAGTCAAAAGGAAAGGATCAATCATTTAGGGGATGTTAAATACAAGTTACCAGTTATGTAAATGTCATTATGTAATGATTTTCTGAAAAGGTAGGGAAATACAGCCAAAATCAACAGAATTTCATACAGAAATAAGTTAAATCCTTGAAAAACTTGTCAATGAAAGAAGAAAATGAAAGAACATTTGAATTTACTCTAGTGACCTATACATAGAGAAACATTTCCTCTTTATTAACAAAAATGTCCAGTATGGAAGCTCAGTCTCTATTTTGTTGACTGTTTTTACTAATCAGCTGTATAGGTGGAGGCACAGATAACCTCACATCTCCTGATGCCTCATAAATAACTTCTTGAATGGCATTTATTGTTTTCATACAAGTGCATTAATTTAGCTGAAATTCCATCAGCAATTGCTGTGTCAGAGAACATTACACCATAAGGATATATAACCAGTATAATTCTTTTCTTAATTTGATACTTTAATCAAGACTCTGCAAAAATAAGGATAGCATTTATGTACTGCTTTGCACAACCACTCTAATTATGACAGGACATTGCATATGTTGAATTACACAGGAGAGGTTTTCTTCCACACTTATACCCATTTTTTTAGTTAATTATCTGAATCTGAGATTACAAGAATGAGGAAACCTGTAAAAGCTATGACAGAACCATGATTAAATTTCAGTTGTGTTTCCTTAAGCTTTCCATCAGACTGCAGTGCCCTGTGGGAACAATTTGAGGAGCTGCAGCCATGAAGAAGACTGGGCAGAATGTTGGCTGCAGACAAGGATGTTACAGAATACCAGAATATTCTGAGTTGGAAGGGACCCACAAAGATCATGGAGTCCAGCTCTTAAATGAATGGCCCATTCCAGCATCAAGCCTTGGCATTATGAACATATTCATTATCACCTCAAGTCCCACAGAACCTCCCATCTTTTCTGATTATCTTTTTGGACTACTTCCCTGTCATGAGGGCAGAAGGGCAAGTTTTTAGTATCAGCCACATGAAACAGGAGAGGCCAAAATCCAGAAGGAAGCAAAGCTCTTCCTTTTGAATTCGCCTGGCCTCGTCCTTTCCCTTTTGACCCACACAAGGAGGAAACAGAGCAAGGGAACCACAGGGTGGTGCTGATAGTTCATTCCTGATACTTGCAGTATTTGATTCCTTTGGAGCCTGTCTTCCCAGCATTGGCTAAGTCAAAGCTATTTTGTTAATCATAACATCACTAATTTCCTTTCCTGCTGATAGCTGCATGGTGGTTCTGCTGCTGTCACTCCACAGTAATGAAATGTCATTGCAGGTGGTACAAAACGTGGCAAAGTTAAACAGTTGGGAACAAACAGCCTCCTCACTTACAGCAGTTCCATGGCATGGATTAATTTGAGGGGAGATTCCTTCATATTCTCAGGAAGGTTCACCTCTGCTCTTGTGCAAAGGGTGTTGTGTAAACGCTCTGTGAATTCTCACTGCCTGGGCTTTCTGTGGAGAGCGTGACAGATTTAGTTCCATGCTTGGCCTATCCTTTCTCACTAACAGGATCTTTTCTAGCCACTGAGACCCTCTGCAAAGCAAGGCAAAGCAACCCAGTGTGCTCAGGCAGCCTGGGCCAGCTGCATGCTGAGAATGGGTGAGAGAACACACTTTGCACCCCACCTCTGCCCGAGCTCCTGCGAGCGGAGGGAAAGCAGGAGGAGCTGTAGCCCAAGTCACAGTTACTTCCCAAATTATCTCCTTGTGTGCCACAGCCCATATCTGTGTTGAGTCCAACAGCTCCTTTCAGTGATTGGAGGGTAATTTCACTTAACAGATGAGTTCAAGGCAACCACAATATGCTCCTGGAAAACTAGAGCCCAGAAAGCAAGAAAGACAGAGAAAAAAAGGGAGAAAAAGGGGAAAAACACCCCCCTGGTGTGTCACGAAATTGAAACCCAACAATTATAGTTCTAATGTTGATTCTCTCATCTCAGGCGATTTCCCAAGATATTTAATTTCTAAAGCAGTCATACATATGGCAAGGAATGTTTTAGGGCAGAAATTCACTACATTCCTATGTTAATCACCACATCCCAGAATTATTTCAAGCGAATTTAAAGTGCTTGTTCATCATGGCAGCTTTGGAATAATATTCCAGGGGACCCCATTTCCTCAAAAGTATTTCTCAGCAGCTTCTGAGCAGAGACAAGGCACTCCTAATGGTGCTGCAGAAGCCTCCTGGGCAGTTTTACAGAGCCATTGCACTCAATCTGTGCACAGAAAAATATTGCTCTCTTGTAAAGCAAATAAAACCAGGAAAAAGCTTATAGTGAGACAATATATCTTTTTCCCCCCAATCTTCTATGCAGATCAATACAAACAGTTCAAGTTGATTGAATGTAATTCTTTGCACAGATCAGACCAAAACCATAAAAAACTAATGCACTGAGGTAGTCACCCAGTCTTGCTTTAAACATAAAACTTTTTTCCCTTGTAATGCATTAATTAATCAGGCAATCTGGTTGGTATATAGGAACCATCATTTACATTCCCATTTGCAAAATGTGTGAGAGCTTGTTACATAAATTCATATGTGATAACTTTTTTTGAAGTTTCATTTTGATGGCAGTAGAGCTGGATAGTTCCCTTTCTATATGCTTAGGTCAGAATTATAGCCTCTTAAGAACTGCATTCTGCACAGTAGCTGAGTCTACAAGCATTACTGCATGTCCCACATAACCCAGTAAATACAGAACCTTGTCTTTAAAATATTGGTGAAAAGAGAAACAAAAATAGACAGAGGCCTACTTAAAAAGCGTCCTACTTCCTCAGAACGGGTTCCATTAAAAATCTGAGTTAAAAGCCTCTATTAAAAGCTTTTAGGAACAAAAGTGCCTTGTGTGGCCCCCTGAAGCCTGATGAAGCACCCACCAGAGTGCTTTGTAGCTCGGGGAGGCACAGGCACCAGAGTGGATGTTAATTGCCATCATGGCAAAGTCTCTGTCTCCTTTTTTTCCGCTATGGTTAACATTTTATGGGCAATGAACCACAGGAAATAACTGCTACTGATTATAATGAAAATGCTGAAACCTCTTAAATTATGGCATCAGGCAGGAGCAGCCCTGATGTAATTACCATGTTAATGATCAAGTAATATTTAAGTACTCCTGTGTGATTTCCTAGTATTTTTTAGTACTCGTCTCTAATGTCCTGTGGAGGGTTGAGGAGCTGTTGCCATTCCCTGCTGGGTTCCCATGCAGAGACTCTGATAGCTGTGCTAGGGCTCCCAGCAGGGACCAGGGCTCCTTCTGCTGCTCTGCTCCTCAGCTGGAAGGGTTGCCCATAATCACCTCTAAGAGCCCCTTTGATCCTGCTGTAGGGGTCCAAAGAGGCACCAGCACTGTGATTAGGTTAGGATTTTTATAGGAGACTGAAAATCTCTCACAATTCCCTCCTCTGAGTCCTTTTGTTGCGAAGGCAGAACCAGGAGACAAAAGGCAAGGAATCAGAAAGGCCACTTTGGCAAAGGGAGTGTGGGATACACACCCCCATAATTCTGAATATTCCCTCTGCTACAGGCTGTGCTTGACACATCTCTGGCAAACCAGCATCTGGTAATTTTCAAAGTACAGCATTCACCTATCTAGATGCTTTTGGGAGGAAGAAAATAGACTGCAACTGTGGTTCTAGTCTGACAGCTGGCTGCCAAGCACACCTGCCATGGAGCTGCCTTAACACCAACTGCTCTTCCTCTGATGACCTCCAGCAGAAGCCTACTAATTATTTACTGGGAAAGCAAGTGTTATAATGATACAACTAAAAACTTTGTTCTGTTTTATTTTGTTGGGTTGTTGTTTTTCTCTTTGCTTCTTATTCAAAGAAGCCTTCTCCAGGCCTAGTGATACAGCTGTAGGTTTGGAAATCCTACCAATTAGGTCACAAGTTAAGGAAGTTTACTTTTAAATTGATATGATAAAGTCTTAGAATCCATAATGTCTATGCTAAAGCCACCAAAGCCTTTGGGCCACAACGAATTTTAGAGCCTCCTGCACTGGTCATCACTTTTGTATTAGCTCTCCTGCACAGAAAAGGATCTCTATTTCTGCTCTGCTAGTATTTGACTGGAAAAAATTAACCCTGAAATTTTCACATGTGATATTTAATCCTTTGTGTGTTTGTATTGTGACTATTCTGCTTGAGGTAACAAAGTCCAAAATGTCATGTGTGTGCAGCTGAGCATTGTACCTGTCACTCGAGGGGGGGCCTGCTCCAGAGATGGTGATCCAGGTAAAGTAAAAGATGAGTGCTGTGACACATCATTGCTTTTCTCTTTAGAAGGAGCAACTCACAGCCCCACTAAAAAACTCTGATACTTGTCTGAGCCTGATACTCTGATTCTGGTGGAGCAATACAAACACAGGACAAAATGCAACCCTGTTACACCAGGGAAAAACAAATGGATGCAAAAATGGAGGACTGAGCAGAGTGGAGAGATCAAGGAGACAGTTTGTGAGAGAGACACCATTCTCAGAGCTTCTGCAGTTTAGCCATTACTTACACAAAGCTGACAGCATGACAAGAGATCTTAAAGATCAAGCCAATAGCCTGTCCCCGGGCTGAGCAGTCCAGGGAGGTTTATGGCTAATTAACTCTAACTGAGAGTACTCCAGTCACCCTGCAGCTTTGTGGCACTCCTTCCTTGTCTGCAACATCCCTGGGTATGTCCTGACCTTGGAGACACACAGGTACACAACCTGAGCCCTGAACAAGGAAGACAGAGATCTCCCCAGTAGGAATAAGGAGCAGAAAAAACCAAAAAGTGATGGGATTACTGTGTGAGTCAGAAAGAATAGGAAGGAAAGAAGGAAGGACCCCTTTGACCATGGAGGAGTTGGAGAGTGGGTCTGCAGGAAGGGGTATCACAGCAGGAAAATTCCTCTTCCTGAAGGTATAAAAGATGCCAAGCTCAGGACCCCCTCCCACCACAGCAGCTCCAGCACAGGACAAGCCCTGCACACCCCTGCACAAGCCACAGCCACGGCAGGAGCATGGAGCTTCTCAGTGTACTTCAATAGCTCAGCAAGGACAGTGATTATGTGTCTAAGCCACAAGGAAGAGAATCCTCTCAGAGGCTGGGAACTGTCAGACTCCTGCTGTTCCTGCTGAGGTTCAGCAGATGAGCACCTCTATCACACCACCCTTTCTCTGCAGGATAAACTTGTTGGAACACTACCTGCCTCTTCTCATCCATACACCTGTGGGTTCTGCTTCCTTTTATCCAAATATCTGACATATCTTTGACCAACCAGAGTTTCAGTAGCCTTTTGACATGCTACATGACTCACCAAAGGTACCTTCTGTGCTTTTTTCACACTTGTCAGGTGTACAGAGCTTGGCAGGGACCCCTAAGCACTGCTTATCTGTCATCCATAAACTGCTAGAAATCTGTGATGGAGGAAAAGTATCCCTATGAAAAAAACCCCCAAAAAACAACCCAAGTGACTAAAGCACAAGTAAACATTCAAGATAATTTTGATATTTTCTTATAGGCAAGTATGTATAGTTTGAGGACAAATATTTGAAGATGCTAAATGGCAAGCAGAATTAGTTTTTCTGCAGATAAATGTCTTTATTTAATTACAGGGAAGAGATTGGCAGATTTCTTTTAGTATTAATAGATGCTTTCCTCAAAAATGCCAGTTCAGCAAATGGATTCTTAGTTTGTAAATGTGTATCTCTAATTTTGATTTTCAGCCACTAATCTCACCCTGAGCATAGACATATACATTCTGCACACACAGAAATTCTTGCATCTTGTTCTGTTTTACAGAAAACACTTCAATCCTGTACATGAAGCAGATTTTGTAAGAAATTGGTAAGTATTGAATAGAAACCTATTGCAAGTAATAATCTGAAACCAGATTTTTGCTTTTAAACAACACTTCAGGAGGTCCGTAAGCATATTTCAAATGATATTTTAATAACAGATGCTTAAATACTTTTAAAGCAGCACTGTAATTAGATGTGTCTCTTTGAAACTTTCAGTTAAATAATTGCACACTAATGTAAAGAAAAACAGCTTTTCACTAAATAATTTTGCTTTCATCAGCTGAGATTAATACACTTAATAAGCAGTTGTTATTAAACTAAACATTCAATAATGACTCATTACAGCTATATTAAATTCTTAGGGCCAAGTGCTGCAGCTTGTACTCCTGGAAGTGGGCAAAGTTCCCATTGCCAGAATGGGAGATGTAACTGTGTGTGAATTGTAGGGCTTGTCTCAAAACTAGCTTGAAAAAACTTATAAGGAAAAATTACACTGTGCTGAAGCTGAGTTTGAGAACAGACATTTCAGTTCTCACCTATTGCTTCTGCCTTAAGTCATATACTTGCATTACATCTGCATATATTTCTTGCACCATTCATCATTGTCTAACAGCTAAAAAGGAGGTGCCTAGTCCTAACTTAATGAAATTCCAATTTAACCTGACTACTCTAAAAGGCATCATCTGATGCCAGATGATGCCATCTCCAGACATCTCTGGAGATCTTCTTCAGTTTTTGTTTCTTGAATATGATCAGTTTTTGAGTAAGAATATCATTCAGATCTAGAAATAGATTTTGAAATCACTTTTGAATCAATAAAAATTCTGCTAAAACCAACAAAATTATGAACTCAGTTGACTTAAAAGAGAGACTTCTGTAAAATTTGTCATTTTAGAGACCACAGGATACATTCTAAAGTACATATTTTCCTTCATTTTAAAGAAGAAAAAATTAGCATCTTGCCTTTTTTTGTGAGCTAAAAATCTTCAAAATTGATGTGGCCAGGTGAAATACCTGAATTTCTAACAGGAAGTTAAATGGTCTTATGTATAAATATTTTTGTTTGAAGTGCAAGGTTCCATGAACATTAGCAAATATTCTTTCACATTGTTGAAAATGCATTGGTTTTTAGTAATGATAAACTTTTTAAATATGAAGAGGTGTCCAAACCAGCTGCAAACACTTCCACTGAAGGTTAACTATGGGATTTTAAATGACCTAAGAAAGTTATAATGATAGAACAAATATATAGCAGGACTCGATTAGCAAAGATCTGAACCAAAGGACTTCACTGGCTGGATATAATGTCTTTATAATTAATGATTCATGTTACATTTTTTGTCCATGAAATTTGAGTATTAACTCTGAAAAATATTTTTACTAGGTCATTATCGGGTATAGGAGTTTTAGGTTTTGTTCTTGTGTATAATTTCTGAGCCATCAAGACATCTTCTCCATCACTTGTTAGCAAGAATTAACTTCCCAGCTTTAAAGCACAAACGTTGTACTTTCTGCTATGGTGACAAGAATATGCATAGATATATTAGCCTTGTGAGACATGAAGCTAATAATTTGAATTTGAAAACAATATTCTGTTCCTTTCAAAGTTTAATACTTGTAGTTAAGAACAATTTAGTATAGCAATAGTCCTTGAAATGTTCAAATGCTTTTGAGACTTGATCCCTGAATTACCACTATAAAAAAGGAATTACTCCCTTTTTTTCTTCAAATAGTGTTGTTTGGGAGCTCAGGCACAATGCACAAATGCCTCAGTGTGGATCCCAAGTGGAGTTTGTGCTTGTTATTTAAATGAGTTGGTTTTGAGCTTGTTAAGTAGAGTGGCATTTGAGCTCTCAGCCTAGAGCTCTACAAGGTGAATGACTTGCACAAGGACTCCGTGGCACTCCTTTTCAATTTACCTTCAAACTCACTCAAGCCCTAAAAAAAAAAAAAATCAGTTTCACTCTAACAAGAGTTTAGCCTTTAACATGCAAAGCTCACAAGCCCTTAGTCTTCAAAAGGCCAATTTAACAGGAACAAGAAGAAAACCCACAACACAAACTTGTTTTGCTAAGTCTGCAGGTGAATTGCATAGTTAGTGAAATTCTAGATGCTCCCCAAGTCTGACATTGGGAGTTTGAACATAAAAGAAAGAAGGGTTGGAGGTTTTTTAGCATCAGTGAATGTACTGATATGTGAATTGAGTCTTACTCAATACTATATAGGTTTAAAGCACTTTCCATGAATGGCTAATTAAAATCACCAAAATAGAATTAATAGAATACACCATTGATTCATCAAGGGCAGTAGTGGCAAAATATGCCATTGCCTTTCTTTGGGCAGAAGAACTGGTCTGTGGGTTTAGGGGAAATGACAGGCCTAATTTCTCTATGTCCTACAAATGAAGCTGATCCATCTCATGAAATTGTGTGGTTTAAGCTGCAGAACATCACAAGGATGGTAAGGAAGGTAAGATTCTGGCTAATGGGAAACTAATGGTAAGTTGTAAACACTGGGAATAATGAGGCTGCAGAGGACTTATTAGTGAAAATGTTGACCTGGTATTGGATAGCAGTCAATATTTTCATCAATTATTTGACAGAAAATGAGAACATGCTATTAAAATTGCCTGTGATGTGAAGCTGGAAATTTTCGTTGATATGAGAAGTGATCATTAAGAGGATAAGGAATGCACTTAGGAGATCCTGGACTATGGGAAGCTTTTTCTTCCATCCTAGGAAAGTTTAGCTAAATGATCATCTCATTCAGGACTGCTCAGTTTGGTGTTGTATTTGCATTGCAAAAAGGTTCCAGAATCATAAACACCTGGAAGGGCTTTGGCTGTAGTATTTTGAGGCACAAGGTTATTTTAAAAGATGGTGATCTCTGTGGATCTGTAAGAATCAGCACATCTTTGCTGGGAAGCAGGTACACACAGCACTAGCTGCACTAGCAGACCCTCCTTCAGCAAGGACAGGGAGCCAGCCCTCTGCTCTCATTTTTAGGATACAGGCCTAATTACCTCCAGGTCAAGCTCATCTCATTCCTGTAGGAAATCTCAGCTGGAAATTGGAAACCTCTTGCATTTCTCTCAATGCTGCACCAACAGGCAAAATAATACAGGCTGTGCAGTAATTAATTTGTAAAAATAACCGTAAATTTTAATTATACCATCACATGAGAAAATCATTACAGGCTGTGTAACTAACCTTATGGAGATCAACCATGCTGCTCTGTCACCTGCACTTGTGAATGTGATCCATGCAAAGTCACAGAGACAAATGCTTGCAGAAATATTAGAGTGGATTTGCAAGTTCACCCTCAAGAATTATTATATTTTGGTGTGTTGACAGAGCTTGAGCTCAGGGCCAGAGTTCATTAAAGTATTGTCAGACTGCTGCAAGAAAAGAACAGAAAAGCACAGCTACATGGACTTCCCCACTCAAACCTATGCTTTGAATGTTCTCTGCATTGCTCCTGACAAGCTTTAATTTGCAATATCAGTCATGTCTAATATCTTGAAAGGTTGGTAAAGGAACTAATAAAAGCTTGCTATTGATCAGGCATGTGCTTTGTTATAAGAGTCTGCAATAATTTGAGTAGCAATGATGGTTTCTAAGAGAATTGCCACATACATAATGCCAGTGATTTCTAGTATTTTCTGCTCCCTGTGGGAGGATGGACATATATTACTAGAATTTGCTGTATAATGAGGCACAAGAAAGGCAGTTCATAGTCCCAAATCAATTCTTATCTGTCTTTTTAGGATCGAGACTACATGTGATTAAACTTCAGCATAGTTGCAAGTGCATACTACCCCCACTGTAAAGAAATATTTCAAAATCTCTTTAACAATATTTGTTCATGGCTTTATTATTTCCTCTTCATATTTATTTTTTCTTCTTTATCTTTAATGTTTCAGCAGCCCCCTTGTTAGAGGGTAGAAATGAGCCCAGACACAGACTCCTTGTTTATCACAGCATGAAAAGGGCCCTGCTTTATTCCTCTTTCCAGCTCAGCCATCCTGACTCCAACCATTCCCTGACTCTGGCTGCAGCAGCTCCTGCTGGAGGTTTCCCCTGCAGCCTCTGCCTGCTGGTTATTCCCTGCTGAACTCTGCCTGCAGGGATCAGTGTGCAGACTGTGACTGCAGGCTTTGACCCAGCTAGACTGTGACTGCAGGTTCCAGCAACAGGCTCTGACTGCACACCCACACTGGCCTCACTGCAGGGATTCTCTCTGCCCAGCATCCTTTTTCTTTGTGAGCCTTTCATTCCCTCTTTCTCAGCATTCCTCCTCCTTCATGATTCCTCTCACTAGCTAAAGCACTGTCTTTTATCCCACTTACCTTTACTGGCTACAGCTGTGACTCATGGGGTAAGGCTGTATTGGGTAATTAACACATCTGTTACTTATCAGGGGCAAGGTCATCTGTATTCCCTTCTACAGTTTAACATTTGTGTTTTAAGTAAATGAAATTTAAGAGTAACTTCTTAAAGAGAAATGGGCACACTTTGCTGAGCAGCTGGGTGCAGCTCTATCAAATTACAGGGTAATGTCTATTCTTACAGGGGGATAAAACTAAATGCAGCTCACAGCTACTACTCATTCCCAAAGAAACCTCTATCCCACATTGCATGTTCTGTTTCTCTCATAAGAGTCTTCTCTTGAACAGATTTAGCTTTCCATGTGGTCCTGTAAGCCAGCACATGGTGAAGAAATAAACCAAAAATAGATGAATTGTGAACTTCACTATTGGATTGACTAAGCTTGCTGATAAAATGCCTGTATCTAAAATGAAGCCATTGTAGTAAATTAATGATCCAGCTACCATAGAGCAGCAGCAATGTATTTTAGTTACAGCATTTTTGGTTGGCTGAATAAAATGGTTTGTAAATACTTAAATAGAAGCAAAAACATCCTAAGTGACTTACATAATGATCCTTCTTAAGAAATGATGAGATATTCACTTCTGAATCTATTCATGAAGAAAAATTAATACAACTATAACAAGAATGGGTGCATTTACCAGCCAGATGACAGAGGAAGGTTCTAATAAAATAAGCAATACTCATAGTAATGTCAATTTTCTTATTCAGAAATATTTCTGAAATGAATTGTTAGAAGTGTTTTTCCTATTAAGGATGTTTCTGTGGGTGATGCATAAAAAAAATTAATTAACTTAACCTCCCATTGTGACATTGTTCCAACTGACATCCTAACCTTGACCCATCTGTTCCCTTCTGTATTACATTCACTTGTTTATTGTATATTTGGCTCACCTGTATGGTATTTCCCCATTCCACATGGTATTTTGTAAAGTAGCAATCATGTTTGGACAACACTGGTAAAATTGGTATGTAGAATTACATTGAGACATATTTCGTATATATATATATATATATTAAAAAGGACATTAAATAAAAAGTTTAACTGAGAAATTCAGATATTTATTTACTAGACAAAATTCTGACCCTCAAATGACAGTTCCTTCAGCATCTGACAAATAAAGAAGAAATACATTTGAGTGTTTAATTTTTACTGCTTTGCACAGTGCTTGGCACAGGTGCAGTCTCCACGTCCCCAAAGCTTGTGAGTGAGGTGATGTGCACAAACTCCCCAAATTTCACTGAATGCAGGATAATTCTCTTTAAGCACAGCCCATAGTGAAGCAGCTGCTCCAGGCAGTCCTGAGTGACCTGGAATAGCATTTTCAAATCTGTGTTTCCCTGTCCACAGGGGTTACAAAGCCTAATCTGAATTTACTGTGGGGTGAGAGACCTTGCAGCTACCTCTGCAATATGGTTTAGGTGCACTGAGGTGCCTGTGCTTAGATTAGGGGACACTTGGAAATCCTTTTAGTTCTTTGACAAGCACCAGGAGATGGAGCTCCAGACTGCACAGCACAATTTCTTGCTGCCAGAACAATGAAAACTGTTATTTCTGCACTGTTAAATGCTTCTTTCTTTTCAGCTCATCGTTTACAGGATTTCTTTAAATCATCCCTCTACTTATGGGAATTAAATGCTCCTTCTTTGAAGCACTGTATTAACTCCAGGGAGCAATTGCTAATGTTTTTCTTCATGGATCTACAGCCTAAAGTTAAAGAAAAAAAAATTCTGATTAGGGAGAAATCAGAACAGACATTGATTTAAAATAGGTCTTGGGGATTATTCTGGTAGTATACACTAACTTTTACTCTACCATCTTCTCAGTTTTATGAGTATATGGAAGTGCTCCAAAAGTCATATTCCTTGGAAAATATGATCAGGTACATCCCTACTATCTCCCTTTAAAATGGAAAGCACAAAATCCTTTATGTAAATGCATAATAGTTAGAAAGGGGAGAAGGAAACAACATGAAAAGTCTCCATGATACAGTGTGTGTATTCCTTCCCTGGCATTTCAAAATTGCCACATTTTGAGGGTTCTCACAATTTTAGGTCACATTTAATCACTTCTGTGAAGAAAAAAAATCATTGCTTTGTTCAACGCAGTGAATTTTTGAGCTGTCTGAGAAATCATCACCTGCTATGGAAGTCTAACCAGAAAACTGTTCTCTTATGCAACCTGAGAACAACATTCTAATAAATCTCTTAAAAAGTGAACTCTTAATGAAACAAAATTAGTTTAATTCTTGTTAGCCTCCCACCTCATGAGAAGCCTGATACAGCAATTAACCTTGTTTTTAGCTGATATTTAAACTTAAAGTGTATGCACATGCTTTGATCTCTAGTTAGATTTTTGATACCAATCAGGGAGATTGTGTCCAGCATCTCAGAGCTGCAGGTTTCTCAGAGCATGTTGCTATTAACATTTTCCCAGTAAAACAGTTACATGTTGAGAATAAAACTTTAAAAAGCTATAAAGAGGCTTAAGAACATAATTCATGCTGACTTTTACTTTTTTGTGTATGTGTCAATATCTTTTCATTAAATCACAGTAATTTAAACTGATTTTTTTTCCCCTCTGTGCTATGTAAGATTAGAATGTACAGTACAAACCAGATCTTGTTTTTATGCTATAGTGCTTCAAAAGTGTGATATTAATTCTGGCAAAAATAGTCTACAAAAGAGCTTTATGCTAGTTATAAATGTTTGACATAGGAAATATGTGAAAGACCAATTATGGGCTGATCAGAAATATCTCTTGACATTTTTAGAGTGCAGTGTGAGAAGGGTTCACGTATTTAATTATGACTTTTTCAAATAGGGTTCTCCATCTCAATGGGAGCCACCACACTTACTGTTTTAAGGAAAGATAATGTAAGATTTTTATGATGGGGGAGGAAAAAGAACATGTCTTCAGGCTGAAATGGTTATCAGTTTTTAGATCAATCTCCCTTATGTAAGTTTTTCCATTGGTAGCAAGATATTAAGATATTTACAGCCAACATATATCACACTGAATGGACTGTATGAAGGAAGATGAAAAATTGAGAATATACTCAACATGCAGACTATAGAGCTTTCATTAAGAGTCTAAATAAGATAGCTGTTAAATAACTTACCTCAGATTGTCTTGCCAAAGATTAGAGAATGAAGTCCTGCTGTAAGCTTAATATTTCTTTTTCATATTTTTTAAATTGGACTTACCAGTATACCATCAAAATTTCATTTTTGTAAATTACTCTTTGCTGTTTATACTCAAGATACTTGGAAATGCAAAACAAGAGCATGAGATATATTATTATCCCAATTTGTGAAATTCAGGGCATGAACTGGCCATTTGGGCTCCCAGAATTATGAAATAAAGTTATGTTGTGAAGTCCACGGGCTGCCCTCACGCCCTTGTTACCACAGCACACCTGGATGTGGTCATGGCAGTGCATCCTGAGGGAATGCACAAATTCTGCTTAAACCAACTGTCCAAGGCTGCAGAGAAAAAGAGGAAAACTCACTCTAGATAGTTATTTCAGAGCCTTGCCTTACCACCAACACAGGCACCACCTCTCTGTGCTGGGATCCTTGTTCTGCTGCTTATGTAGAATGCAGCTTCCTCTTCATATCAAAATATGAAACTGGGCTCAAGAAATGCCCCCAAAATCAGAAAAATATTACTTTAAATGTGTGCAGCTTCCCAAACTTTGGCCTGTTGTGGGTAAGTGATGCAAGAAAGAGACCTAGTTCCAGTTTTTGCTAATAAGAGGTGGTCAAATAAATAAAACCCTGCTATATTTACACTCCTTTTGATGTGTTATGCAGTCATGAAGAGAAAAAGCCTCTTCTGGTCTGTAGAATTGTAAATGCTCCCTATGTGAGACAAATTTCTGTATCAAAATACAGTTAAGAATGCAAAATGGTGAGAATTCCTGTTTCAGTATGATAACAGGATCACAGAAAGTGCTCTTGTTACTTCTAGAAAAGAGGGTGGGTATATATAGAATATGCCTGGTAGCAGCTTCTATAATTAACATCGAAAAGTAGTTAGCATTGTAATTCCCTGTATTCAATCACTTATGGCTTTATGAAACATCTCCCTTTTGTGCTGCAATTTTCATCCTGGATTTATGCCAATGTCAGCATTTTAAAGCATGAAGAAAGAGTCTTCTGTATTCCTGAGAGGACTGAAAATACACACTCACAGGGGTGACTGCCCCCTGCAGTTCTGTGCCCCAAAATTCTGCTGGAATGTTTGACAAAGATTGGACCTTGCCAAGGCCCACGACTTTGTCCCAGGAGTCAGTGCTGGTTATTTCTTCATATGGAAGAGGAATAGCATGTACTGAATGAGCTTATGCTCAGGGAATTGACACAGGGCTTTTCTTCCCCCCCTTTCCCCACAGGGATGTTTGTTGGCTAAGAAAGTCAGAAAAATCTGTCCAAGCTCCCACCTTTCTCTTTTAGCTAGCACCAACAGCTGCTTTACATACTGATAAGTCTTAGTTGCTTCTGTTTTAGTAGCAGGATCCATTGACACTGGAAAAGAAACCAGGCAAAGTTTCCATATCTGTGCAATGCTCACAACACACACTTAAGCATTGTCCCAATTTAGAGCAGAAAGAAAGAAAAGATTTTTGGTGTGATCACAGTTTTCATAAATACCTGCACAGTGTAGAATTTTTCATGTGTCTGCAGTCATAAATATGTCTGTTAACCATGCAGTTTTTAAAGGTCAATTAGGACTCTTTATATTTCCTGTAATTACCACCTTTATTCTGCAAGAATAGTTTGTGCTTACTCTTAAACTGTTTGAGAAATATAACATAATGAAAAAAATTCCCTAGGCATGTAAAGCTACAGTTTAATCCACGGCAAAAGGAAAAATGTTTTGCCTAGCAAGCTGGTAGAACACAGGGCACTCTTCTTATTAATTGAGATAAACATTAGAAATAAATTATCTCACCTATATGTGTATCCACTTTCTTGTGGAAGTGTACACAAGGAATCTGTGATGTTTCCTCCTTTCATGTTCAATCCCATCTTTGCCTTTCAAACACTCAGCAAAATTAAAACCACAGTTTCATGGACAGTTTAAGGGATCTGCTAAGGTGTTTCTTCTCTTTCTCCTCACCTCCAGCATCTCTGCCACCCAGGGAAATCCAGGAAATGCTCTAGCTTAGAAAAGAAAATAAAAACTTCTGTATGGGCTGCTCTCCCCAGTTTGATCTGCCGCTTTTAGGCTCTTGGCTCTGCTGATCCAAAACTTATTGCTCTGAGCCCAGTTTCTCTCCAATGAATTCTCTTCAACTCACATTAGAAATGGAAGAGAGAAGTGATGTAACTCCAAGACCATTATCTTCTCCCCTGTGGATTGGTACATGAACATGAAATCGGTACAATGTACATGAAAATGTACCAACAAACCAGCAGAGTCTACAGATTCCCTGCTATGCCAGCAGCTGTACAGATAAAAGCACATAGATAAAGGAGTCATAATCTTGGCTAAGTATAAGATACAACAACAAGAAAAAGCATCTTGGCTAGCAATATTTTTAGCTTGATTTTGGGCAGAGAACCTATGGATGTAGTGGCCTCACTACACAGGCAAATCCATCAGTACTTTGTGGTCAGCAACAAGAAGGTAAAACTCTACTCACTCAAGGATGCTTAATATTTTAGGAGCTGGCTTCCATTTTCAAAAGATACAGGCAGTTCAGAGTCAAAAAGTGGCCAGATGCAGAAATATGTGGTAATTTGGAAAAATTAGAAAGAAAGGCCCCCGACAGATCATGTGCTGACTCCAGCAGATGTGGATGAGTCAATCACTCCTGCCCAGCACTGAGCACCACACACAGAGCTGCTTCCTGCATCACAGCTGACCAGACAATTCCTACACTTTTTACCTGGCACCCTTGTCTTAAATAAAGAGATAAGAAGCAGGCTGGGTATTTTAGCCTCCTTTTTTTACCCCTGCTTTTAAAATTTTGTTAAAAAAATTTAACCTAATCTTTAAAATAATTTTCTACTGACCAGCTCCAAGTTTCTTACGTTGTGTATTAAAGATCCCTGATTCCCTGTGCATCTGCCTTACTTGTGCATCTCCTAAACCATCCTGGCAGTTTAAACTCTATATAACATAATGTGAGTCTGAGGCTTGCCATTGCAAGCCTGATGTATTTTATTTTACAACAATAAATGCTGCAAGTAGACTAAAATATTTTTTTGGTTTTGTCTCATTGGTATGGAATTATGGTTTCTGATAATTTTCTTCTTCTTCTTTGGGTCCACAGGTCTCTCCTAATGATTTTTTCCCAATTAGGATTGATACATTTACCCCAACAGAGCTGGACATGAGTCTATTTGTGCCCACAGTACAAATTTTCCCTTGGATAAATCAATTTTCAAGTGAAGGAAAACCCATTTCCTTGTCCTCATAAAATGGTGTAAGTGGCCAAATCATCAGAGCTAAGTAGTGGGTCCAAAAGACCTCTTGTTTGATAACCTCTTGCCAGCCTCCAGGCAAAGAAAGACTTCTTTGGTACATTAGAAAACTACTAAAGCCAGAACAACAGAAATTCAGCAAGTGATACTTCCTGTAAATTATACAGCACATCCCTAAGGATAGGAAATATGAATCATGGAATTAAATTACAGGTTTCCGAATGGTTTCAGCCAGAGGTGAAGCCAAAGGCTAAACTTGTCCTTACTGAGCAGGAGGCCACAAGCATGAGGCTCCCAGCTGAAGTGTCTAATTACTGTGGTTAGATCAGGTTGAACACTGGCCTTGGTGTGTGCTGGCTTTCTCTGCCAGCTCTGAGACACTGCTAGTGTTATCTCTTTTAAAATCCTTTCATGGTTGTTGATCAGCATTTGTCCAAGAACCTTTCAGGGCGCACTCGAGGGGTTACTTAAATGATTGGCAAAAAAGAAAAAAAACACAAAAAGGAACTTGGTGTGGGTGAGCATCAAGCATTCAGTGGTCTAAATTTGGATTTGAGTATTCAGTTTGGATAATAGTTCATTACAGCACTGAAAGTAGTGGCCATTGGAACAAGGAGCTTCTGAAATGACCAAGGGTCAAACCTGTAACTGTTTTCACGCATCTTCAACCCAATTTAAGGATGTTAGCTCATATACACAAACTTGTAAACCTTTCTGGTTTTGGAGACAATAGTGGTGCTATTGTTTGATGTACCACTAAGTAATTGCCTGATGGTTCTGCTTAAGCAGAAAATTTGACCTTTATTATTTTTTGTTCTCCTGTTATCAGTAAATTATGCCCAGCTGAACTCTAAAAGCTTCAAGCCTTTACTCTTCTCTAATGAATAAGCTATTTACTTCATTAGAATGCTGGTAGGCTTACAGAAGTAGAGTTTTCACCTGGCAGTAAAATGGTGTGTGAGTGGTTTTAATGGCACTTCAAGATATCCTTCTTATATTCAGTAATTTATTATTATTCCTTCAATTATATGCCCAAGATAGAAGGTTGAACATTATCAGGTTGTCATCTCATTTGTGTATAGGAGTATGTATGAATTGGAGAGACCATTTTAATGGTGATATTTGCTTCCATGGCTTGCTGGTGACGTGGCCATTGTGCTGGATGAGTTGTTTTCTAGACCCAGCTCATGCTTGCAACACTGTGCTCTGGTGCTCAGTGACATATTTTAGCTACCTCAGTGGAGGGGACCAGACTTTCCTGACAAAACATTTCAGATTTGAGGCTTCCCAAGACCTCGCAGAGTTTTCTCTTTCTGACTAGAATCAATTCCTTCATACTGAGTTAGAGATTTTGTACAGAGGGTGGTGATGCCAGCAGTCAAACAAAACTCCTCATTCTAATAATTCTAGGAAATCAGCCTCACTTTTTAAAGAGCACTGAGGTTTCTCTTCTGCAGCTCCATGCTCTCTGGAGGCTTTTTCTTGACAGGTTGACTATGATGGCTTCCAGTTGTTCAAAAGTGTGTCTCTTGCCATCACTGTGCATGGCTAATTGCATTTTATAAAAATGGTTTGCAAGTGATTTGTGAGGGAGATATGCATTATAGCTTGCACTTCATGTTCATTTCCAAATTCATTTATCTCACATAAGTGTTTTCTAAAAGTCAAGAACTAAAAAATATAACTAGGAGTAGTTTGCAGAAGTCTATTACTGCAAGTTCTTCTACAGGGAAATGAACAAAATAAAGTTTAAATGCTTCTTCATTGCCAATAGCTCCCCTTGATCCAATTATAACTTCTTTACCTAACATTACACAGGACTGATTTAAAGATAACTGTCCAGATTGATCTGAGAAGAAATGCATTAAAACATTTATGGTATTACAATATACACAAAATGCATTAAAATAATGAGACCAGCCTGACAGAAACTCACAAAATCAAAGACTTTCACAGGGGAGGTTGAAATGCCATTTTTAACACACCCAGCAGAGAGATTACAGCTTTGGTAGAAGATGAAATTACATGCTTTTTTGAGGCTCCCTAATAAAGAATCACTCAGGCATATTGTAATGGTTTCAAAATTATATGGTATTTTAATCCTGTGCATTTGTCTTTGTATTATGTAAGTTAGATTTCTATCAACATTTCAACACCCTGTCTTAGTCAAATTATCATCTGTTCATTACTTTTTCTTTTTTCATAGGAGTAGCAGTACTTATTGTTAACTATCTGAGTTCTAGAGACCCTTCTTGTTCTCTCTTTCAGGAAATTAGTGGGATTTTTTTTTCAGCTTTGGTTTTAGATCAGCAGTAAAGTATCTTTACATAAGTTAATAAAGAACTTTGAAAATTAGCTCTTAAAACCTAAAGTCAGCTGCATGGCTGCTGGTGACAGCACAAAATCCTCAGATTCTTCTCTCAGCAGCAGTTTCTCCAGCTCCAAGCCCCATGGAAATTTAGGCAATTGCAGCATGAGTGCTGTTCAATACTCGGCACAAAGTCACACCTCTTGAAGAACAAGAAGTTTTTACTGTCAAAGCAATGGTGAGGGATAAGATGGAGGTCTAAGAAATACACAGGATGAATTGAGAGATACGAGTATTAAATATCAAGAAAAGTCTGAGCGTTTACATTTTTCTCTAATGCATTTTTTATGTTCATAACTCTTTTCATTATACTATATTCTCTGAACTAAGAATTTCTGTGTGTCAGAGTAAATGTGAAGGATAAGGTGAAAGTATCATAAATAGATGAGCTGAAAGATATGAGTATTAAGCATCAAGGACAAAGCAAAGCATTTTACATTAAAGCCTTTTTTATATTAATTCTGTTTCACTACTTTCTTATTCCACCTATTGCCAAAGTATCCAGCTAGTTGATTGTCAATGAATGTCTGAAAGTTTAGCAAAAATATTAACCAAGTACAAAGTATTAGCATAAATTAACAGATAAGCTAAAATATTTTGAGAGGAGATAGCTTCTGTGTTGCAATAGGACATGAAAGGACAAGGCAGGGATGAGGTCCGAGGTCAGCAGGAATGCTCTCTCCTTTTTTATTATTTTCATTCCAACTTATGTACAGAAGGACCAGAGATTGGTCAAAGGTGTCACCACCTCTTCAATCTCGTTGGTGAGCATCACCATTACTCAGGAAACTCCTCCTGGAGGAGAAAATATGAAAACATCTCTTTGTTTACAAGAGAAAGTGTGTGGATCTGACTCCAAGTTCTATAAATGTTAGAAGGCAAAACCAAACCACAGAAGGGAAAGTAAAAACATGGAAAACCAAGGACAACAGCTTCTAGGCTTATCTGCAGTAACTTTTCTGGTGTGGGCACAGGCGGGGTTCAGCTCTGATCTGAGGTGTGCCATTTTCACAGCAGGTCTAGGCTGTCATTTAAGAAGAGCTAACCCCTTTCCACCTGCCCTGTTATTAAACAGCAACCTCAATAAAATATTACATTTTGAAGATTATCACTGTGCAGCTTCCAGAAAGCTCAAATAGTCAGTTCTTTCCCAATCCTCGCAGGCCAGGACAAAGGGGAGTTTGATTGACTCTTGTGACCATCACAGCCTGTTGTCTGTGAGAGCTGGCCTGAGCGAGAGTGCCACTGTCACTGGCAGTCAAACACATGGTGTGGTGACTGGTTGGAGATGGACAGCCAGCACCCACCAGGAAAAACTGCACGTTCTGGCAATGCTCAGGTGCATCCAAGGGCACTTCCTAGGAGAAACAGCCTTAAGGACATTGGGGGCTGTGTGGGAGCCTGTTGGTGTGTCAAGGAGAGTTCTTTGGAGGACAGGGTGCTCTTGAGACACGTGCTTTATTGCAAGGGCCAAGGGTGGAAGGAGCCCTGCACTCAGCTGAGGGTTATCCTGAGAGAGTGCTTGTCCCAAAACAGATGTCCCAAGAGCAATGTCCCAAGAGAATGCTTGTCCCAAGAGACCAATTTCCTGTTACAGTATGGTTTTATCTCTTTTTCTGTGGAACATTCTAACTTACAGTAACCAACCAGTGCGGGACACAAATCCTGCTACATTTACATACAGCCTATAGGAACTACTACATTACCATAGGGTGCTACATTCTAAACCTTAAAAGATAGTCTCTAAGCTTACCCTGTTCCTGCCATGCTGGCAGGAGCCCCTTCCCCCTTGAATCTTTGGCATTCCTTTTTTTGCCAGGAATGTTGCTCAGTATCCTGTCTTCTGGGTGGTTTGCTCACATATCACAACTCACTACTATTTCTATTTCATTCACAGACTTAATATTTTCAGAATCTCCTGCCAAGCAATCATATCTATAAGGTTTCCCTGTATCACCATTCCCAACAGGGCTTCTTCTGTGTTTCCGTGTTACAGAAATTTCAAATGCACTTCTGGTGTCACAGCCCATTCTTTGGCTTTTGTTCTAGATGAGAGAGACTCCAGGTAGAGAACCCTGAGTTCAGGATTTTATGCTCTCCTCTGAGAGTGGGTGCAACTCTCTGGCAAAATCTGCCCCTGACAACTCGAGCTTTGTCTTGTGCATATTTACTGAAGGCAGCGTGAGTGAAGAAACGCTTGTGAAAAAACCACGCTCAGCATGAATTCAGGCGTGGTTCAGAATGATGCACTTGAATTTTAAAAAGCTTAATGCTCATTAACTGCAGAGAGTTTGTTGTGTCTCCCCAAACCAAGACACGTTGCTGCTAAAAACTACTTACTTCTTGAGGACTGGTGCAGCATAAGAGTGGCATGGAGTACGAAGGGCTATAGTTTAAAATAACTGCTGACAAAGAAACTTCTGTGGGAAACTTGCCAGGCTTATAAAAGGAAAAGATACCATAGCAGAATATAAAAACAGATAAATAATAAATTGCAACTTCGTCTGGAGCTGTGGAGTGTGCTAGTATTTACGGTTTTGAAAGGTTTTATGGAGAAAATATTTTATTTTTTATGTTGTGAAATATATAGCGACATAAAAATGTAATGGTTGGCTTAACCTATAAAGAGTTTTTTAATCAGTAAGTTCCTGACAGAAGGTAGAATTTGTATCTCAGTACAGATTTTTTTTTTTTCTTTTAATTTTCAAAGTTCAGGGTGCCTTGAAGTTGCCTGACGTTATAGGATAAATTTTCAAAGCTCCATGCAGGAGAGGTGCCAACATGAAAAACATCAAGCAAATGCTGAGTTATGTTGGTGCATCTCCTGTGTTGTGTTTTGATAATTTCTCCCATATATCTGCATAAAGATAGGGTTTGTGAGCACTGCGAAATTATAGATTGAGCCACGTTATGTGGAAATTAATAAAGTAATTAAATGTTACATTTACTGTTCATTGAATTACTTGGTTGTTTGGTAATTATTAGTGCGATTACAAAGTGACATAAACAACCGTGTGGCTCAAATGTGCAATTATGTACAATATATGCTGAGCTGACACACTCAGAACATATTCCCCTGATTTTGCAGGCAATTAATAAGTGCTCATGCAAAGCAGCCTGTGCTGAGAGCTGCAAATACTGCAGCAGAGTCCATCTCTTGTTCAGCTCGTGCTTGTGTTTGCACTGAAGCACACTGCCAGTGGAGTCAAACAGAGGCAATTTGACTTGTTCATTGCTAAATGTCATTTAAGTGGATGATAAAGGCAGTTCTCACCAGCAGCTTACTTGTCTCACTGCTTTCTCTCTCCTGCTGGGACACCTGTACGTAATGTCACACTGTTCTAAGAAAGTGGTAATATTGAATTACCAGAGATTTTGAGGATTTCTGTGATTCTGGCCTTGATTTCTTGAGTAATGTTGGACAATTGTGAAAGAGAGAAATTTTCTGTGTTTGCACATGGCAATATTCATGTTATTCTTTCCTATTTTCTGGTCTATTTACTGTAAAATAAGACTACATGTGACTGCCACTACTGAGTACTTTCTGATTGTAAAAGAGGCAGTGCTCTTCCATTTCCTGATATAATTTTTGAAAAGACAGCAGTTGTTCATCAAAAATGAATGAAGAAATGACTCACAAGGTTGAACCACAGCCACCCCATAGACCATATCTGTGTAGCATTTTATAAGGGAGGTCAGCCACAACTAAACACCTTTGTACCAGACATCTGGTGGGTTCCACCTTTGCTAGGAACAAGTAAACACCTGTACATCTTCTTTAATGTGTCTGGCAGTGAATATGGAGGCCATCTCAACCCTGCTCCACTTCTTTAACTGCACTGCCCTGAGCTTGATTTTGCTGGCTGGGATGCATACAGAGCTAAGGCAGGTAACAAGGGTGATGGTAGGACACATTGTCTTCCTCTGTAGTCACTCAAATTATGCAGAAGAGAATGAGCCATCCTGGTACCTCATTCTTTCCCCCTCCTTTTCCTTTTTCTTCTTACATCCATTCTATACCATGCTGAAATTTCATGCTTTTCCCTGCAGTCAAGTGTCTGGCAGTTTATGGCTGTGTATAATCCATTAATATGTCTCGACACACCAGTTATTCTCACTAGGCTGGTAGGGAGATAAAGAGGAGCAGCAAAAAACTAGCACTGTACATGTATGTATAGACATTTTCTTCTTCTTCTAAAAACTTTAGAACCTCTGGGGTCATATGACCTCGAAGAAAAATCTTCCACCAGTGCCGCAGCACAGTAAGTTTGCTGCACCCTGGGTTGATGACTTCAGCTGTGTTTTCTGCACTGGCTCAGTAATGTCTATAAATCTTGCACATTTTGCTGCTAGTGCAGGTCCAGGTGTGGCTTTTTGTGTCACTGGTTGCTGCTGTTTCTTCAGTCCCTTTGGCAATTTGAGTCATTTCCTGAAGAGCTTGTGCAGACTGGTTTATGAGTGCAGTTGGCTTCTGCAGAGAAGCAAAGCAGAAGGAAGCAAGGGAGGAAGAGGCTTGGATCTGTGTCCCAGACAGCTCTGAATGTGAAAGAGCCAATGCAGCTCCAGCCAGTATTGCTGGGCTCTGCTGTGCCACACTCACTGTGACCTTCAGGCCCGTGCTGTGCTGCACAATCCTCCTGGCCACAGGATAAACACGCCCAAGTCAGTGAGCAGAGAAGTCTGTGCAGGTCCTGCTCTGTCCCACCACTGCCTCTCCTGCATGGCCTTCCCTTCAGCCAGGAGTGCAGCAAGGAGTTGTCATGGAGCACCCTTGGTTCTGACTGTGGAAGGGATGAACAGAGTGGTTTTTGTGGAGGAAAGTCACACAAGCAGTTGAATGACAAAGGGTAGAATCTCTTTTATGGACATGGTGTGTGTGCTGCACACACAGCAGAGGCCCCATGGGTGTTCAACTGCTCGTGGTTCCCTCACTGTCTAGAAGGACACAAGATTTTCTATGCTAATCTCTTCTTGTAATGCCAGCTCCAATAAATGGCATTAAATTGTCTTCCACAAAGCTTCAGAGTCTTTCTTACTGCAATTCAACAGACCAGCACCTCCTGCTGCAAAACACCCACACCCTGGGGGATAAAGAGCAAGAAAATAGTGCTCAATGAGATAACCTAAATATCTCATATAGTCTGGAATGAACTGCTGCTCTGGGCACAATAAGCCCCAGGTGAAGGAATTCCCTGTGTATTATCATTATCTACAAATGGACAAGTACAGTGGACAGAGCCAGGATTTATTGAGTCCTGGCTCATTAAGAGGCAGAGGTAGGTAGGCTGCAGCAACGAAGCAGGATAAGCCATGCAGGGGATAGCACTCAAATTTAATGCCAGGAAGCAGCTTCTGTGAAGATGAAAAGACAACATTCATCCTGACATTTCTCATGCTTTCAGATTTTTTTTTTTTTAAACGTAGTGGCAATCTATGCTGTTGGAGGCAGAAAATGCATGGTCTGAGTGGAAAAGCTGTAAAAAAAAAAAAAGAGCTTTGCTATGGCCCTGATCTGCCCTGCTGGGTGCACACAATGTGGCATTGTATTAAACCCTTACAAAGTGCTGTTGCCCTCCTAGGTTTGTGGCTTTTTTTGCAGGCTTGTAAAATTTCATGCACAGGGATACTTTTTGAACAATACAATCAAGCTATGTAAAATAATTTTCAGTCAAACAATTAGGCCAGGGCTCTGGACCACATCTAAAGAATCAGATTTGTCTCTGAATGCTAAGGGGAACAGAGGAGAAACTCATGAAGAAAGAAATAGTGTTAAGCTAATACTAACCCAGTTTCTGGGTTCATTTTCTAATTGCCATGTTCTTGTTGTAAAATGCTTAGAAAAGCAGAAACAAAATTCAGTGTTTGCTCTCCTTTCACCCCTTGCCTTGTTTTATTTTGTCAGCACTATGGTGTGACAGACAGAGAGAGGGATGAAAAACCTCTGATTTAGCTGTTTCTCAAACACAGCAACCACATCCAGTGCTTGAGAGCTTGCAGGCTGATATCAATTCTGATATATGTATCAGGAAATGGAGCCATCATATTGGTTTTGCTCACGGGCAAACTCTTTCAGCTTTTCAATGATATTTGTGTGAATGCTTTCCTTAGCTCTTTTCTGCAGACCCCAACAAAGTAGCCCTTGCACTCTTAGAAGGGAGTGAGAAACAGATGATCAATCCTGTAGACCTTTACCTGCCATCCTGGGTAAGCTTTCCTTTCAAGAGGTCTCTGTGCCTTTTTCCACAAGGGAGTCATCCTTTTCCTCTCTTTTTTTTCTGCAGTAAATTGTGTGTTTTATGGGCTGGTAGAAAAGCAGGGCCTAACACATATTTTAGGCATGGATCTCATCTCTTTCTGGAGATCTTTTTGAAGAAATGATGGTAAGCAGATATGGAAAAGTCAGAGCATACAATTGTCACTGTTGCATGTCACTTCATGCTGCTGTTTTTCTGCAGGCAAACCAATAAGGTGTCACCCTTTGATGGTTCTTTGATACACCAAACACCATCTTCCATTAATTTCTGTGGGAACAAAGTGCACTCATTGTAATGTAGTTTTGGCACTGGAGTCAACGGGAATGATTTTTTTGACCTCAGTTTGCTCTGGACAGGGTCCATGGTGTCCAGCAGTGAATTTATGGTGCCACCTAAACCCTTCAGGGTATGCATGAGTCATCTCTGTGGTGCTGAGGCAATCTCAGTAAATAAGAAGAGACAGCTTCTTTCTCACAGGTGAACCAAATCCCCAAAGTAAATTTTTTTTCCCCCCAAGGAAGCAAAAGGTTAATTTGAACTGCTCATGGTCTTCCATGAATCAAATGAAGTAATCCCATGCCTGAGGTTTAAAAGCATTCGTAAATTAGGAGGGTGTAGTGTGCAGATCAAAAAGAGGGTTATCAAAGATTAATAAAAAGGGAGAGAGAGGCAAGAGAGGGAAAGAGACTCTGCTAGAAACCCTCTCATAACTCCAACCTGGAAAGTACAGTTCATCTACTTGGGGTCTAGTTACCACACACTGTATTGTAGAGCTCAGGGCAACAACATAGAAACATCAGAAAGAAGACATAAGATAATTTGAGAATGTGGAAAATAAAGTCTGTTAAAAAAACCCAAAAAAACACCAAAATGAGGAATGAGTTGAATATATGAGAATATGTGGAGAAAAAAAGTAAAAATCTAAGAAAAAAACTTCTCAGCTATTTTGTCCCATATGAAGCCTGGTTATTTTTTAATGCCAGCTGCATCTGAAAGGCAAATTATATAATGAAAAGAAGTGGAAAACCAGCTATTTTTCTGGAAAGTAATTCATTAGATGGAATGAAAAACTGATTTCTTAGGGGAAACAAAAAGCTGGTCACGCAAAGGAAAAAACCTTGTGTCACAGGAGTAGCGAAGACTCTTTGAAACCAACTCATTTTTTGTTCTGTAATGGTGACAAAAATTTCCCCAGGCCAAATCAAATTGCCAGGAGTATTGCAGGGGACTGTTCATGTATCCTGACTTTTAGCTAGTAACCAAAGTCCTCTACACCTCCTATTAATACTAAACTGTGAATTATTTCATGCCACACCATGCAGGGTACTGGATGGGGTTTAGGAGGCACTGTGCAAGGCAAACCATGGATTGTGTCCTTTTGCAATGGAGATGTCACAACAGTCCCCAGACCAATGAGGATGCTCCTGCACATGCCTGACCTGGTCCACCTGGGCAAAAGCCACATTGTCTTAATAAGACAGAATCTTTCACTCACAATAAAACAATCAAACTGAACCCACAATTATGCTATTGAAACACTGCATTTCAATTACTTTGCATGCTTGCATCTGGTTAAAATTTTATTGAAGGGAGCAATCTTCAGGAGCTCATGTTTTGCTCAGCAATCTGTGTTGCCAAGCAGCAGTTGGAAGAGCAGAAGATGGAGCAGAAAACCAAAAGACAATGCAGAAAGGATTTCAAAACACTGTAGAAGGGTGAGAGAAATCTCATTCTTAATCTGTTTTTTCAGAGAAAATTGTTTATGATTGAAAAGCATGGGGAGAAAACATTAACTTTTGAGTTGGAGCAAGCAGATTAAAACTTCCATCTCACAGTGGCTGTAAAAGTGTTGACCTTCCAAGACTGCAGATGCATCAGGGTCTTGGCAGATCAGGGGAGTGTCCTGGCACAGCTCTCAGCTGCCAGGCATGACACTCTGCCAAGGTGGAGGGACTGTGTGCTAAATAGGAAATCTCTGCATTTCACAGCCCCACGAACAGAAGCAGAGCAGTTTCATAGGAGAGGGAATAGATGGCACAAAGAACAAAACACACAGCAAACACCTGCATATTTCATGAGGTCTCATCTTCAGTGGAAGTCCCCATACAAAATGCTCTGATGTATCATCTTTCTGAGAGTTTGGCTGTAATATGAGAGGGCAATGATCTTGGATTGTGCTATCACACACAGCAAATGCTTTTCAAGGGTTTTATCTGAGCAAGCAGATAAAGGCCTTGACCCTGTGCAGAGTGTTGTGTCTAAGCCCTCATTGCTGGTACCCAGCAGCAGCAGGAGCTTGTGCCTGTTAGTACCTGCAACACTGAAAGATCCTGACCCATTTCCCACTTTTATTCCAGCTTAGCTGGGCTCAGCTGGTGTGTCTGCTCCCCTGAGGTCAGAGCCTGTCTGCCCAGCTCCTAATTCTCTTTTGTCCCCTGAATTTCCCTAGAAAAAGGATGGTCAGAATTTTAGAAGCTGTGCAGGTAGCCTGCCCTAAAAGTTGTGTGCATATATAGGGCAGGTCAGTCAGTCTGCATGTTTATCAGTGGGGTGATTAACCCCCAAAGTTGACATTTTTGGACAAGGTTCAAAAGGATGCACTCAAGTCAGCATGTCTCCAGCCTGGTACTTTTGCCTTATTTTCAGCTTATCCTGTGACTTGTCACAGATTTAAACAATGCCATCATCCTTGTTGTCCTCCACTGGAAGATCTTTCAGTGACCAAGAAAAGGATGGCTTCTCTCTCCTTTAAATCTTAGTAAGCCCTGATCCACTGCCTGTGGAAGCACAAATGGAGTGATCTCTTGTCTAAATGGGCACTGAGCTGGTTCCTGAAAGGAGATCAATCCTCATCTTAGACTGTTTGGTCATCTTTCTGTGTTTGTTGTTGAACTTGACTACAAACTGCTGGAAAACCTGGACTGGTTATTTCAACAGCCATAAGTGTGCAGATTGAAGTCATGTTAGTAAGTCATCAGCTAACAACATCAGTGAATATGTTCAGGTTATATCCCTCTAATGTGATGCTAATTTATTGCTGAAGCATCACACTTGATTTTGTTATGTGTCAATAATTAAAAATTGTGGTTTGAATAAGAGACCTAGTGATTCAATTAGAAGACTGTGCTAAGTGCTAGACAAATAAAATAAAATAAAATAAAATAAAATTTAAAAATAAAGTAAAATAAAATAAAATGAAATAAAATAAATAAAATTTATAAAATGCAGCACCATGGAGATAACAGGTAATTAACTTTTTAAAATGCATTCTAATCTATCATTTGGTTACAGAAGTTGTTCAAAATATGGTGAATAACAAATCAAAACAATTGTTCCTCACTATAACTATCAATTCAATTAAAGCCTAAAAAAACTTCTCATCATACTACTCTGAAAGCTTTGAAAAATGCTGTATTTCAGCATTCCCATTCATGGTCTTCAGCTTCTAGAAATTCATTTGAGAAAGCAACCAAAAAACTGAGGCATAAACCACTTTCAACTTTGTATTCCAAGAGAAGAACATTTCAAAGTTTTATATCTCCATTAATCACCAGCTGTCAGTTAAACAGCTAAATAGGCCAACTCTAAATACACCAAGATTTCACTGCTGATATTTTGAATCTGCATTTAAATCACCCTTCACTCCCATTTTATAAGCCAATGAATATTACTCCTATTTTCTGTGAAGTCATGTTCCTAATTTCTCCTGAGCCTGCTCTGGGGTTGTGTCCTGCATGGCACCAGAGGTCATGCTGTTACAGCCAGATGTCAGCACATGAAACAATGCCTGCTGCATTTGGGGTATGAGATAATAGCAAGATTCCACCTCCTAGAAAATATCTATTAGTACAGCAATGGTGCTGGTTATTTGTAGCCCAGGTTTTTCATGGTTCCTAAGCTTTTTATTGATTTTTTTTTTTTCTCCTCAATGCTGTGCTTTGATTGCATAAATGCATGCAGGCCTCAGCATGCATCTGGAGAGGTGTTTGTTATTTATACTGCATGTGATCACCAATCTCGTTACAAAACTTCAGCCAGGGAGCAGAAACAGCCTCTCACAAGATAAACATTCATCAGCACAGTGTGCTCCATGCATAGATAAAGCCAGGCCTCCCAAAATGGGCACAGGCTGGATTATGCCTTAAAAGATCTTTGTACTCCTACAGAAGATGCTAAAACCAGAACCACTAGAGCTGCAAGGGGATTACCCTCAAAACCAACCCTGCAGTCCACCCCCTCTCTCTCACACCCAATTTTGCTGGCTGGCTTGTCCAGCAGCTGCTGCTCAGACAGGTTTTGTGCAGAGGAAGGTTGAACAATGGGAAAGCACCTGCCAGTGCCCATGTCCTGGGGCAAAGGTAACCCCAATGCCTGGCACAGACTGCTCAGCATGGGAGGCTGGGCCAGTACTTTAGAGGGGATGAGAACATCATGAGGGCAGAAGTGACAATGGCAGGGAATGGGATCCTGTCCTTTTAGAAAATGGGGCTTTTATTGCTGCGTATTTGAACAATGTGTATTTGCTGCAAGGCTGCTTCTTAAAGATCTCACTTCATCTAAAATTTTGCCTACACACCATCAAAATTTTGGTTCTAAGTTGCTGTTCAGCTGTCTAAGATGGTTCTAAGGTGCTGTATGAAATTACATATAAGTACCCTTGAGATTTTTACTCCACAAATCAAGGTAGTTTGCAAACCAAATTCTCATTTTTGAAAATGTTAGTGGGCCTTTTGTACATGATGTGCTTATTTTGTTGCAGTTGTGATAAAAACTCTGAGAAAAGTCTTGATTTGACACCCTTAAACAGTTTCAATCAACAGGAACATTCAGCATCTTGCAGAATAATCTAATGTTTCCCAGTGCAAGTATTGATGGATAACAGCTCACAAATTTGGAGTGGTACAGCAATCCCCTCTCTGATTGTAATTGCAACCAACCACCTTTGCAAAGTGAAGAGCACGTGCCTGTGTGTTTGCACACCTGATAAAGAAACCCAGGCTCTGACAGGGCTCTGATCATCAGCTGCACAGCTGAAGCTCTACTTTACCTAGAGAGGGCCTAAATAATTCATCACTGCATAGGCTGGAGCAGCAGAGACTGAGCATTGCTGGGTAAGGCAAGACTCACCTGTCTCTACTGAATGCCCTAATCCATATTTTCAACTGTAGGGATAATGGTAAAGATGTGCACATAATAATTTTCTAATATGGAATAATTAAAAAGTATTTAAAAAATTAAATAGGTGGAAAAACCTTACAACGAGGCAGACTTTTTTTCACAAGAGTGTTGTTGCATTTGGAGATCTCTCTGTGTCTAGTTAACATATATTACATGTTTTTGTGGAGATTAATTCCCTGTTTAATGTATTGTTTCAATGAGTAAATAAGGACAGAGAGTTGAGGTGTTCTATCTTCCTTGTGAAGAGTTAAAGCCTCTTTATTTTATGCTGAACTGGAATAGAGTTGAGAAGGTTCTTTCCTATCCTTAATGACTTTTTATTCTGACAGTTTAACTTCCAGTCAGGAATTTTCTTTGGGCTGAACATCAGAATCATTAGGGTTGGAAAAGGCCTCCAAGATCATCCTGCCCAACCTTTGCCCAAACACCAGCTTGTCAACTAAACCACAGCACCAAGTGCCACATGGAGCTATTCCTTGAACACTTCCAGGGATGGTGATTCCATCAGCTCCCTGTCCAGCTCATTCTAATCCCTGACCACCCTTTCAGTGAAGAAATTCTTCCTGATGTCCAGCCTGAACCTCCTCTAGCAGAGCTTGAGGCCATTTCCTCTTGTCCTGTTGCTAGTCCTGAGAGAGGAGACTGAGACCTTGCAGGGAGCCGTAAAAAGTGATAAGGACAAGACGAACAGACCCATGATATTGTGAAATCAACTGGGAAAAAACTCAGCAAACAAACAAAGAAACAACCCCACAAGACCTACTTACATGATGAAGTAGTCCAGTCCTCAAAGTGCTTCACTGCTTTGTGTCCTTAGTATTGGAATTTGTCTCTCATTTTTAGCCTTCTTCTGCATATTCTAAGGTAGAGTAAAATATAGTGTTTTTTAAAAGGTTGAAATAATGGTTGTTGAAAAATAAAAATATTTGCTTTGTAGATTCGAACTCACTACCATTCAAAAATAGTGGGAAGTTTATATCTGTCCCCAGCAAAGACCCTAGAAAACAGTTCACAGTGGGTGAATATTTTGAAGATTATGAGAAAATGGGTTATTTTGCCTATATAACCATTTTGTAGCCTGATTCAAAATCAGGCTGTAGCTGTTTGTGTAACCTGAAAATCTTGTCATGGTTGAGCATATACTATATGTAGGATATCTGTTATGAATTTTGTTTGCTCTGGAAAACAAGAGTAAACAAATACTCATTCTGTCTTAATAAACCTATCAATAAATCTATTCTGTGTAAAAGTGTGCCAATGATCTTGATAGTTCAAAGCCAATCTTCTAAAAATTGTGCAGGCATGACTTATCCCAAGATATTGTGCAGCTGGAATGCTGGGTCTTACTTCAATTCCATAAATCTAAAGCTATGTTTTTGTTATCATTTGCTCTTTCCACAGAAATAATTTGCTACAAATTAAGTTCTAACAAATTGCCTAATTATCTTCACTGTACAATCAGTTCTTCCAAACTAGAGACACAAACCTTTGGAAAGGTTTACAGAGATTGATGTGGTGCGTTGGATGTGCATCAATAAGCCAAGATTGCTACATGTGATTGTTTCATAACAATTATCACAGATATTTTAAAGACAGCTTTTCTTTCTTTTGGAAGATGTGGGCTGGAAAAAGAAGCAGCAGACTTTTAAACAGACTTTATGATTATGACTAAATTATCTTTTCAGAGATATTTACGTTTCAGCCTGCACCTGTCTTAGGAGAAACCAGTCTTTCCACACTCTAGTTTCTTTTCTTTTGTTTTTCTTCCCCCATTCTCTGGTCCCCTGTGTATATTTGTATTCCTCTTTTAGGGCAGGGGATAACCTCAAGCATAGGGGCCACACAGACTTTCTGGGACCCATCCTGTGTTTACCCTCTAATGTCCTGTGGGCTTTCAAGTGATATTGCTCTTTTTCAGCCTCTAGTCATCCCTTGACAGAAATATTTAGTATACACATTTATATTCTTTCCTCCAGGTTACTCACTCACAAGACTGTCATACCCACCTCAAACAAAATTATATATACCCTCAGAGCAGGATAATCTCCTGAGTGAGCAAGCCCAGGGTTTGAAAGGGTGAGTTATTCCCATGCTGACTCTGGCCACAGGATGTCAAACTTGCTTTAGTATTTTCAGGGAGCCATTTGCATAGCACCAGGCTTCACTGTAAAGGCTTCTCTTTTTAAATTTTTTTTTTAATTTTTTTTTTTTAAATCAGCTTGCCTGCTTTCAAATAAAAGACTTTGTTGCTGTCCTTTTTTTATGGATTTTGCTAGATGTATGTGATCTCTGTGATTCTCCAGGCTGTTCTGGGTTAGCCAGACTCTATGCAGCTGCCAGGACCCTTGAAGAGGATACCCACAGCACTGGCCCAGGCATTGGTTCTGGAAGTTCTGGAAATCAAATCTGCACTCTTAACCTGATTTTTCAAGAGCAGAGGTAGATTAAAGGCTTTATATAGTTTTATATATGTATATATATATATATATATAACACTACATATAACTATAACAACTATAACTATAACTGACTATAACTATGACTATAACAACTATAACTATATATGTATATGTATATAAACTATAACTATAAATATATATAGTTCTGCCTGAGCTTTACAGGGAAAAGGGTGCACTAGGATGGAGCATTTGCACATTCTGACAACAAAAACTATGCCTGTAGGGCTGCCCAGGATATCTCCACATTTTGAGTGACATCGATTTCCTGCTGTGCACACATGCAAAATCTGCATCTCCTCAGTGAGGGAGAGAGCATCATGTTTATTTTATGCCTGGAGAGCAAGCCAGCCTGCTGGCTCCTTAAGATGCACATTAGATTTATGTCTTCCTCTAGGAATTAATGAAACTTCAGGAATTATGATGAATGATATGGAGTGATTTATGAATGTCCATCACAGTTAGTCATTTTGCTTGTTGAGGAAGTTCCCAGGTTTTATGAACGCTGCTTTTGCAGGTTCATTGCCTCTTATATATGAACAATAAATGTCCTGTTTCATGGTGGAAAAAACGGCTTGATAGAAAAAAAGGCAATGTCATAAGGAACATTTATAAACAGCTTCAGTGTAAAGCTGTGATCTGATAACAGCCATTCAGAAAAAACAAGGAACAGTCATGCTGGAAGGAGTCCTTTAGAGCAGAGCAGTGATATGTAATAAAAAACAGTGCTCATATTGTGATTTGGGAACTTGCTGCTTGACCCTACTTGCTATAAAGTTTGATCCTTCAGTCTCTGATCTTTCACACTTGAAGCCAGTGGGAGATTTTTCATCCTGCCTCTAAGCAAATCACAGGACTTCAGTGGAACTCATCTCTGGCTCTGTCTGTCAAATTAGGGACACGTGTGAAGGAGTGAAAACAGAGAGCCAGAGCCCACCTGAATTAAAACATTCAACAGTGAATTGTGGAGTGGAACAGCCTTTGTGGTATTTGCTTTCACAGGGAGAGAGATGGCTTTTGTAAGCTCAGTATCTTTTTTCATCCCGAGGCAGGCACTCAGTGCTTGTGGTCGTGTTTGCAGTATTGTGTGGGCCAGACAGATCCAGCCCTCCTCACTTTCACACAATGAATTTCCTCCAAATTTAATGGGTCTGGGATTTTGATCCTTTGCTGAGAAATAATCCCTGAAAAAACCACCCCTCTCCTGTCAGCTAGATTTGTAGTGATGATTCCTGCACAATCTAATTATATTCAGATTTATTAGATTTGGACTGTAGACCATATCACAAAAAAACCCTACAACCCTTACAGTTAAACTGTTAGAAACAGTTAAACTGTAATGAAAACACCATTCTACCTCTCATGCTTCTTTCCTTCCTTTCAGCATAACACAGACTTGTGGTCTGGGTAGCACACCTAAAATGTTGTACTGATTAGTCTTGCAAAAGAAAAAGACTTCCTGAGATACTTTTCTCATCCTTATAATAGAGCTTTTGGCATTGTTTATTACTTCTTTGAAATACAAAGTTGCATAAAGGCAGGTTTAGTGAGCAGTCCTGTGTTTTGGATTTTCGGTCTGATTCAGTCTGAACACTGCTCGTGGGAGGGGCAGGGCACAGCATGGAGATGACTGATGCCTTCCCACTTTGGTATCACTTTTTACACTGTTCATGGCACTTCTGATGCTTAAGTGGCCAAATCATATCCAGCCCATACATCTGGCTGATCTGGCTCTGCAAAATTATCTTCTTTGTATCCTGTTTACAAAAGTGACTGTTTTTACCTAAGGGCAATTAAAAAATATCTAGGCGCTGCTACTGTGTCCTTGTTCTTTTAACTCAGTGGGCCTTGAAATATGTTTTTCTGAATTTTATGTTTCTTAATGAGAATTATTTTAATACCTAGGTCCTACTTCCTAGCATGAGGGTTTCTCAGTCCTAGCATCTATTAGAGTAACTAGTAGAGGATATTCATAAAAGCTTACCTTGATTAAAACAGGAGTGAAATTGAGATATAGTGTGAGTAGGATCAAATTGGATAAAATGCTCCAATAACTGTCTTTTTTCTGTCAGCAGCACCATGGCTCTGTGTTCTCTGTTTTTGCTCCACACTCTAGATTGCATATAGGGCACTAAGTCAATGAGGCTTAGAAAGGATTTTTTAGATGGAAAAGTCATCTTTAATTTCAGTTATAGTGCCTGTTGATCCCCAGAACAAATATTAACTCCTCAAGAGATGCCATGGCTTTATGAACAGGAAAGCTCTTCTAAATTACATTATATACTCACATAGTCCCTAACAAGGTGGCATGAAAAGTTGGGTGTGAAGAGCAGCACAGACCTAGACTCTAGTGTTCAGGGCAGAGTTATACATTTTTAGTTCTTGTAGTGTTGATGACTGTGTGGCATTCCACGAGCTGGAGGTCTGAGTTGTGATTTTAAAACTTTGGGGAGACATCTGTGCCTTTACAGCCTGGAAAGAAGCTAAATATGTTTGTGATCTATTTTGGAGCTTAGGAATCCCTACAAGACAGGGACCTCCTTTGGGAGTCACACAACTCAGTCCAGACAGGGTATAACTTTGTTTATAATGACAAAAGCAATCAAAATGGGATATATTACTAATTTGTTATGTAGGAACATTTCTATTAGTTCAGTTCACAAAGCATATTTCTCTACATGTGTTAGAATCTTGATTTTTCTTACTATCAAGTTTACCATAACATTCCTCTCAGTAGTACTAAATTCTGTCGGACTTCAGCTGCAACTCCATTAAAAGAGACTTTTCTTTTATGTTGTGCAGGGCTGTGCCAAGTTCACCTGGGCAAGTTTGTAATGTCTGTATTTTTGCCACTTTCTTTATTTTCTTCCTGGTTTCTATGTCTTTAAATAAAGAGATAATTCCCTTACTGCTATTGAACAAAAGTGTGAATTATTGCCTGTTGTATTTTGTAAACTATTGAACAACATGAGAGGAAGCCTGATTTCTGTCTTAAGAGAACTAGTTTTGGATATATAACAACTGCAGGATGTATTCTAACAATGTACACCTGTCTAACCTCTAAAGTCCTTTCCTTTCCACGTCTCCTGTCTTGCAGTTTTTGATCTTTGTGCCCACAACGTCACTGTAGCTGAAATTCTACTTTGTTCAGAGAGATAATGGTGTGGGTGAATTTGTTATGTTCTCATTCACTCTCTCACATACAAGCAGGAGATCCTATTGCTGTTATTTCTTTCCATATTTGAGACAAATGTGTTCCATGCTGTCAGATGCAGACTTTATGGAGAAAAGTGCAATCAAAGCTACTGTAAAATAAAAGCATGGGCCAAGCCAACCTGCTCAGTAATAGCAGCAAATTGAAGCTGTGGTTACATTGCCTTGTGCTGCTTTTGTGAGTAGATGCCACTTGGAGAGATTTCTCAAGAAAAATGTTTACTCAGCTACTTCTAACCATTGAATTAAATCATTGAATTATTTTTCATAATTAGTTTTCAATGCTCCAAGTTGCTAAACCTACATTTTTGTTTTCCTGGCATTTAGTAAAAGCTGGTCCACAGAGTGTGCTTTGTTTGGGACTCTGCCTTCTCAACCATTTGTGATTTTTGAGAATTAACAGGCAAACGTAAACTGTTATACTCTAACAGCAAAGCTTGTTCTTTTACTGTCCAAATCCTGCATTTTTCAGTGGTATGCCCCAAAATCTGCAGTCCTATAAAGTTCATATCAGTGGTCTAAACTGCATGTACTCAAAGAGAAAGAAGAAAAACCAGCATGCAGGTGACCTGCAGGCTACACAAACTTTCTGTCAGGGGACACTGAGATATGGCTGGTTAAGTCAGGAAGGATCCTTTATTATTGCTAATAGGTGTGGCTTTGGATTCATTGTGTATAATTATAGATGGGTTAAAAAGGGCCATTTCCAGCTCCAATTTGTGCAAAATGCAGTTATTCATTATGATAAGAGGAGCAAACTTTATTAGGACCTCTGCCAGAGATGACAGCAACATCATCCTCTCCCTCTGTTTTTGATATTACTCAGTGTGTTTATTTGAAAAGGCAAGTAAAGCTCTTTCTGAAGAGGCAGGAAGATGAGTGAGCCATGCCCTGAAGGTTTTGTAATCTGCAGATCTAACTGAAAAAACATGAAAGAAAAAAGTGTAATATCCATATTTCCCCATTCCGTATTTGCAGTCTCTCTAAAAAACAGCTTGAGCTCTAAGCATGGCAGAAAAACTTGCAGGACTGTCAAATGACCTCAGGGGATTTATGTTTGTTTCCAGGACTGCAATTTAACTGTGTCTAAGTGCAGACTAGAGGGATGTCCCTGTGTCCCTGAGCTCTCCTTTGTGCTGGCATTAATAGCTGAAGGATTGCACAGGGAGCCACCTCACTGAGACAGGGCTGTAAACGATCTGGTGATTTTTTGTCAGGTCACTTTTTCAACCTGACCACTTCCCTGGCCCAGCTTCCTCTGCAGCCACAGTGTCTGCTCTACACATTGGCCAGGACATGGTTTAATCCATGCTTAAACAAGATTAATCTGTTTGTGACTACACAAATGTGGAACTCCCATTTTATGTACAGGCAGTGTCCAACCCAGAGTAAATATGAACGGGGTGTTCACGGAGATGTTGTTGGCCAGAGGAGAGGGAGGAGAGCTCCTTGGCTAATTCTGTAGCCCAGTGGAGGTCAAAGAAGCCCACAGACCCTGGAATGGCTGTCTAATGTCACTGGGGTCCCAGGGAGTCTGGTGTCAAGGCACTGTGTGATATTAAAGGCTCACTTTGTGGAGATGTCCAATAATATGAGTGTGGAAAAAACCCCCAAATGAATTCCAATGAAATCTGTAGCTGTTGCAGCTGTAGGAGTTCAGACATGTAATGCTGATGTTGCTGAGGGCCTCAGAAACTTTGTTGTGATGGTGTTCAAGGTCAAAGATGGCCAATGCTTTTAAGTTCCTGCTTTTTGAAGTCAGACTTGTCATGCTTGGGCTCGTGATTTCTGATTTTTGAACGTTTAGGCTGGCAGCAGAGAAAAAAAACAGAGAAGAAAATCTAACCTGATTTAAGGAGAAGGCTTGTCTTTGGCCTCTGTAATTTGCATTCCTGCCTGAATACCAATGCAGACCCTGAGCTGCCTTCCCAGTTCTCCCCCTTGGCTCAGCTGTGTCTGTAACTTTGTGCTCTCATCCCTGCCCCAGGAGTTTCTCCTGGCTGGGATCTGGGCTTCCCCCCAGACCAGCTTGCTGAATGGGATGGGATCCTCATCAGTTATTGTCCCATGACTGACACCACCTTTGCTGACAGATGGAGAGCTGGGTCTTAGTCACTAGCCCAAGCTTCAGGATATTTTCCTTTATTCAGGATGACAATGATGAGCAGAGCCATCTATTTTTCCCCTGTATTTTTTTCCCCCAACTGCTGTTACAGAATTTTTATCTTTTATCATTAAATAGGCAACCATTCATCAAGCAAATCTGGTGCTTCTCAAAATACCATAAAGCTAAAGGGAAAAAAAATCATAGGAAGATAGATGTAACTGTTTGTTTAGTTTATTTTTATGTCCAAAGTGACTAATTGATTTTAAGTGATATTTTATAGAAATAGTTGAAATCCAAAGTTGAAACCTCATGTAACAAATCTCAGCACAGATGGTATTGTGGTTGCAATCAAAGAAAAATGGCATACAGTAAATGAGTAGAGAAGATTTCAAATCCAATATAGTAAGTCTTGAAAGATGGTTGAAAAAAACAACACTTTATAGGTTCAGAAATTAAAAAGCTGGCTTCTGACAGAAATAGCACAAAACCTGGCCCTAAATATTTAATCTGCCAACCTGAGCTAAAGATACTCAGGGTAGGTGTGGAAGTGAACCTTACCTAAGTGGGGGCAGATACTAGGCTCTTGCTGAGTAACAAAATAAACCCCTTAGTCTGTACCTAAAAGTATCCTTCTTACTCTCTGCGTTATGGAAGGATCTTTTGAGGAATAGTATTGAGAGAGTGACAGTGTTGATTTTCTGGGTAAAGGGAAATACCTGCTTTTAGCCTATGGAACAAATCAGTTTTATGCCTGGACACTCTCAATTCAGCAGTTCCCAATTAGTATTCCAGGAATAAAGGGCTGCTCCGAGTTCACAAGCACCAAACTACAAAACCAGACAGCACAACAACGAGCCATAAATTCCTGAGTGCAAATATGCCATGTATGGAGGAGGATGTGACAAGGAAGGGTGGCACAGAATTGGAAATGAAGGCTGTGATGGTTAAATAGGCACAACTGGAAAATCTGCCTGGACAGGATACAATTACTGCCAGCTCCTCTGAGGAGAGACTGGAGAGGATGGGTCTGCATGGAATGTCTTGGGCTAAAAGACCTGAAAGCTGAACATTTCCTTGGGATGTTTCCTCAGCACATTGTGGGATGTCCAGGGGATGTGATTAGGAGCAAAGACAGCCCACCCAGCTCCAGCAGCCCCTGGGCTGGGGATGATTGGCAGCTGAGGGACTGCCAGGGGAAGTGTCAGAATTTGTGCCACGGTCTTCATTTTCTCCCCTGGCCATCTGCCCTCAGCTGCTGCTGGGGTTGGGCTGCTGCCTTGGGCAGATCCCAGGGCTGACCCAGTCCACATTTTATCCTGTTCAGTGACAGGAGATGAATGTTGTGAAAGCCCTTAACAGCAACAATATGTTTAGTGAAAACTTTGGTGTCCTTCTGGGAGGTGGGCAAGGTTGATGTTTCACAGAACTGGGCAGATATGTGCAAACTCTTAGGAAATTGAGTATGTAATAAAATTAACAAATACATTTACCTTTCTTTAATGAATAGGAGCATTTTCAGAGTTGGTTTTGGTAGGCATGTACTTTGCACACATATGTAGGAAAGGATTAGGTTTAGGTGGAAAGAAATTAATTCAAACTCATTGACTCTAGCCTCAACAACAATATTCTCTCATATATTCACATTTTATGCTGACTACCCATTAATGCTATTTCTTTTACCTATTCCACATATCCACTGAGGGATATATTATTTTCTGCAAGACTTTGACAGGCACAGACAAGTATCTGCAATGGGAAATCCTTTACCTCTTGTTATCTCTAGGTTTTGTTAAGTCTTCTAAAATAAATCTTAGGACACTCTGAGAGTCACATTCATTCATATTCTATATGGGTCCTGCAATGAAACAACAATTAAAATAATGTCTGTAATGCTAAGGTTACTGATCTCAAGAAAAAAAATAGTATTTCTTTCAGTTTGAGGATCATTTACAACATCCATGATAATGGAACTGACATCTAAAGTAATTATTCTCCAAATAAATAATTAAACTGAGTAAAGCAGGGCAATTTTAACTATTTATAGGAGGTATCCCAAAAGACACTAATGGCAATGATTTTTTTTTCTTTAAGAGAATGGGTTTGCAGAATTTCTGCAAGTCATTACACAGGACAAAGAAAGACAGCAATGTCCTCTGCTTTCAGCTAGAAGCCTTGAAGTGGCAATCAGTGATTTTTTTACTTCAGTTCAGACAATCTCAATGTCTCATGAAAATTATTAAGGAAGTTGGTGATGTCCAAGCCTTTTCCAGTTACTTCTGCTACTTACACAGATAGAATTTTTTCACTGTTTTGATGGAAAGCTATAGATCACTAACAGTTAAAGGATTTTAGCCTGTGTTCTATATTTATTTACTAGATCTCCACTGAATGTAAATGAAGCCCAGGGCAAGGACCCCAGTTGTAGAAATGTATAATGGAAATGCATAAAATATGGTGAACTGAGTCACTGAAGTGAAACAAGGATAAGATTCTAAGCTGGCCAAGAGATTTCTGTTGGAACAGTCCTGTGGATTTTGGCTTTTTTGAGTAGGAGAGATGAAGAGACATTTTAGGATAAGTGCAATACATATAAAATGCATCCCTGTGCTCAAGGTTCATGTAGTAAATAACTCAACCAGAATGCTGTAAGGTGTGTTATTTGCATTCCTATCTTATTAATTTAAAATTCCAGTTTTAGTCCTGGGATGAGGAAATTTTTGTTGTTGTTGTAGGCAGTGTAATGGTACCCTGAGCTGTCTTAAGAGGACAGATAAGAACAAAGATTTTATCTACAGGATCTTTGAATTTTACTGCCTTTTAGTACCACAGGGAACTTTCTCTGCAGCCTGCTAGTCTTTGACTTTTTAATTTTTTTAAAAAAATTTTTTTAGGTAAATCATTACTCATGAAATATAATTAATACCAAGAAGAATGTGAGAACTCAATTAAACCAATATCCTCTTGTTTAAACGCAAACATTTTGCCAACAGTTTCCCTGGAATGACATCATCTCAGGTTTCAAATTAAACCTGACATCTAACCTACCATTTGGGACACTAAATATACGACTTTCTCCAGGGAGAAGCTGTCTGTTCAGTTAAAGTGCTGCTGCACCAGCAGTGACCTACCAGGAGAAGGAACACTCAGCTCTGAGCCTTGCTGCCAAGCTGCTTTACATAGCATTTGAAAAACACAGAGTTGTTGATCCTGGGAAACAGTTCCAATCTGCTGTTAAAAATTATAAGGGGAGGCAGCGTGGCTCAAAGGTTTTCTTGTCTGTCATACAGAGCTCATGTTATCTCCTGGCCACCAGAGTGAATGTAGGCAGGAATGGAACCACTGGTTGTATTCCAGCTAATCCAGATCTGTGAAAGGGGCCAGGCCACCAACCTGTGAAATGAGCAGCATCTCCTGTTGTTGGTTCCCAGGGAAATTTGGGGTAAGGGAAAGAAGAGGAATCAGTCTTTACGTTCCCCCAACATTTTAACTTTCATAGCAATATTTATGCAAAGAAATAATTGCTCTTATAGGCGACAGGTCCTGCCCCAAAATCCCTAGCAAAATGTTAAACATTAGAACGTGTTCTTGAGAAATTTGGGAAATCTGCATTTGATTTTTATGTGCCAGTGATGGTCTGAATCAAAGGGATGTTTGCTGCCTTTAAATTGTGCTCACCGTGGCACTTCCCCTGGCAGGGAGCTGGCAGTTAGTGACCCAGAATGTGTGAGGATGGCAAGAAAATGGGCATGCCAGGAAAAATGAGAGTTTCTCCTCTCAGCCAGCTCAGCCCTGGTGCTGCAGAGCTATCCCAGACCTACTCATGTGTGCTGCACGTGGCAAGCAGGAAATCAGGATGATGATGATGATGAGTGGGCTCCCATGTGCACAGGGCCTGTGTGAGATGGACCTGGCCTCCCAAGCAAAGTTTTGCAACTTAATTTGAAGCTGAAAGGCTCAATTTGCTTCTGAGGGACTACTGTAAAAATCAGAAGCCAGCAAATAGGCATTTGCTGTCTTTTCCCACCTTGTGGATGATTTTTAAGCAGTTTAACTGTTAGGGGTCAGTTCCCACTCCCATCTCAATTCTTTTGCAGGAAGGATCATTGTTTTGATCAGGCTGTTTTCTTCTTTGACTTAATTTATCAGAACTGGACTGTTAATTGGAGCCAGGGCTTGGCTCCCTTTACTGTGAAATATAGTTCTGTTATCACTGCAACCACATTCTTCCCTAGGTGATTTCCACTTTGGCTTTAATTATTTTAATTTTTTTTTAAAAATCCCATGAAATATAAAGTATTTCCTTACTTGAGTAAGCTGGATAGCCCTTTGGTCTAAACAGAGTTCTTTCATTTTGAGATTCCTGATATGCTAAGCCTCTGTGAAAGTTTGATAAAAGGTATCTTTGAGGCTTCTAATTAATTATGCACAAAAAGTTGACAGTACTCTACTGGGAGGTGTTCCTAATAATCCATGCATGTAATATAGTGGGAACATTGTTTATAAATATAAATGAATTGGAAGGTTTGTAACCTTGGAATAATAGAAGATGAAAAATCAAATAATGGCTGGCACCTTCACAATTAAATGTTCCAAGATTAAATGACCTACTTGAAAGCTACATTTTTATCTTTGTTTTCCAGTAAGTAGAGGAAAAATAATCCCTGTAATAGCTCCTTTAAGCTCTTCCTGAGAGTGAAATAGGAAAGTGTTTGTTTTAATATTTCATATCTCCCACAAATGAAAAGACACACTCTTACAGTTTGGCCTAGCTGGAAAATGCACAGTTCACATCACCCTGAAAGAGAGGGTAGAGAAGGGAGAGAGAAGAAAAGTGTCAGTAAATTAGCTACACAACAGTGGCTGAAGGATATTGAAAGTCACAGGTAAGGAAAGGTTAAGCAGTCACAAAACTGAAAGAGAAAGTCTGTCTGTGGGGAAAGTGTTAAGAATATTAACAAAGCAAAATGAATCCAAAGGTGTAGAGGAAAGACCAGTCTTCAGATCAAATTCACTTCTGTCATCAGAGCATTTGGTGGATTAAGAATCCTATTACCATTGGCTGGCATGGATTTAAGAAAGCCCATCTTATCACCATCAGGACTGCACCTATTTTGCTTGTGCTTGGCAGCAGCAGAGCAGCCACCTCCTGGAGAAGGAGCAGCACATCAATAGTGCTGGGTCAGGTCACAGAACCACACCTTTGCACCTCCTGCTTCAGCTCTGCTCTGCTGGCATCATTAAAAGGAGCATTCACAACCTGAAAATCACGTTTCTGTCTGTTCTCATCAAACTTAAAAAGGATCACCTTGACAGTGCTGGAGTCAAAGAAATTGAGAATAAAAATCTACCTTGTAGCTGTTTCCTCCCAAAGTCTGACTGTTTTGATGAGAGGCACAACTCCTTCCCAAGGCTACTGCAGTAATAAAGGGCACAAAGAGATTGTTATGGGGAGAAAATCTGACTGAGCAAACCCCACTTTTCCCCCTGCTGCCCTTTGCTCTGCACCAGCAGCAATGTTTGCCAGGCTGCTCCAGGCTGGCTGAGCCCTGCCAGACCTGCTTGCTTGTGGTGTCTCTGACCCTTGTGCGACTTTTTGTCTTTTGAAAAAGTGTTAATTTGAAAAGCCAGCAAGCTCTCTTTGGCCCTTTCTAATCTTTGTGATAGCACCTAAAGCTTGAGGGTGCTGGGATTACTTTTAAACGTTAATTTCCACAGAAAACCCTCCTGTTTTTCAGGCATAGAGAACAAAATAATTAACCTGCTACCTCCTACTCTCTTCACTGACATCTACAGTGCAGCTGAGAGGGTTTAAAAAGTCCTGTGGAAGGCAAAATTCCCAGGAGTCATGTTATAGTGTTTGGCTGCTGCCACTGACCAATGGACCAACAGATTTGGGAAAATGCTGTCCTGCTTTACAAGAACACTGAATAAAAAACGAAAATTAACTCACAGCTAACACTTTCATGTTCATTTTTCAGTATGTCAGAGGGAAATGCTCATTTAAGAAATAGATGATTTTATGTCTGATTTTGAAAGCAAAGCTCTGTTTGGGATCCATCTCCTCATTTCCATATGAGTCACAATAAGATGCAAAGCCCCAGAAGCACACAGTGGGCTGCAAACAGCAGATGCTGAGTTAATCTCCAACCCGTTGTGATTCCTTTTGCTGCTACGCTTGTTGCTCCCAGGAGATTTTTATCAGGGCAGACATCACAGTTAATTCTTTAGGGATGTGGAGAAATATCTAGGGACAGTGGGCCTTGAATCTCTTTATGTTTATTTAACAGCTGATTGTTCTTTTTTAATTTATTTTTTGGATTTTTTTTTTTTAATAATGCAAATATTTGAAGAGAAGTACCTTGTTTTAGATTTCTGCTTTGGAAACCCAGGAAAGAAAACATGTGTCAGATATTTCATGACTATATTTTTAAACTTCACACAGGAAAACTGAGAGGGAAATTTGCACTTCAAACTATAGCTGGAAACAAACCACCCACATACAGAGATAATAAAACATCAAAAGGCCTGTGAAATATACTGGCACATGTATATGTGTTTAAAAGTGCACAAAAATGAAGAAATTGGGAACACGAAACTAAAGTTCTTTTCTGGCTGTAATATTAGTTATAATAAAGCAAAGAACAATTTTTTTTTTTTTTTTAGCCTTTAACTCAAGCTCAGCTGAAGGGATAAGGTAAAAATGAATGTTTTCTGTTATATTCAGATTGCTGAACACAAACATATCTGCTCACAGGATTGAGAATACTGAAAGATGTAAACATTACTCAGCCTCATTAATTCTATTTGTCTTGAAAATTGTTGTCTTGTGCTCTGGGGAATGTGTTGTTTTATCAAAGTGAAAGTTCTGAAAACACACCATGGAAATGTTAATACCATTATTACTCATGGTCTCCAGGCTCAGCACTGCTGTGTTGAACCCAGCAGAAGGCTCTTGTTGACTTTTGCCAGGGTGGTGTGGCTGCAGTTCCACATGTGATTCCCTCTCATTTTGACATGACAGCACAAAGGGGAAAATTGAATTCTGCAGTGTGGGCTGGCAGAGAGGTCAGAGACCTCACAAGGCTGCTGGAGCATCCTGTGCTACCTCCCCTTGGTGATCCATGGAGATCCCTGGAGGGGGTGGGCTGGCACAGCTGAATATGTGGAAACTTGGGGGTCAGATTAGTGCCCCTGGGACAATCCAGGGCAGATTGCTGCTACTGATAAAACCTCCAAGAGCTTTTCTCTTCTATCTGCTGGCAGTTTCTCTCTTGGTCTTTCCTGGGTTTCTCTGTGAGCTGGGATGAAGCCCAGGGTGTCCCAGGCTGCCAGGAACAGAGCAGCCCTGCTCTGCCCCCTGCCCCTGCCAAGCAATGCCACCCCAGCACGGGGCACAGCGTCCCAGGGATTACTGCTTTTGGCATGTAACCACTCCTGAAGCACATTGCCAAAACCAGAATTTTTGAGCTGAGTTTCTTTTTTAACTTTCCATTTGATAGGCTTTTATTTTATTCTGCAGCTGTTAAAGTGCAAGGTATTAAAATAAAAGCTGGGAGAGCTGGAAAAATCCTGTACAGTGAGCTGTGCCCCAGTGCCTGAGGTCTTGTTTTGAGGTAGATATTTTATCAAACACGAAACTGGAAATACCAGCTCTCACTTGATGGGCTTTTCTTTGGTAGAGGAACAAAGGTACTAAGCATCTGTAGCTGATAGTCATTGCTATTTCTATATCAAAGCTTCCTTATCTACTTGGCAAGTGATTCAGGGATTTTCTCTCTCTCCTAGGTGCCCCTGCAATATGTTTGTTGTAATCTCTCACATATCCTCATTACACTTTTTGCTCCACATTAATAAGAAATGAAGAAGTCAGGCTGCACTAGTTTTCTTATCTCATCCATCTCTTTTAAGAATTCCTCCCCAAAAAGTTAAATGCCCTCTTTTCACTTGACTTTCTCATTTCCATTTCCTACCAGCTTTTCTTCTCCATTCTGTGCTCACAATATCTCTGCTCTGTGACCCGAGCTGACCTCCCTAAAGCTTTTAACAAAGTGATTAAACACAGTATTGTTAGCTTTCACATGTGCATTGCACACACCAGTGTCATTCTTATACATATAAATATACTTCTGCTTAGTTTTTAATCCTCTTCTTATGTCTCCCTCCCCACGTTTTTGTGCAAGTGGGTTTGCTTTATCTGTCCCAGCAGGTGCTGTGAGCTGTGATGGTCTCTCCTCAGCACTTTTGCCAGATCTGTTCTGCTCTCCTGCAAAGGCCAGCTCTGATGCTTCACTTCGGCTCTGCCATGAAACATGGCCTCAAACGCCTGTGGCTTCAAACTCACAAGAAACAGACAGGCAGAAGCTGTGATATTTGGATTTGGACCTGGATTTTAACTTCTGCAGAGTTCAGGCTATCTTGATCTGCCTCGTATAATGATAAAGGTTGCAAGTAAAATAGCACTGGAGGTAGCTCTCCTTCTAATGATAAGGAAACTCAAAAGCCTTTAGTTTGGCACCAGCTTCTGCTATCAGAAAAAGTTAATTTCCAGTTGACCATTTATCAGCCTTTGAGTTCTTGATTAGCAAACACTGACTTGTAATGAGATGGGAAACTGCTCAGCACCATGTGACTTCTTTGTGAAATGTTAATTGTGTTTCCTTTTCTGTACCAAAGGGGGGAAAAATGAGTGATGGCATGTTTTTTGGTACTGTACAACTGTATTTCCAGGTAACTCTGACATGATCTTGGAAAAAATAATGTTACCAAAGGGGAAATAGCACCTCTGTGGCCCTCCCAAATACCAAGAACCAGGCCATACAAAACTGACACAGTGGAAATCTACCTTGCCTGGGCAAATGTCCTAAAAGGTCTCTGAAACACTACAGGGTTCATTGCTCTTTCACACCAAAGATACCAGGGAATTTTGGCAAAGTGCTGATGCAAAATACTATGGGATGCAGTAGCTGCTATTGAGTCACATTTTACTGCTTGCCTGCAGTACCACGCTTTGAGTCCCATTTCACAGACCCTAGAGGGGATACAAGGGATGCTGTAACCCCCAACATCTAGGAAAAAGGCTGTTGTATGATAGAAAACCAACAACAACCACAAGTCTCAAAGAATATTCCACAATCCACTGACCTGTGGGCATCTGACATGCCAAAAGATGAGGGAACATTGCTGCAAGGTGAGTCTGTCAATAACAGGAGCTCCACAAGACCCAGAGGAAATGAAAATGCTGCTCAGAGCATGAGCTGAACATCCTTTCATCTGCTGGCATTGGAGAGACCAACCTGCAAGTGAAAAAGGCACACTGGCAGCTGTAAGCCTTTTGGTCAGCACTTCCATTTCTCCAAAGCAATTCCTTCAAAACATTCAGTTCCTGGATTCCTTTTCATGAGCTCTGTTATCAGTTATTATGTTGGCATGTTCCCTGCTCTTTGTGAGCAGCAAGTGGTGAGAACATAAACCAAAGTGCTGCTTCTGAGCCTGTGGCCTCAGTGAATCAGGTTTTTACATCAGTTTTCTGCCTATTCACGTTCAGGTCTTTTTTAAGAGTATCTTGCTATAGCTCACACTAAAAAAATTCTCTGTTGCATTGCTGGTGCTTTGGCACAGCCTCCAGCCTCCTGCAGTGAATTGTGTCTGATGCAGCTTTGATCCACAATACATCTCCTATTTCTCTTCAGTTGCTGTCCACTTCCTTTTAAGCTGTGAGCCAATAATCACAACTCTTGGAAGGACTTTTACACACATGCTAAAAGTATGCTTTTAACCAGGGACTTCTGCCTGCATGTGCTGTGAAAGGCAGTGAAAAAGGGGACAGGGAAGCTCGGTGGGAATTTTCTCCCCATTTGGAAGCCCTTCATAAATGTGCTGCTCTGAACTGAGGGGGTGTGTGGGGTTGGATGGGTGTGTGTGTGCATCCCTATGCAAACAAAGATGCTCCCCTTCTTTTAGCAGCTGTCTGGTAAGGAATCCAGCCACTGCCAATGGCACTGCCATCAGATCATTTTTGTACAAGATGCCGGCAGGGGAAGGGCAAAACCACATTATCTATCGTGCCTCACAGTTTTGTAATTGTTTAAAGTTGCATAAGCATGCAATCTGATTTTAATCCTGGATACTTACCCATGTATACTGCTCCTGAAGACACTACTGCTGCCTCTTACTGTGTCATAAAATTGCATTTACCTTAAAATAGAAGTTTGAATTTTGTTCTAAACACCTTTGCAGGTGTTATAATTGGTGTTTTAAATGCCAATTCATCAAGTATTGGAAAGTCTGTCTCTCCCAGCCAGCATGTAATGAGGATCATGAGCCACATGAAGGGATTTGTAGGGAGTGTGTGGTGCTTTGAGTGTGTGCAAAATTCTGTGAAATAGATTGGGGGCAGCATTTCCTTTTTACTGCCTGGACCCACAACACTTTGTTATGCTGTTGGCTCCCTTCAAGTCTTGCACTGAGTAACTCTCTGGAGTGAAAGCTGATGTTGGGGGAGATAATAACAAGCTGGGGCAGTCTTTATACTCTTGGGTGTAAGGCTGCCTTCTAAGGATGAGAATTTTTATTTCCCAGCACTTTTCTGGATGATTCTCAGCTAGTGACATGATTGTTTAGCAGTAAACACCCAAACTCTGGATAAGGAGACTCACACACAGAGCTTGTGTTCCCTTGTTTGTCCAAAAAGAAGAGAATAGCCAAAAAAATTTGTTTTGAAAGATTTAGGACCATTAGTACTGAGCTTGACAGGCCATTTCCTTCATGTGTAAATATAAACACTGATCATGAATGGAAAAATATGCAAGAACTACAGATTAGGAACATAAATTGTTAACTTGTTGGGCTCCATCTTCCCCCTCTCTAACAGAGAAGGAAGGACCATATCATGGATGTGAACAAAGTAAATGTCAAGTAAAGGGAGAAAAATGAGTGTATGAATATTTGCATATGTACAGGAGAGAAAATCTTGGGCAATTTTCTTATGGCATTTCTTTGCTCTTGAGATGAATTTTAAATAACAGGAAGTAATTCCTTCTAGGTTTTTCGATAAATGATGATTTATATAATTTTGCCTCAAAGCAATTCCTGTGATATATAGATAAAAATATATCAATATTTGTGCAGATACATTTGCTATAGATGAGTCATGTTTCTACAATTAAAAATGTATTCTTGATGTGAACATTTTCTAAAAGTTGTCATGTTCCCCCATTCATCTCCCATTGCATCCTCCAGTTTTCCTATTCGTAAAAAGTCACTTTTATTAAAAGAAAATGTTTGCAAATGTCTTGCAGATTTTTAAAGTAATTAAGAGATAGTAATAAATTCATGCATTTTTATATGATTTCAATGTCAACTCATGATTTGTGTTGACATTGCAATTCTGTAGGCTTAGTTCTAAAGGCAGCAACAAGTCTGGCAGAGGATTTTAACTTGCAAATGTGTTGTACAAGTCAGTCCCAGTCCCATGCAGTGACACTTCCTTCTGGAATACTGGAATACAGCAAGTCCCAGTTGCAGGTTTATTGAAGATCTGTACCCTTTCCTTCATGGGTGAGATTTGTGGTAAAGAAGAGCAATCCCATCCATAACACAGTGCACACCTATTCCAGCTTTCCCTTTCCATACATCTGTGCTATTGAAAGCAATCCTGCTGTTCCTCTTTAGTGGGATACACAGCCAGTCTTGGATGAAACAATGCTTTACAAAAAATCTGCCAGGAATCTGTAAATATGCTTTTAATGCCCTGAATCTAAAGAACACCGTATTCAACTCTACAGCTAAACATAAGAGTAGGTTGATCACTGGCTCCCATTTTGGTATTTGTTTGTATTTTTGGCCATTGTTCTTGAAGCATGTTCTTGCATTTTCTTGACTTTCTGTATGCTTTAAAATTAGGTACATACATAATTCAAACTCAGAAAAACACAGGCTGACCTGGATCAAAGAATAATAAATTTCTAAGGGTTTCTCAAGCTCATAGTAATTTCCTCAAATGAATACATAACATAAACAGAGAGGTTAAAAAACCTTACACGTTTTGATTACGAGAGGCTGGATGTTGTACAAGGTTTTTTGCTGGTGTTTTCAAGCCACTTAGGAAAATTTTCGTTCACCAAAATCGGGTTTTCCATCAGGAATGCTTTAGTTTATTTGAAAATAAAGCTTGGGGAAGTTGATGAGAAGCCTACATACTAGCCCAGGAAATAAAAAAATGAATCTTTGGAAATATTCAAATTTCAGTCTTTCATACAAAGCTGTTTTTTGAACAGACAGCATTCTGTCTTTCTGTTTCCCTTGTCTTTTTATAGATCACCATATTATGCTTCTGTATAGAGTTAAAATATTTACTTCTCACTCCTGTGCGATAAATAAAAGAACCGGCTTCTTATTTTCAATAATTCTGCTTCTTCAGTAATTTCCAACTGTTAATTAATGAGTGGGACCAAATAATTTCTGTAATATTACTTTAAGCTGTTGCTCAGTGTAACTTTGAACTCAGAAGTCATACCAGTTCTGCAGCAAGCCATCAGATGGATGCTGAAGGGATATTGGCTCCTTCAGAGGAAATCCCTGTTGTCACCACGGGCTCCTGTTGTCACCACGGGTCCCTGTTGTCACCATGGGTTCCTATTGTCACCATGAGTCCCTGTCAAAGAGAACAGAGCACAGCTGGCCACACCAGCTCCTTGCTAAACAAGAGAGTAAAACAGGGATCATGCAAAAGGAGTGAAACTCTGGTAGGAATAAAGTGAAACAGCATTAAACCCTTGTAAGCTTCTGCTTCTTTTTGGTCTTGCTAACGGGAATTTTACTTGGTGTGACAAATTACCCTGCCAGTAAGGTGAGTCAGGGTGATTCTGCCTCCTTCCCAGCTGCTGGAGCAGACACAGGCTGCAGACAGCTCCTGGCCAGCCGTGATTGTCAGGACCAGGAGTCCCTGCTCTGCCCCCAGATCCTGGGCTGTCCATCAGACGGTGTCTGAAGGGATGAGTTTGCCATTTGTTTTGGGAAGGAGTCATTGGGAGGAATGGGACATTCAGCTTTCAAAGGATGGGGTTTGTGACTTGTGGAGTTTCTCACTATTACAGATAATCATGAGTTTTAGTTTCTTTTCTTTCCAAGGTAACATAGGAAGAGCTAAAGCACACTATAAATTGAAATAAGGAGCATGCCTCCAGGTTCTTCATGGGATAGATATTGCTGTTGTGCACAGGATAGAATGCAGTGTACTTTCCCTTTTCTCCTTCCATGAGCCTTTGGTGATGAACAGACATATATCTTAAAACTATTGCATTTGCTTCAGTAAAGCTGGATGTAGTGATACCAGAAATGGGTTCTGCAGGCTGTTGAAGAGATTCTTCATTGAAACTGGCAGTCACATTGGGAACCAGCTGTTGGCTGTAGGTAGATAATTTTAAAGTATTTTTGAAAAAGCTAGAGCATAATTCTAAATTTCTATAGCTCAAGCCAAGATAATTCCCTGAGCAGGCTAACCAAGAAAATTGCACAGGTTCTTGACACAGTACTAACAGATTTGATACAGCTTTTCTCTGTCATCCCTTGTACTGGAGAATTAAAGAAAAAGTAATGAATTCTGTGTGGGCATTGTAATTGGTGCCCAGGGTGTGAAGGAAAAAAAAATATAGAATATGTTCAGTTACAGTCTCAGGAAATAGTAAAACCTCCCTGATATACAGAGCCTGTAAAGGTGCTCTACTGCAGCTGGCCATCGCAATAATAAAATACATTTTATGTGATCACAGGCAAGTTCTCCCTGTGTGTTGAGCAAATCCCTCTGAGCTTCTACTTTATAGATACAGTTGTATTTATCTACATTAAAGGTTGCTCAGAGACTTTGAGGTCTTTGTGTGAAACTCCTTATTGTAGCAAGTCAAAATAATATTATGCAATCTTAAGAATAAAACCTAACTTCCAGCTCCCAGGGTGTTACTAGCTGAGAGAACTTTACCCAGGTGAGTGACATTGAGGTGTTGTGAATACAATTTTGCTGATAAAGTAAATAAGCTAGCACCTTTGTGGTTTAAGAAGGATTTAAACAAGTGAGGTGCCAGCTTCTCCTGTTCCAGTCAGTTTAACACGAAAGCAGAAGCTGCTCCCCCCCTTCCAGGAAAGCCACAGTATATTATATAATGTGTTTTGGGTAACAACTATTCACAGCTTTGGCAAATAAAAATAGGGTACCCCTAATTTTGTATGAAGCACGTTCCAATTAAATACCAATCTTATTAGAAATTCCTTTATTTAGCCTTTCTCATAGAAGTATACTTCTTGTGCGTGACTAAGAAAGACACAGATTTTTAAAAAATTAATATTAAAATAGCTGTATGTTTTGGAATAATAAATTATGAACTATGGTACATATAATAAAAGTAGTCTTCATTTGCATGTGCTAATTAATTTCTACTTTATTACATCAACATTTGGGAGTAGTAGCCTTATTAACAGGAATGAGTTTGCTTATAGTCTGAAACTAAACACTGAGCAAACTCAGTGAAGGTGACCCTTTTTCCGTTCAATTATCAAGGTTAATTATAAAATTAATTAGGTCCATTTTTTTACCTTTGATTAGGAGAATTTACCTTCTTTTAGCTTTGACACAGAACTTGGATCTGCAGTGAAAGATTTTGCCTTCTGTACTAAATTCAGTAGTTTTGTGACATCCTTTTTAAAAACTCTTCCATGTTTTTGCTACTCAGATGATGACAGATTACTGAACTCAAATTAGAGACTGTGTATTTGTTTTATCTTGTCATTATCCTTTTCCTGGTCTAATTCAATAATGAAATCTGCTTTTATGAAATAGTTTAACAATTTAACAGGAAAGAGATTAAAAATTAATTGGTTTCTGTTCTTTTCATGTACTGCCCCTTATAGTTGCAGTTATAATCTAGAGCACTGACATGAGTCATCAGTAGAATATTACCTTTATTTCTGATTTGCTTTTCCCCATAATTAGCCTGATTTCTGTTCTTTGGCTCTTATAAATATAATGAGGAATAGCTGAGGACATTAATTTTGCTCAAATATTCTGCTGCTGTCTGGCACATTCTAAAAGCATTAACTATGGTTTAATCTTGAATGGCACAAAGGCCCCAGCATCATAGATGTGCCCAGCCTTAGCACAGGCATTCTCCTCAAGAGCTTGTAGGCTAAATAAACATGGGTTAATTGGCAAATACAAAAAGGTCTGGAGAACAAATAATTATCTCATTTACTGGTGGGTAACAGAAATTTTAATTGATTTGCCCTCTGTGCCAAATCTGGGCCTGGATCAATAGTTTAATCTGAGTCTGAAATTTATTGCCTTAATGAGAAGGACATCTTATTTCAGCTGTAATATGACCCTTTCCTGATTAAGCAGACTGAGAAAGCATTAGTAGTTAACTTCTGCAACCTTCTGCCTCTTAGCAATTAACAGAGGGACTGATTCTGAAAGGTAAGGAAGCCTTTCTGGGTGGTGGCAAATATTTCTCTTTCACTGCCAAGGAATTGGAGGTCTTAGTAATAGTAATATTATTAATAAAATAATAATAATATAGAAATTCTGATGTATCATCTGCTTAAACATGAGAAGTGAAAGTGCCAAGGTCAAATAGGAAAGGATTACGAATGGTTTGCATCCAGATCATGAGATATCATTAAGCAGCTGGACTCCACTTTGTCACTGGAGGGTATAAAGAAATCCTGATGGGACATCTTCCAAAGGGCAGAACTGGTTGGTCTCCTTTTACTCTGATGATCCCACTTGTTTTCCCTGCTCATGCACTTTCACTGTTCCCACATTTTATATTTCTTATTATTTCAGACACAGCCTTCCCTTATGTCTCCCTGTTTGCAGAGCATTTTAGCTGGCCTCTGTCAGGAGTTCATCCATAGTGCAGCTGTAACCCTGACTCCCTGCTCCTCAGGGCCTGGCTGGTGCTTTACTGCAGCCACTCATCACCAGCCTAGAGGGCTGTGTGCCACTTCTCAACACTGCACACACGAGCATCTCTCAGCTGCACCTTTTACAAGGGGGATTATCAGCCAAATATGGCAGAAACCAGTTCAGAGAAGAAAAATGGACCCTGTTCTCCTCCTGTGATTGAGACCACCCAACACTCCAAAACCCAAGTCAATCCCTGCAAAGGTCTCATTCCTTGGTCAGTAGCTCCTTTTGTTCAACCTGTCACAGGCATTCCAGGAGCAGGATGGCCTTTTTTATTTTAGCATGACTGACAGGCAGCCAGTGTGCTCATCAGCCTCAGTGAACTCTGCTTCCATATCAAGATCTGTTTGACAGCAACCACAAACTCTTTCAGCACAACAAAAGTCACTAAAATATTTAACCCTCTGCCTTTAGTGGGAGGGGCCATCCAGAAAGCACCAACATTTCTGCTGGGCTTAATAGAAAATAGATCCAACTAAATATGATTGTTTTCCTTATCTCAGGGCTGTCAGAGACAGGGATCTTTAGTTATCATGCTTACCCTATAAGCAGTTAGAAGAGGAGGATAATATATATATATATAAAGAATGCCACAACAAACATCTAAATAGAACTCTTAAAATTTCCTTTCCCCTTTTCTTATCAGTTTTTGCCATATAAAGATTTTTTTTTTTAATTAAGAGATCATCAAAGTCTCCTTTCCCACTCAAATTATCATATCTTAGCCAGCTTTTAAATATTAAGCAATCTGATTTTCCTCTATCTACTAGTTTGCACCTTCGGATTATTTCCTTCTTTCATGTCATCACTCCATATTTGCACTCCTGTGCCTTCCTGTGGTTTCTCAATGTCATATCTTCAATACAAGAATATGCACTGGCTTTCTCCTTGTCTATTATAAACTACATATGTGATTGCCTTTGAGTATTAAAAGCAAGGGTGTAATAAATCTCAAATATTTGTTACTTCACTGGAGATGAAGACCAAATAAATACCTCCATAACTGTGCCCTTACATTTCATTGCCCATAGCTATGGACAGTAAAAAAAGATAGAGCAAGTTGTTTTCTTTTGTGAGCAATAGTCAAGAATGTCACAGTCAGTAAACACTGCAAACTGGCGGGTAGCTGCTTGGAATTTTGCTGGGAAGTATCTCAGACCCGCCTTTCTTTGCACTGTGTTAGAGAGAGCCTGTCTGCCCTGTGCCCAAAGCAACCTGCAGGTGTCAGGTGAGGAATTCCAGCTGAGGAGGCTGCACACTGCTTTGGTGCCCCTGGTTCTGCTGACCTGTTTGCTTTTGCTGGAGGAGATCAGGGTACACTGCACACCATGCAGTCACAGGGCTCTGTCTGTGCAGAACAAGAGCCAGGAAAGGAGTTACATTTCTCTTTTAATGAGTCCAACTTGTTCCGGCATGTACAGTCCCATCTTGTCAGCTCCCTGCTGCTGTGGCTTAGCTTTTGTGCCTTGCCTCATCCTCAGATGAGTCCTAAGGGGCCCTGGCCTGCACCCCAAGCAAATGTCTTAACTGTTTATTGGCAGAAGGGGAATACTTCTGCTAAACTGCTGTGTAACCCTAGAAATGGAGCTAGAGGTAATCAAATAATGATCATTTTAATCACTGTTTTATCCTTGCACTGAGTACTTAGCAAGAACTTTGAGGCTTGGAAATATTCTTGCTAAGATAGTTGCTTCTTGCCATGTTCAAAATGTTTCTGAATGCAGTAAACAAAACACTTCCAAAAGCATTCCAAAAACTCAGTAAAATGAACATTTACTGTTATTTATGGAATTGCAATGGGTATATTCCATTTTCCCCATCTACAGATGTAGAGAGTCATGATCACAGTAATACTGGTGTGGGTCAAATATTTGTGTATTGACAAGAGAAGGGGAGCCTCCAGCATCAAATTACAGTGATCACAACTGGAAACACATTTGGGTTTGATTTGAAGATAAACCCAGTGGCCTGGGCACCACTGCCTAACTCTACAAACACAACTAAATTAAGGTAGAGGGAGTTGTAGGATCAATAGTACATGGACAACACCAAAATGAACACATTAGGTGTATAAGCCTCCCAACCATAGCCAACTTTTTTTTTTTTTCCCTGTAATTAAACCTTTGTTTTATGGTTTATTAACTCACCATGCCCACAGAGAGGTGCTTTTGAAGGGAAAGCCACCAAGAATTACAACTGTGCGACTAGAGTGCATTTTTAAAATACAAGCCAAGGTAATTTTGCAAATGGACAGTGCCTTCTCATTGAAAATTTAATCACCCTGTGCATGGGGTTGATAGCAGAGCTAATGTCTCCATTCATTTATCCTTTCATCTTGGGATGTTGCAGCTCAGTATGGAGGAATAGCAGAAAGCAGTGCAGCAACTCTGGCAATTATCACAGTATTTACTGTGCTTCATGTGAACGGGACTGATTTATAGGGCCTGCAGGTGGCCTGAAGGAATGGTCACTCCATTTCCTTTCCCCTGATGGAAGCTCAGGATCAATGCAGCAGACAAAGGGAGCTCTGCCACCCCAGGGCCCTGCGTTCATTCTTCAGCAGACTGAAGCTCCAGTTTGCTTCAGAGTACCAAAGAGCTGGCAGCAGGTACTGTGCTAGAACACCAGTGTCCACACACTCAGCCAGGTTTCCCTTTTTTGCTGGATTTCTCTGAAAAATGATGACCCAGAAGTAGCTATGAAGATTTCCTCTGTCCAGTGGATATTCCCTGTTCCTTTGAATATGTATTTTAAAGTCAGAGGTTAATAGGAAATTTTACAGCATTTTCCCTAAATTGTCTTGTCTTAAAACCTGAAAGAATGCTTCTCCATGTGAGATACATTGCAAAACCACAGGCATTTACATGACATTCAGTGTCCTTTTTACTATCTCCTCTTGGCTGACTGCAGTTAGCTGCTTTTCTTTATGACTACTAGAAAGTTCAGACATTTTATCACTTCACTCCCAGTCTAAGATCCCTTTTTTTTTTCCCAGCTCATAGTAATTGTGTGAAACGGCTTTCCATTCACTTTTATCAAGAGATGGAGCCGTGCTGGGGCAGCAGCAGATCAGCAGCTGAGTGGTCTCTCTGGGCTGGTGGGATGCTCCTCATGCCCTCATCCTTCAGCTCACTGAAAGGGGGACTGCAGAAAACTCCTCTAATGCACAAATGCAGCTGGTTCGTCTGGGGGAGGGAAGCTTGCTTGTGGTTTGTTGTTGTTGTTGTTGTTGTTTTGAAAGGCAAAACAAAGCAACACAGCCTGAGGGAGCGCCAGGATTCAAACGCAGAGCTCTTGTCAATTAGCCCCCCTTGGAGCAAGACACAGCGGTTTGTTCCTTTACTGAGATCCTGCTCGTTTTGAGGGATCTTAGCTGAGAGGAGGACCTCATTTTTCGGTACCAACACATCCAGGAAGGAAAGTTGTATTGCAAATAGAGTGACAAGAAGCCTGGACAACCTGAGTCTCTTTGTGAGAGAGGGAAGGGACAACCCCAAAGTCACCCCGAGCCTGTAGAAAGCAGGCTATAAGCATTACCTAGATACGATGGTCAGACAAGTCTGTGCATAGGTGGACAAATTTGGGCAGAAAAATTAATATACTTTGTCCAAAGAGCAGGTGCCTTTAAAGAGAACTAGATATCTTCATCAGGGAAGAAAAATATTCCTGAAAATGTTTAATGGGTGCATCGAGAGACTGGAATTATAAAACATTTCTGACTCACCAGGATATTGAGAAGAATTTGTATTCTGCAACAGAACTCAGGACAATTTGAGCTACTTTCTTGTAATAAGACACCATAAAGAAAGAAATGGTAATTATGTGCACTTTCTCTATATGCAGCTGATAGATGCCTTTAAGTACTGCAACAGCTTGCTAATGTACCCCTAGTATCTGAATAAATACCTGAAGTAAATATGTTGATGAAGCCTCTAATAAACTGCCAGGTGGCTATTATGAAAGCACCATAACTTGCTCAGTTTTGTCTTTGTACCTGCTGCTCCTGAGCAGGTCTGTAAGTGACTGGGTCAGAGACACAGAGGTCCAAGGAAAACTGCATTCAGTTTCCTGATGAAAATCCACTTAGGCTGCACCAGAAGATGAAGACCAAATACACCAAGGTAAATCCCTGTGAGCTGCAATTTAGTTTTCAGTAATTAAACTGGGACTACTAAAACTATAACCTGCCTCACCTGTTTTCTTGGAGGTCATTTGGAGGCCAACCTGAAGAACTATTTGTTGCTAACTCAAACATCTAAATGTGAAATGTGAACCAGCCCCAGCACTCTAAATCTGAGAGAGGAGTCAGAGTATTACTCAGTTTTCCTTCAGAGGTATGATTTTCATTCCTCATCTGCTGATTAAACATTTTATTTTTGTAATGCTGTTTGTTTAAAGAGCTTTTTCTTGGCACGAGGTGTTTGTTTGTTATCTAAATGTAAGTGGGGCTATGGATGCTCTCAAAAGAACACTGACCTTTAAACATATGTACAACATCTATAGGAAACAGCTGGAAAACCTATCATGTGCTTCTTCAGGTAAAAGTGCAAAGTAGTGCTCCTGCAAATCTTTTTTCAAACCCCTTCTTTTCACATCCTGCATCACACAGCAGTGTTATTCATTAAAAGCTGAAAAAAAATCCTCTGTTGGCCTGAATATTCTAACACAGAACATAAGGCGCCCATAGGTAAAATTGGTAGTGCAAAACAGAAAAAGAAAACATCCAATGAACCTTTTTCTCCTACTACTTTTAGCTTTCAAGCACTGATCTGCTAAATAACCTCCTTTTTAGCATCTATTTTTCTCCCTGCTAAATATGTGCTACCAAAATGACTCCACCCGGCTAATCGTTCCTCAAGCATTTAAACACATTAGCTAATTGGTTTTCCAGGGTCAAAGCAAATGGTTGGTAAACCTCAGATAATGCTGGCAACATTCAGAGATTCAGATGGTTATCCAAAATTTACCCAAATTCATCTCAGCCTCCTCTAGCTAAAAGCTCAGTGAGAATTGCCATTTTTTATCACCTCAGGTTGGCCATAAAAAGCAGCAGATCTTTTGCTCTGCTGCTGCCTCCTAGTTTTCCCTAAGACACCTTCTATATGGACAAATGTTTCTTTCATACATTTCAGATTATATGGGTGCAGAATGTACCTAAATGGATGGCAGACTGAGAATGGCTTTGGGTCCTGGCTTCAGGGCATCATATTCTGCAAAATTGCTCATGCAACTGTGTCATGTGGCCGTGGCAAGGCACCCGTGGGTGTGCACACTGTCACTAATTCCTGATTTTAGGTGCAGCCACTGCAAGAGCATCCACCCAAATCCCAGTGCCTGGGTTTATGGGTATTTTCCTTGCAGCTTGTGACACATGGCCCCTGCATGGGGACGAAACCAAACCAGTCTTAGGCCAGGGGAAAGTTTTAAAGGCTTGATCAAGCCCTGAGCCTCTCCAGCCCCCATTTCCTCTGGTTTGTTCCTTTGGGTGGACTGAACATCCAGAAAACGTAAGCATGGCCCAAAGCACAGAGTGTGAGTCACATTCCACATCCTGCACTCACACCCTTTGCCCCTGCTGCTACAATGGGGGTAAAAGACACTGAAGGGTTTGCCTGACCCCTTTGGAAATGGGTGAGCACTCTCCCCCCTTCCCCTCTCCCCCAGCTCTGGGATGGTGTTTCACTATCTGAGTGATCACAGAAAGTTTAACCTGCAAAATTATGCCCTGTAAATGACAACCATTTTACTCTCAAGGTGAAAGACTTGGAGACAAAGAGAAAGAAAGAAAAAGAGAGAGCCAGTTTCCATGGCAACCCAAGGAAACTTATACACCATAGGAAAATGTCATTTTCCAAAAAAGACAGAACTTCATGGACAAGAGGTACAGTACATCAGGAAGGAAATTGCAGTTTTAAATGAAAAGCTCATTTGCATTTATGGTTTTGAGTTTCATTCTCTAGTTACAAGACCCAATTGTAGACAATTTAGTAGTGAAAATGATATTCAATATTTCAAGTGAATAATGTAGATTACAATCTAGTTCAGCCAGAAGTTCCTTGTGGCAGACTCGGGTTCAGAGAACACAGGTGTGGATGGATTCTGCTTTAGCTGGGCTTGTGCTGCAGCATCAGAGAAGTTACTGACATTTTACACCCTCTAAGAGACCTTGTAAAGTCAGGATCTGTCCGTAGCCATTGAGATTCCTGCCACAGCTTGCAATTTCAGCACCTGAAGTTATCCCTCCTAGATTCCATGTTACCTGTGGCACCGTCAATCACCATCCATTGTGAGCCACATTGCATAGGAGAGCATTTTATGATGAGCATTAGCCTGGTAATACAGCAAAGAGCATTGTTAATGAAGCATGGAAAAAGAATAAATTCAGCTAATGGGTAGATGTGTCAAATTTCAATTAGGGACACATTGGAAAGTGAAAGAGAGCGACGAGCATACAAATGAAACCTTTGACCTTCAGAGTAAAGGGAGAAAAGCCTGAGAGAAAAGGGGGATGTTCAGAGATGTTTTCCTAGCTGAATGCTGAAAAGTCTGAGTACAAACTTTGAAGTACTCTTTTCTCTTTAATTACCATTATTTAAGAAGTGACTCAGAAAAATTCTGTTTCGATTCAGCTGCTTTGTTGACAGCTATATTACTGTTTCTGCTATTTACTGCATGGGGGAGAGGTAAAGACTGGGAGCAGTTTATGGTGATGGCAGACAAAATCTCACCTTTGTGAAGCCTAGGCAGAGGATATTAAAGCTTATCTTTCCCTGCCTGTGAAGTGCTGCTGGAAAGAACCTCCTTCTCACTCCTCTTGGGCCTTCAAACAGGTCTTAGCTGAGTCAAAGCTAAATGCATAATCTGATGTGCATGGCTTTTGAATGCAAATAAACATTGGTGGGGGGGTTGCAGCAGGAAAGGAGCAAAGCTGAGCAAGCTGCAAGGGTTGGACACGGCTCAAGGCACCGGCAATTGGTAGCTCCCATTTGCTGTGACAGTGAAGGGAGCAATAGCTCACACACACAGCAGTGGGCTCATCCAGGTGCTACTGCAGCCCTGCACACGGGATTTGACAGCAGCTGCTCTACTAAAGCAGTGTAGGATGAGTTCAGCTTGAGCTTAGTAAGCAAAATTGCCATTACATGTACATGTGGCAGGGTTTAACTCCACTCATTGTTTCTGCATGGGCAGTGAGGGTCTGCTTCACAGAGCACTGAGGCTTGTGTGGAAAACTGCTCAGACCTGAACCCATGCCCATTGCCCTGGCAAAAGCCAAGGTGCTGATGCTTCTCTGACTCATTGACTGCTGGAGAAATCTTCCTGGGATGCTTGTGTGGGAAGCACACCTGGGGACAGTGCTGGGACAGACACCTCTGCCTGTGCCCTGTCAGACTAAAAACAGCAGGCAGGAAGTCACCTCTCATTCTAGTAAAGGAAACAAAACCCACTTGTATTATTTCCCCACAATCAAATTAATATCTGATACAATTAATACTTCAAGGTTCCAAAAATAGTTGAACATTTGGGCCAGGAGACCAACCCTTGATAAATCTCAAACTGTTACCACTGTGATTCTCAAGTTGTTGCCATGGGATTTAATTTCCCACAAAAGTCCATCATTTTGAAGATCTCCCTTATCTTTATTTTGCCATTTTTTTTAATCACAAAAGGATCCTTTGGATCCTTGACAGTGCAAGTCTTTCCTGTCATCTCTAGACATCCCTCCTGCCACCCCACTGCTCTGTGGGTGTGTGCAGGCAGCTGCAGGTTCAAACACAGCATGGGGCTCTAGTCAGTGTCAAATTCAACACAGAAGGCAAGATTATAGTTACCTGCTGGACAGTAAAACCCTGGGAGCATGAGGGAAAGGAATCTCTGTGTCTTGGGGACAGTTCAGTGTCAAGCAAGCCCAGGCTCAGCAGGAGGAGCCCACGTGGCCCTGGAAAGACCTTGATGCCCTCTAGTCAGGTCTTTCACCTGCACATTTGGTCTCATCTACAAACACAGAGCAGATTTTTCAAACATCACAATCCCTCTTTGCCGAATACTTTTTTGAGTTTGTAGTAAACATATGTAAATGACTGCTATCAAATGCATATATTACATAGAAAGCTGTGTTTTGCCTCTTCAAAAGCTTGTGTAAAGACTAGAGAAATGTTGAATTTATCCTTCATTCTGAATTACTAACATTTTTCTTTGTAAGTTTTCAGCTATGACAGGTATCTCAGAAATATTGCATGATTATTCTTGGCACCTGATAATGGATATATGGATAGCTAATTACCCTGTTAAATCATATGACATCACTTTTGTTTCATGACTGAATGATGTATGTCCCTGTAAGTAGGAGTATTTCTAAATGACAAAATTTCCTCTGACAAATCCTGCAGCCTGAAACCTTAAATTCTCCTAATTCCCCTATGGCAGCACATATTTAAGACTGGTTTTCCATCTTTTGTATTTACTTTCAGTAGTTAGAAAGAAAATATTTTCAAATAGTATCTTTTCTAGTTTAACAAACATCTACATGTTTATTTACAACTGTATTGATTGGTTTAACAGCATAAACAGGTAACATTACTGTTGGATAAATATTTTTCTGTGGAATTGTATTTCCAGTCCTAATATTCTCATTTACAGGGTAGAGAAGGAGGAATCTTCTGTGAACTTCCTCCAATATTTGTTTTCATCTTCTGTTTAAGTGAAAATCCTGGCCAGAAAACTCATCAATAAAATATTCAGGGAAGTTTTATTTGCTCTAGTGTATTGACCCATAGGAAAATATAATCCTATTTTTGAACTTTTAAGAGCAACCCCTCAACAGGGGCTTTCTTTAAAAACAAATCCCAGAGAGGCTGTTGTTCTCCAAGCACTGCAAGGCTCAGATACTGCAAAGGAGGTCAGATATCTGTGGGCAGAAAGAGCAGTGAGGTCCTCCAGTGCCTCATCTGGACCTGACACCCAGATGGAGCAAGGAAAGCAGGTGAGGGATGCAGCACTGTATTAACTCAGGGTTTTAACTGCCTGTCTTGGTGTTACCTGGGGGGAATTTTTTCCTGCTTTTGCAGATTTTTTTGTAAATACCTTTAAGCTTCAGATAACTCCTTTGCCTTTCCCCAAGGGCAGAGATGGTCAGTTGAGGGCTACAGGCTTAGTCCTGTCAGGTGAATTGCCCACAACTACATCATTTCTTGCTAAAGTCAGGGGGGCTGGAGATCCTGACCCAAAGCTGCAGCTCATTTCTCTCTTGCTAGCGAGGATGGAGACCTGCCCTACCTGCCAGCTGTGGATTTCCTCACTGATTAGAAACAATATCTAATGCAATTTAAATCTGTCACTGGGGTGGTCTCACCAGACATGGAGACATTCCTCAGCACATTAGAAGGAGGAGCTGGGTAAGTCAGAGAAGAAATCAGGCTGCTTTAATTTAGGGCTGATATGCACACTGCACCAAGAGCTCAGTGTGCTCAGAGAGTCAAATAGATTAAAAGCAGCAGCTCATTGCCAAGATGAAGGATTGAAGCACAGTGGATATGTGTTTGTGGTTTACACCTCTAACCTTGCCTCTGTAGTGCAGGCTTTAAAATTGCACCAGTGAGAAGAGGATGAGTATGGCTATCTTCAGGTATAAAATGGAGGGCTTGGGAAATTTAAAAGAAAGAAGAAATGAAGAGTAGGTAGAGTCCTTCTACCACTCAAGGAATCTTTCAGGACCTTTCTGATATTTGGTGCAATATAGATGTCTACAATACATTGTTAAGAGAATGTCATAAAACATAGATTAATGATTGCATTTTCATCCTTTTGATGTGCTGTTTAATGAGGTGTATTCCCTTTCATACTCGACATCAAAAGGACAACCACTGGAATTCTTCACATATACATCAAATGATCATCTAGGCAAGAGAATGCTGCTTTTATATCCACTGTTTTGCAGCTGATTTGATACAGACAGTCTAGTACTAGTGTTTACTCACTAGAGTAATTGAAAATGTATGTGCAAGTACTGCAGCTCAAGCCCACTCTGCTTCCCAACCCCAAATGAAAGGGAACAAGGTCTCCCTCTCTGTAAGCTAGATTAAGTTTGCAATTTAAAGAGCTTTTAAGCTTGTCCAGCATACTTTCTCTTTACAGAATCTATAGCTTTCACTTTAACCAATATTCTCTTTCAAGGGTCCTACTTGTAACCCTTCCAGCTTTTATGATTGTCTATAAAGTGAATACAATTATTCTGAAAGCACTTGTTAGGTGGAATGTTGAGAAGATGTCCAGCTTTTCATAACAGTGGGTTTGCTTCTGCAGGTAACTATGATTTTTACAAAACAATCACACCACAGATATCTTGAGCAAGTTTGGGCTTGCAGAAAAAATTACCTCCTAGAAAGACTGAATTACCTCCTAGGTATACCAAATCTGGCTCTGCTGTTGAAATGATTTCATTTCACCCGAAAACCATGAGCATGTTGCTTTTTCAGTTCAGACAAATTTTACAACTTTTATCATTGATTGTGCCCTTGTGCTGGTCACCCATCACTGTTGGGAGAACATGGAGAAACCTCCTTCCTCCAAAGTCTTTGCTCCCATTATCTTCAAGCAGTTTTTTAGCTCCTGGTTGGCTACAAGTGCAAGGTTTGATTTTTACACAACTTTCCAGCGGGGGCTCTGGTACACATCCCTCTGTGGGGTCAGGCTCTCACCCATCCAGGCACTGTCTTGGACTTGTTGCCAAGTTTTCTGCCACCACTGTTTTATTCCCTGCAATTTCTGAGGGCTTCAATATGATTTGAACAAGTGTCCCAGTAGATAGCAGTGTTGCCTAAAAGTGCTGGGAATTTGTATGAAAAAAGCTTTCTACTACACATTCCTAAAATTTATGCTATACCTTAAGACTATTCATTCAAACACAATATGGGCAAATTGCAGGATGTCTCCCAAAATACAACAATGTAACAAATATGGATTTCGACATTCATTCCTACACATTTCTGCATTTAATCAACCTGTTCTTCTCTACGCCACTAAATTCTAAAGACATTTCACAAGACCTGTGGAATAATTTTTTAAAACATAATGAGAGAGAAAGCTCTGTTTTGTTTCAGGAAAAGACAAATTCAAATAATGCTCTCTAGTTCTTTTTATAATGATTGGATATGCAAAAGCTGGTTTTAAATTCTGTTACTCATCTCCAGCAGCAGGCTTCTATGCAGTGTTTTGCAGATACATCATTTTTCTGAACTAAGGTGAAGGTTGGTTTGCATAGAGCTGTGTGCAAGTGAGTAAACACAGCCACCAGTACTGCTGTGCAATTTGTTCTTTCACTCATTCCAGGAAACAGCACAAATGCTTTCCTCTTTTTTTAGCAGATATTGGGATTATGTTAATACATGCCTATTTGACCCTGACTAATTGTTCACCTCTGACCATAGCTTCAGGTCCTGAATTTAACCATTGCTTTCCCAAGGTGATATATATTCCCCCAAAAAAGTCTCATGTCTATTTATGAGCAAAGCATACTCATAAATAAGGTAGGGAATTGCTTACTTGTTGCTTTGGGAAACGTTCTCCAATTTTCTTAATTTTATTATCAACAAGTCCTCTTGCCATGACAATGTCTATATACCTATCTATCTGTATCTCTAATATGTATATATCTATACATATATATTAATGTAATATATGAAATCCTGACATGTTACACTGAGAATTAATGCTATCCACAGTGTTTTGAAGATTTGAGCTACAAGTCCATTCTTCCCACAGACCTTAGAGTGACAGGTGGCTTTGAATGAGTTTTTAAATAAATCTCTCTTTGGAGATTTAAAAATAGTTTTATACCAGAAGGAAAATATACAGTAGCTTCTCCTGTGGAACTTATCTTTCAATTGGCAATAAATAGTGTATGGCTCAGGGATTTTTGATCTAGTTTGGCCTATCCATTCTGTTCTACCTGAATGGATTGCTTTAATATGCTATTGAGATGAGCTCCCACTCTGGAAGGTCATTAAATGGTAATGAATTAACGGCTTTCCTTATCCTGCACTGAAGCCCAGCAGCTCTCTCAGACTGCAGTGCCATCACCAGGGGTCTGCAGGGAGGGGCTGGGGGGAACATTTCAGGTGAGGGGCTGTGATCTGTCAGCAAGGGCAGCCAGGGAACCTTCCCTTTATCAGCCAGGCCACCTCTTTATCACACAATGGACTGTGAGACTGTGTCTTTCCCCTGTGACTTTCCAACGCTGACCTCATTGAGAAGGGTGACATTTAAACTCTCACATCTTTGCCTTTAATTTTGAATGAGATACTCTCCCCAAACCCTAAAAATTTTATTTACTTTTTAACAAATCACCCAATATGAATACTATCTGGGTAAAAGTGATTGAAGAGAGAAAGAGAGTTTTGTTTTGTTCCTTTTGCCCCCCCTAGATTATATGATATAAAAATCATAAAGAGCAATCAAATATGGTTGTTCTAAGCTGTACATAATGGCCTCTAATTGAAAACTTTGTGTACCCCATGTCTCCCTTTCTAAGTGTAAATGGATACTTAATGAATAAGATGTCTAACTTTAGCTGAAACGAAAATTAAGGTGAATCTTGGTGAGCCTGGACCTTGAACTGTATATTGATTCAAGGGTTTCATTATTTGATGTAGGCAAAATAACTTCTATTTCAGGATAAATATTTATCCTGGAAAAAAAAAAATTACATATTTATTTATTCTTCAGGACAACATGTGTCCTGAAGAAGAGAGTCTGTGGTGTTAAGAAGTGCCAGCAAATAGACGGCACAGAAGACTGAAGGTGAATTGCATGTGAATTTCTTTTACACAGAACACTTCAAATGCTGGCAGTAACACAATCATTGTGATAAATAAGCCAAAGAGTAATTACTGAGCACTGGGATGGTTAGCTACCACCTGAAGGCATAATTCCACAAGACAAATGCACATGGACTTTGACAACAGATAAGATTTCTGATTTGCTACACAGCAAAAAATTCTCCCCACCTTTCCACTTTACAATAACATTACTTGTTTGATTATTATCATTCATCTTTTGCATTATACAGAAAATTAGTTCCAGTGGAGGCAAAATACTTTCAAAATTACCCACTCCTTCCTTTTATAAGTAAAAGGTATTTGTCCTTATACTCTGCTCTCACACAAAATCCTTTCAGTCTGATACTGGGGCCACATCCCAGCTGAGCCATAGGGCTCACTTGCAAGTCCAAAGGAAATTTCTGTGGGTGATCTCTCTTATTAACAGAGAGAAACTGAGCTGGCTGCAGACACCTCACCAAAGCTGAATTCCATCAGGTTTCTTCTATTCTGAGTTAAGCTACTGTATCTGATTTAGGAAATAAGCTGGAGGAAAAAAAAATAAAAATCATGTTTTGCTCCTTCAGATACCACCTATAAATATAGTTAATTTTATACAGGTTAAGCATGGTTGTAAGGTGCCAGGAAAGTACATGATTCATAAAACAGGCCTTCCAGAAAATAATTCTACTGGAAATTGTGCTCTTGCTTGTAATGAAGCTATATATAAGCTACACAATGAGGCAAGTCATGCCCATATTGAGCAGCTGAGTAGCGTGCCAAACCTGCGATTATTACTTCATTTTTCTTGATTCCCTTTTTTCCCACATAATTCTCTTGTTTTCCACTTTAAAAATGTTATTTTCTCTACAAAGCTCAGGAAGGTCAAGAAAAATATTGCTATCAGTATATACTGTGAATAGACTGAATTTTTTATCTTGTTCTTTCAGTCTTACAGAGTAACAGCAGGATCAAGTTTTCAAGATCCACAGATCCTGAAACTGAGAGCACCCATTAAAGGCTTGGTGTGGGAAGCAGGCAGAGTTTGCATTTGCACTTCTTCTTCCTCTCTGGTGGTGGTAGCTTTTAAAAAACTTGAATGTGAGATTCATTATCCAACCTAAGGAGGTGAATGCTTTGACATTGTCCATTTCCATTCTGTGTCATTGCATGGGAATGAGAGAGGCCTTAAGAAAAAGAGAGGAGAAAGGGCTGCTCACTGCAGCCTCATTGCAGCTATTCCTGGTAAACTCTGCTCCTCCTGGAAGTTTGGTTTTCATAATGCCACGTGCCTGTTTATGTAAAAAAAAAGATTAAAGGCACATTTTACCAGATATTTTCTTTCTAAACTTGTTCATTAAAAGGAAACAATGACTTTTTTCCCCCCACTTGATATTTTAACGTAATGGGGAGCAATCACTTTCTGAGCAGGTGCTTAGATTCATTAGCCTGTATTAGGAAATGTAAAGACATGATGTATAAAAATGAATATGTCACGTTATTTCTAGTAAATGAAAAATAACTCTCCTCTTGTCAGTTAAGCTTAACCAATATTAAATTAGCACAAATGAGATCAAAATCAGACCCGTAGATTATTCAATATATTGAAGAAGAGATAGGGAAGTGTTTAAGTTATTTATTAATTTTGTGTGTTCCCAAACTACTCTTATTGGCATCAAGTACACTGAATATATTTTAAATATAAACACCAAACTATGAACTTGAGTACATTTCATCTGTGTAAGCCATGAGCTAGAACTTGCTTTCACTGCTAGGACTGGAATTCGCAAGGTATTTAAATAAAGGCAAAATGATTATAGGATGAATAAAGAAAACAGTAGCAAAATATGCACAGCTAGAAGACCCCACATTAAGGAAACAGTGTACAAAAGCAACAGGTACTGAGACCCCAAGTAATTGTTGTTAGAGCAATGTGCATGCTGAAAGGATATTCTCTATGTAGCACCATAAATTCAAACCCAAACTATTTTCTTGCTAAATTACCCCCAAAGATAGTAACTCTTAAAATAATTTTGATGTAAAAACCAATCATACAGTAGTTTATACTCTTAGATTTGGTGTTAGTCTCTGTGTGTCTGTGGGGATGTTCTTGATTACTGCTTGCTTGCTTGAATATGAATTTCTATTAAACACAAGAACATAGCTGACACACAAAATTCACATTTACAAATAGTTTCTTATTCCCACAAACTCCAACAATCCTTGGAAGAGCTCTGGCCTCAATCTGCTAGCCATGCAATTAATTGTTTTACTGTGGTGATTGGAAGCCTCAACACATTTTGCTATTTTTTAATCAGAAACTGTTTCCAAATTAAGGATTCCTGCTCAGAACTTGTGCCTGTACTTTGTGCTTTCCAAAAAATTAATTTTAATAGGAAACAATCAAGTAAATGTACATGCATTTCAAAATCCATGTAGTTTAGGAGCTGTGGAGACTTTTCATGCAAAAAGCTGCAGCTTAAATTAATTTGACACATTAAAAGGTTTCCCACTGCATTCCCTGTCCAGAAGTGTTTGGGCAAGATGGTGTAGACAGAACATTTCTCTTAAAATTAGGTTTTGACTGCATAGATACCAGGGCAGCCTCACACCAGTCTGGTTTTATCTTTTCCTCTGGTGACAAGGTGCTAGTCCGACTGCTGTAATTAGGGATTCGACACATTTTAATATTGGAAAACAAACAGCATTCTTAGTGCAAACCTTTACTTGGGAAAAAAGGAGAAACAAACCACACTAAGCTATATTTCCCAGAAGTTTGAGAGAGAACATTTTAAAGCTGGCAGATCAGAGACAAATGAAAACACTTTGAGAGTATGTTTCAAGCAAAACAATAGAGCACCAATAAAACCTTCCATTATCACATTACTTCACAGTTGTAAACCTGTGCACATAATTTTTCTTAAAAAACACTCAACCTCCTCTGGGGAGTCACCACCCAAGCAGTCTTACCTAGGAATTCAAGAACTTAGGTGACAAAATAAAGGAAATCCTGCAGCTGCTGACTCATTTCACACAAAGGTGATTGCAGATGACCTGAGCAAGATCCTGTCTTGAACAAAATCAGGAAAAGTCACAGAAATGCACTGAGACAGGTTCTGTTTCTCAGTGTGACAGCTGGTAGAACAAAGTTAACTATCCCTTGGGTTTTAAGCCATGGAGAAAGGAAGAATGGCCTGCAAAATGTGGCCAATCAGAAGTGAGAAGATGGTATCTGAAAATATGAGAGAGCAAGTCTAAAGAAAAATGTGCAAGGTGGGTGGAGGAAAGTCCTTTAATTAGGGCAGACACACTGACTTTTGGGAAAAAAGTGATGAGGTCCCATTTTGTCCTCAAATGCTGTGTGGCCCTGTGCAATGGCAAGACATTACAAGGAGATCAGTCAGCAGCACAGAGGCTGCTAGTTTAGGAAATCATAAATACTGCAAAAAGCATTGCCAGAGAGCATTTATTTTTTATATGTTCCCACAACTGCTAGGGTTATCTCCTCCAAGCCCACTTGCACAGTTAAGCACTGTGATGCTCAAAAACAGCAGAGGGAAAGCAGCACACTTCACACAAGATGCACCTTTAGATTCCTCTAAATACCCTCACAGTAAAATTTCATACACGTTCAAATGGCATCACATAAGTTGAAACCACACCAGCCAGGAATTCATTCTTCTGTTTTCTTAGGGAAATTTTGGACTCCAAAGAACTAATTCAGCTAGAGTACTAATTGGGTGTTTTGGAATCTTTGAAGTGATAATCTAAAACCATCTGTAAATACAGGCTTCCTCTAAAAAAATAGTAGGATCATAACAATACTAATGGTTCAGGACTTTAAAGAGGCAAAAAATGGCTGGGTTCTGTAGAGGAGTGTAATTTTTGCCTGCATTATCCAGAGACCCTCTATCTTAGGAAAATGTCTTTGCAAAAACAACATGAAATTAGGATTTTTCCACGGCAGTTTAGAAGTGCTTGGAGCTACTACTTCCATTAGCACACAAAAGCTGAAAAAAAGAATAAAAGCAGGTGGTATAGTAAAATATTTTGTGAATCAGACAGTTTTAGCATTGCATAGGTGCCCCTGATGCTGCTTTCCAAACCCAGTTGTCTGCACATGGTCCTGAATGTTGCAAAACACAGAATCCCAGAATTGGATTCCTGGGTTGGAAGGGACCTTAAGGGACATCTAATTCCAACTCCCCAGCCATGGGCAGGGATGCTACCCTCTAGACCAGGTTACTCAGGGCTCCATCCAACCTGGCCTTGAACAAATCCCTTTGTGTATTAACAGCTCCCTCCCTCCTCATCATGCAGGGATACAAGGTACAAATCTCAGTTTTATGGATCTTAGGTGTCACAATATTGAGGGCAACATCTTGAAAATCCCATGGAGACAGATGTCAGTTCCTGATTTCCCCAAGGTAAAGACACACTGCACCCAGGGGTATTTATGGAATCTTTTTGCCTCAGGGTAGGATTTAGTAGAATCACTTTAAGATGAAAGCAACTGCATAAAGGTAAATTTCCTCCCAGATTTAGAACTATCTTGATGAAGGGAATTATTGATTACTGATGAAATGCTAATACCATGCTAAATGTAATTTATTCAAGAAGCAGCTATGCTGTTAATGAACAGGAACATTACTATGCCTGAAATTCACAGGATGATGTAAAAAGTAAAGCATGTGCCCAAGGTGGTTTTACAAGGTATTTGAAGGTATTTTTAAGTCAAAACAGTAGATGAAAATTCAGGGCTGCCATTTTTAGCACTCTAGTGTTCCAAATTCTTTATTTGGCTGGAATGCTGGAAAGAAGTAGCATCACAGACAGGCTGTTGAGTGGTCAGCCTGGTGTGGGGCCATCCACAGAGCCTGGGGCAGCATTTGGGATGCACCAGAGAGCCCTGGGATGGCACTGGGAGCCCAAATCCCGGGATGTGAGCTGTGGGGGGGATTAAGTCAGCCTTGAAAGGGGGAGAAGAGCAGCTGGCCTGCTGACAATGTGGTTTTCAGGGGAAATTCGTAGGTTTTGTGAGAGCCACAAAACAGTCAAAAGGAGCTCAGAAAGGTCGAGGAACTTGAGGCAGCAAAGTCAACCCTTCTCTGTGGTACTAAAACTTTACATGGAAATTTTTGCAGATGACTTTTACCTCTCTCAAAATAGAAGCTGATAATGAGACTGTGGACTTGAATTTAATGATCCTAGTGTGAAAGGGCACCTATAAAATGATTTCTCCTTTTGTTGGCCGCTTGTAACCAACAGTTTAGGGAAAACATAAACAATTTACAGCAACAAAAGGCGTTTTTTTTCCCCCTGACCTGAATGCAGTAATTGCTACATTTATTTTATGATTCTCTTTTTGGAAAGAAATAAAATAAAATCCATGATGAGCAGAGCAGAGGGCATTTGGAGCCAAATAAGATAAGTGACAGATGGTCACTGAATGACCACACAAAGTCATAACATCAGAGATCCTGGAAAGGACTCTGGTCCAGGCAATGAACAACATGGCAGAGTTTCCTAAACTTAAATAGGTACTTTTGAAGCATAACTCTAAAATCACCCTGAAGTATTTTTAAAACTCCTCAATATTGTGCCCATTGGGGGAAGCTATTTTCTGTGTGTTGGCGGTGATTTCAGGAGTGAATTTTGGCAAGATCAGCTGAATTCCCTCACTGCACAGTGTATAGTAATGTTCATTATGATTATATCAAATACCATCCATTTTGTGCAGGATTAAATTTGATCTAATTTTGAAATGAATTCAAACTCCTAATACCCAGGTGCATCCTGGAATCAGATTTTTCTTGGTAATTAGTCCATGAGTCCTTGAAGGTTAACTTTCAAAATTTTGTAAAAAAAAAATCTTATTGCATTTTACATTCCTGCTTTTTGTATGGAAAATGTTTAACAGAGCAACAAATGGGTCCTCTACTCTACCTTTTTTGTCAGAGGCCAAGGAACCACAACAATGGACCACAACAAGCTCGCTCAGTGCTTTGCTCCTGAAGAAGCAGAATACCTTTCCAATCTCCAGGGCTGAAGCTCTGGAGAGTCTTGAGTGCTAAAAGTTTCTAATCTTTTATTCTGCTTCACTTATCTGGCAATACATATTCATGAGGAAGGTCATTATAGCAGCACCCAGTAGTGTGGCTCCGGTTTGGAGCAGAGGCACTCAGCGCTCCACAGCCAAACTCACAGGAGCTCAGCAGCCAGGAGAAAGCAATATTCTGAAACCTAATGAAACCAAAAGAGTTTTCACCTACATCATTGGGCTACCAGGGGGAAAAGAGCTTTCCATTTTATTTGTATCTGTCTTCCTAGAGATGTTTAAAAGGTATTTTGCCTTAGAGTGCTCTGGCAGGTGCTGCATACCTGCATTTTTCAGCTGCCACAGGGCAAGTGGGGACAGGGGGACAAATGTCATGGACTCAAAAAGCCTGGTCACCAAATTTCAGAGAAGAGTGGGCTCTTCAGTGCGAGGATCAGCCTTGCTCTTCTACAGCTGTGGTCTGTGACCACTCCAGATGTTGGTAACAAACTCGATGATACCAAAAAACTTCTGGTGTAAGACAAACTAGCAGCTAAATGAGCTTTGAGTAACAAATAGATGCAGAACTGAGATTTTAGAGGAAGCTCCTGGACACACCCTCAGGCCACCTGAGCTTGAAGGAGCTCTGCATGTACTGGGGTTACCCCAATCCTGTCCACTGGCCCTTAGATGCGAGCACATACAAATGCAACATTACAGCATCCTTCCTGTAAATGACACTTCTCAAATACCCAAAAACCCCGGCTACCTTTCAGTTCCCTGCCTCACATCACTCTATTTGTACCCTCAGTACAGTATTACACAATTTTTTGAGTGATTTATGGCTTCATGATAGTAAAACTGTATGCAGATTACTTAAAGACTAATATATGCTAGATAAAATGTTTCTAGCATCCAAACAGGCACACTTTTAAACATTTCAATCAAGCATTTAATTCAAATTACTTTATCATTACTTATATCAATATCAACACATTTCAATGTATATAACTGTAGGTTATATGTGTTTGGACGAGTGGGTGGCAGCAAATGCATAACAAATGTATTTCAATACCACAAACTGAATATTAATTTCTTATCAGCTGTTTTGCCAAAGCATTAGTTTGACTCATTAGATTCAAGTGAATGTGTGAGAGTCAAAGAGCAACACGGTGAGACAAAGGAGGGCATTCCTATCCCCCAGCACAGTGCAGGAAGGCCATTTCCTCCCATTCTCACCCATTTGTGCCTCAACAGGAGGAACATGTAATGCTGCAATGCGTTTTCCTGCACGTGGCTACAGAAGTGAAAAGGAAAAAAAAAAACCAAACCAAAAAAACAACCAAACATGCAGTGAGTCCCTTATATTCAGTTTGGGGCTACTAGGGTGTGAGTAGAGATCTCATTCCCACTGCCTTTCTAGGACCCAGCAGCTCCTGGGGGAATCCTGCCCTGTGTTGGTATCTAGCTCTCATTTTGGAATGGAGGATCAAGTGTCCTGAGTGCTTTTTCCTCTCGTTATTGTCAGCTTTTATCTTCTCTGCTCTGTGGGGTTGCTGCCTCTGCACTGCAGTTAGGGTCCCCCACCTTTAATTTCAGTGATTTTGAGGTAAGATTTTATTGTATCCCTATCACAGCTGTGGTCCTGGGGACAGTTTCTGTACCTTCCCTGACTTCCCTGTATTCTGCCTGTGACATCGGTTTGAAAGATTGTTTCTTCTCCTCTGAACATCACCTTCCCTGCTCTTGACTGTGCCTGACACATCTGCCCTTGGCCTCTGAACCCACTCTGGGCATTGACCAGGCTTACCTGAGCTGCATCTGGAGCATCCCTACCAGCCTTGTGGCAACTTATTTTAGGTGTTTTTGAAGGAAGAAATGATTTTCCACAGCTCAGAAAGCTTTTATCAGAATATTCTTAATATTAAACAATGATGCCATTCAACGAGTTAAAACTACCACCCTCTAGAGACTATTCCAAATTCAGTAACCTTGGCAACAAAATAAAAAGCAATTCTGATTTAGTTGTTTAAGATGGGGAAAATACACTCTTACATATGTGAACATATTGTTAACAGATTGGTTTAGGTTGTTCTTATTTCCCTAATTGTATGGCTTCCTTAAACATGCCAGTATCAGAAAATACCACATTTTATTCGTATAAGATTTGTCCTACATTACAGAACACCTGATCAGGAAAAATAAACAAACACATCTCTCTGAAACAGAGTCAGAAAATGGTGCAGGAGCCCACAGACATTCTTGTCAACTGACTATAAACAGAAAATAGCAGTATGCACTCAGGTGATTTTTTAGGGCAGACTGGGTAATCACTCATTATTATTTTCATATTTTATCTTTTGGAGAGTCTCTAAACTTGCTCAATCCCCTGAAGAGGTCTGCATTTCAGGGTAAGAATCAAAACAGGAGCATTCCCTTCAAAGCTGAAGCCTTGCACAGCTCCAGAGGATGAGCTGTGTGCTAAGAGACAGGTTGGTGAGTCTGGACAGTGCTGCTAAAGATGGAAGTATCTGGGACTGATGGGAAAGGTTGGGTGGCTCTGTGCCCCAGCACCACCGAGCTCCCTGGTGCTCTGCACCTCCCCAGGGCTTCACAATTGAATTTGGCTGCCTGAGATTTTCTTCTTGCTTTTGCAAATTACACCAAAGTGTTACCCTCATTCACTTAGGAGGCTTGAGGCAGCAAGATCAGGCAGCAAACTGCTAAAAGTGCTGTATGTTTTCTTTTTTTTAAGTTTGCAAAATAATTTGTTTCCCCAAGCCAGTGATAATATGGATTTGGAGCACAGCTTTCCCAGATTTATTTAATAAAGGGTTACCATTTTTCTTCTAGCAGAAACAATCAGAGAAAAGAAAGCTATTCTCCTCCACACAATGGAAAGCAGGATTATAGAATAAATGCAAGGGAGATAAGAAAGGTGAATCAATTTAAATGACCTTTACTCAAGCTTCATTGAAACAAATGAATAAGAGGATTTATCTACCAGAAAATAAAGCAGAAATAAGAAAATAATGGCTAAACAGCAAACTAAAGGAAAAATTCCAATTATATTGAAAGAGATTTGCCAGGGTTTCTTAGCTTAAAATTAAAAACAGCTTAGAGTATGTTAAGACATGTATAGATTAAAGCTGAGCAAACATAATAAACCCACTTGGACAGCTAAGCTAGGAGCAGGATAGGATGCAGTGCTTGCAGCTGAGAGAGGGCTTTGCCTATTTGCACCATTAACTTTCTAAAATTTAGTCCTCCTGCCTTATGGATCAACTGCTTTAGAGATTAATTGGCTCACTAANATTTCTGCTCTAACAACAACAACAACAACAAAAAAAAAGAAAAAAAAAAAAGAAAAAAGGCATATAAGTGGAATTTTAATGGTGCCACAAGCAATAGCTGTGGGGCTGAAGGTCCTGTGTGTCCCGGTGCACAGGGTGCTCAGGCTGGCATTGTCCTGGCTGTGCCAGTCAGAGGCATCCCTGGGACAAGTGCCAAGGTGCCAATCCCTGCTGCCCAGAGCTGGCAGGTGCCAGACAGCACCAACACCCCAGCAGCTCCTGGAGCACACCCAGAGCCTTTGCTGCCCACAGCCAGCTCAACCCAGCACCCTGAACAGCATCTGCCCTCCAGTGCTGGGCAGAACCTTATGTAGGGGTTGTTTTTGCCCCCATAAATATATTTTTGTATTTGTAAAAAACGCCACCTCAAATAAGCAAACTGCATAGGCAGTTCTTCTGGTGCCTTTTTCTGTTTGTTTAGCTTAAACTTTAAATCTTTGCCTCCTTTTGATATGACAATCAACCAACTAAGACCATTAATTACATGGTGATAAATTTCTTTCAGTGCACAGATACCAGGCTAATAGGTTTAAGCAAAGTCATGGAATTTGGCAGCTTTCCTTTCCTAGCAAGATTATGTCAGTGCTCCTAAATCCATCGATCCAGTGAGACAGTAATTAGCTAATTTAATGAGAATCAAAGGATTTTAGCCTGCAGAATTTACAGTACTAACAAGACAGGTTATTTTTGGAAGCTATTTCCAATAAAAACACTTCAATCAGCCAGCAAGAATATTGTCTCTCGATTAAAACAACAGAGCATCATTTATTGCTATCACCACAGGGTTTGGCTAATGCTGGAAAATATCCTGTGCTTGCACTGGTTTTGGCTACTGCTAGAGAATGCCTGTTTTGTTTTAAGAGCATTACTATGAATCACCTTTGTGAACATCTTTTTAGGGTGCAGCCATGTGCATGGGTGGTCCTGCTTCTTCTTGTTAATTATTTTCCCCCCAGAGAGGAGCTTTCTGCTGGTGCCTGACTGTTGTGGCTGCCAGGGGCAATAGAGTGGGCAGGCAGAACAAGGCTCAACTGCAAAAGGCAGATTTCCTTCACAGCAAGATATGCCCAAGAAATATTGGTTTCAGCTGAGGGGCTCCACGTAAGCCAAAGGTGCAGGAAAACTGTGTTGAGCCTGCACCAGCCTGGAGACTGCCTTTGCCATATCTCCAAAGCACAATTAATTGTTCTGAAGAGACATCCTAAGCCTGGCATTTAATTTAACTCCACAGAGATGTAGAACTTCTGCTGTTAGCACAAACAAGCAAAGAAACCTAAACTGTTCCTCAAAAGAGCAACTGAAGGAAAAAAGCAGCCAACTAAAGGAAAAATGCAGCCCACGAGCCTCTGTTCATTCACCTGTGCTAAGCAGGCCCAGGTATAAAAGCATTTGAGACAGACAGACAGCTAGACATCCCCCACATCCCCCATTCCCTCACTCCCCTCCCAGATTTTTGCTGTGCAAGGGACCTCTGGTAAGAATATTTATTCTGTGGAGAAGTGCCTCCTGCAACTGCAAGAAGCCAGGCATAAGGTGGCCTCCACAAAATGTGAGTTATTGGAAATGCAAACCTTTGCTTCTGTGGACCACGCCTGCAACACGTGAGCTGTGCACAAAGGTGCTGTGGAAGGTGGAGATGCTGGAGCTGCTCCCAGTTCTGGCTTTCACCACAATCTTCATGGCTCCTTTCGTGGGGGATTCTGCTTATTCTTCAGCACATATATTGCAAACAGGCTCAACACTTCAGATGGCTCTGAGGAACAAAAGTGAAGATGAGAAATGTTTTGTGGCAAAACTTGCCTTACAGTATAATTATTTAGAAGGCCACGAGTTCCTGAGGTGTTTATTTAAAAGTATCTTCAATTTACAGTCAGCTCCAGGATCACTGCATAATATCCCCATCGTGGAAGGAGTCAGTTTACACACAAATATAACAACTGTTTCTGCTGTATTCCTCTTTGCTTACATAAAATAGACATTTGAGTATAAAAATATTGTGATTAAACTGGAGAATTTGTTGGCTGAGTACTTAAACAATTCCCTTTCCAGAGGAATAAGAACTATTTAAATAAAAGAGTCAATGTCTTCTCTGAGGATGCTTTAAAAGATTATTTAAATCTTATAAATATTTAAAGACCTGCATGGAAGTTAATGGATTTTTAAAGAAAAGCAAAACAACAACGTGCTCATGAGCAACAGCATCTTATCTTCTACTAAACCAATTAAACAAAAGAGTAAATCCTATGTTGTGACTGTATTTTGAAAATTACCTTGGTTGGACTAAATTGTATCTCTGTTGGGATGCAGTCAGGATTTTGCTGAAAATAACACTGATGTTTTTCAGCTTCAACAGGTAAAGCTCCTGCTATAGGAACATCACATGGCCTTCAAGAACCAATGTGAGGATGCAGGTTTCCCATCCTTCCCTTTCTTTGTTGTAAACAGCAGGCCCTGGCCAGTGTCTGATTCCCATGCTCATTTTACATGCCTGAAGACCAGACCTTCATGGTTTAAGAGTGTAGTCATAATATTTCTGAGGGGGTTAAAAAGGAAGGTAAATCTGATTAACTTTCTAAATAAAACTACTCCATGCAATCACTTGTTTCTCCCTGATGGCAGTGACTGAGTTGTCACTGTTGAATACATAAAAATATGTTTTTACACAGATCCTTGGGCATTTGAAGGTGAGCACATAGTCAAGCCTGTGGAGTGGTGATTGGTTAGATGGGGCCTCACATGGTGTATCTTGGTCACTTGTGAGGAAAACTCCCCAATTTCTACCAAATCTCAGCTCTCAGAAGGAAAATAAATCCAAACACCACCAACTTTTATCATTCAAAACCACCTATTTTGTTACTGCTCTCTGTGCTAAATAAGCCCTTTCCACTTGGTAATTAAGCTTGATCATGAAGACAAAAGCATCATTTGCACATATTTTTAAGACAAAATAGCAGCCTGATTTCATTTACTTTGTCACAAAGCTGGTGTGCACCATGTCTAAGTGAGAGGAGAGCAAAGGCCTTTCTTACCATCACCCTTGAATCTGTAGAAAGTTTAAAGTAATGTGAATAATGGGGGGGAGGAGGGATTTGGTTTTTATTTTTTTTTCAGTGCTCTGCTTTATTCTCACTGAACACATTGAGGAATGTTAAGATGAAGCCTCAGCTGAAGGAGGCTCTGCAGAAACACTGGGCCCCTAGCAACACCGTTACCATGCACAAGGAGTACATAAAACCTTATTCCCCTAAAAGACCGCGCTGGAGGAGGGAATAAAATTTTATTTTCTTTTAAAATAAAGATAAGGTGCTTGCAAATGTTTCACGTGCCACTAAATACACTGTAAGCAGGATTTGAGTGGAGGCAGGGTTCACAATGTAAGCTCGGGATGACGGAAGCCGATAACTGGTGGAAGCAGAGATACAGATCTTTCCTGGGAAAGGCATGCTTCCACCACTGTGAACCAGGAGAAACAGGGCATTTGATTCTGAGAAACAGAGAAACAGAAGCAAAGAGGATGGAAGGATCCACAAAGGGGAACTGCTATAATAAGGGAGGGCACGGGGATGGGGAAGGCTTTTGGCAGCCTGGTTATCACCCCGGAGAGGCCTCGGACTGCACGGAGAGGTGCTCCACAAAAGGCAGACCTGCAAGAAAGCACAGTGAAGAGCAGAGGAAAATGAATCTTTTCACTGGCCAGATGAAGGATGTGCTCAGAACAATGTGCCTCCAGGAACAAATCCTCTTTCTCCTCTCTCAGCAGCTTACCCAGGAGCCAGAGCCCACGGAGTACTAATGATTGCAGTGAGCTAATGAATATGCGCTGTAGCGGTGCAGCTCATGAAGCATCCAGCAATTTTTTACAACTATGATTTATCCTCCAAACTCTTGCTGAGGAAGAATCCTATCACTGTACATCTCTAAGCAAATTCTTTCAACACGTTGCTTTTAGTGATTGCTTATTTTTTCTTTGGCCAAAGCTTTGGTGAGTTGGCGTACAGGGCAGTACAGCTCTTACCATGCACGTGAGAACAGCTTCACTAAGATGCACAGGGTTGTATCCTTATATATTTGCTCACCAGAAACAAGGGTCTTCTTTCTCTTCCAACAGCACAAATGCACACAAAAAGCAGACTGAGCTGCTGACAGCTTAACTAAGGGTCCACCATGCTGATCTCCTGGGAAGAAAGACCCAAGCTCTGCTGCCCTCCATCACTGTGAAACCAGCAGGGCTCTGGCACTGACCAGCTGTAGTGCACAGTGAATAATTTTGATATTCAGAGATGGTTATTTTGCACCAATATTTCCCATGGAAGCAGAGGTCTGAGTCCCAAACAGCTGTACTGCAGAACCCCAGCACTGCTGCCATCACCACCCGACAGGGACATGTGCCCAACAGGCTCACCAGCTTCTGCCACATCCTGGCAGAAGGAATATGAGTTAGCCTTAGGAAAAATGTGGGATTTTTTTTTTTTTTCCTCTCTAAAAAACACCTTTTCCAGCAGCAGGCTTCGTGGCTTGTTTTACTTTTCCAGCTGAGCACACCCAGTGCAGATGCAGCTTAAGGTAGTGCTTTTCATTTTGTACACCCACATTCACAAGTCTCTCTCATTGTTCATGCTTTCGACAGAGGTTACCAATTATACTGAGTGTAGTACATGGCAACTGTTTACAAGAAAATTACATTGTTTATATATTTTTCCTACAGTTAACAAATTATCTTAAATGTCAAGTTGCTTGATACAGAAATAAGGGAGCCTACTGTATGCTTTAAAGCACTGCAATTGTTGGTAAATTGCACTCAGCACAGAATTAGAGACATCATTCGGAAGGAAAATACTTTCCCAAGGGATCCATCTGACATCATAAACTATGAAAATGAAGGCTTAACCATTTATAAATGTCAGCAGAACAAAACCACCCCATTTTTTGAGCACAATTAGTCACGTGCAGTTAACTGTTTAACACTTGCACTGTACTGCTATTGATCTCCGATTGCTTTCATGAAATTAATTTGATAGCTGTTCATTTATCATTAATTGGGCTGTGAGCTTCAGAGGGGATTGAGAGCACAAAGGAGGTTGGCTCACAGATTGACCCAGTAGTTTTTGGTGTAACGAGTAAAAGTGAGCCACATCTCTAATTCTGCATGTACAAACCATCCATAACAATCATGCTTGTCCTCACTACTCTATTCTGTGTCACTCTGGCAGCAGTTTTTGTCAGCTAGGGCCATTAGGCATTGAAAAATTCAGTGTTTTCTGTTTTCATACAGAGGTGTTGCCAGTCAGAGGCTGTGGCTGCCTCGCAGGTGCAGTTCAGGGCAGCCCTGAGCCAGCACCCTCTCCTCTGCTCAGCCTCTGCTGTGAGCCAGGAGCATCAGCACAGCAACTCCAGCTCTCCCGGCTCCACAGGCAGGTTGGTGAATCCCAACAGCTTCAGATAACACTCACCACCCCAGGAAGTTGTTGGTGGTACTCTTGTTTCACTGATCAGCACCTTTTCTCCTCAAGGCTGACTCCCTGTAGGAAGATGCTGTGACCCATCTGGAAACCAGCCATGCTACACTGCTGTATGTACAGCTGCCACTTCCCCTCACTCTCCTCATAGCCTTCCATAAGATATCCAGCTCTGGTGGGCAAAAGTGCCTCATTCCAATGCCCTTGTTTTCCCCCTGGAATCCCCCTTGATCACATAATATACATGAGAAGAGATGGTCTCCTGCTTCCATGCCTGTCACTTTGCTTTTTGACACTGCACTGTTGCATTTCAGCAGATGGAGAGTATGGTCTCTTCCATAAAGTAACAAATTGCTGGTATTTGGTACTGCTGACATAAAACCTCGTTTTTTCCAGAGTTGCAATGACAAATCATAAATATTTGCTCTGGTCTTAATAATGAGTATCATTCTAATGTTTCAGAAGAGCCTCGGTGCTCTTGCCTGTGTTCACCCTATTTCAATGGAGTAGCAAATGATCCCATTTGTGACAATTCACACAAAATTACACTGGCAAACCATAACCCATCCCTGTATCACACTTTAGTGGTGCCTTTCCAGCGGCAGATCATCAGCCATCACAGAAAGAGCTTTACTATTAATTATGATGGTAATGTAGTATGATTTGCACTTGCTCCATACATATTACATATATTACATATTTCAGATGGATAGTAAAGGGAACAGTGTAAATACCCAAAGAAAAGGCATAATAGGTTATAATACCTAGACAGGGATTCTAGAAAGAGAAAGAAAAATATGGCTGCTGAGAAATATTTTGGGGAAATCAGAACCAAAGAATCTTAACAAAACTGACTGCAGAAAAAGGAATTAGAATGGTCCCAAGAAGCATGTCATTTCCAAGTATTTCCTTTCAACTAACTTGTGATTTAGAAGATGAGCATCCTATGCAGACTGGCATCAGAAATGAGATTAAATTGGAAGGAGGGCAAGGAGAAAGGAGGAAAAATGTTCAAAATGAGGGAAAGGTGAAAGAGATGCATGCATTAAAAGCAGTAAATTGTCACTCAAGACACAGTGACAGGACTATGACAGGCAAATAGAAGGATTTTTTTTCCTCAACAACAGAACCATTTCAAGAATGTTTCACTGTCTCTTCTTATTTACGTTCATATGTATTTGATCATTACAAACTATGAAAAATGACAGTAACAATGTTCTTCAGCTACAAGGACAGTCAGTGTTTATGAAGGAAGATTGGGCTACAGCATTCCTAAGTCCACAAGCAGCTGATGACAATTGGATGGTCCCAGTCAAGCCCCTGCACTCCATGTGTGCTGTTTCTACAAAGTGAAGATTGTATTTGTTATAGCTTCTCTTCTCTGAGCATTTTATATGGGACACCAGCTCATAGATCAGATCACATCTCATTATCTTTTATGGTAATGCTTGGGCCATATATCACATTCTCTAATAAATCTTAGCTTTCCCAGCCCAGCAGAGTATCCTAATGTTACCTTTCAAAATACTGCTTTCAGCACTGGGTACACAGGGCTGCATCTTTCACATGGATTTTTTTGCAGTTTATCAAAATGAAACATGACATCTACTGTAAATGATATTCCCATTTAGTGCTTAATGATACATCTGCTTCCTCTCATCCACAAATCCTGATGGTTTGCTAAACAGATATTTTGTTTAGTGACAACCTGTATGCCAAACTGGGGGTTCGTTATCTTCAGCCTATCAGCAATGGAAGCTGATGCAATTATGAGTTGGGATTATGAGTTAAAATAGCTCAGGTATTACAACAACAACAACAAAACCACGCTGAATTCCAGAAAATAAAAATTAGTTTTAAAATTTTACCTGCCATCAAGCACTGCTATTGTTTTCCAGTCTAAGGGTAAAAAAAAGAGAGGTGTTCTGCCAATAACAACTTGATCAAGAAGCAACCATTACTAGTATGGAAAATGTAAGAGAAAACATAATATTATCTTTCCATTAGCTTCTGGTGTACTTGAATAGCCATGTGGACACATTCAGAATTTCATGGGATTTGGGGGCAATAGAACATAGAAAAACCTGTTTCTGCAGCCCCAATCTGTGCCCTGTTCCACAGTCTCTGGGCTGGTATCACTCTCTGCTGTCCAGTGGGCAGCAGGGCTCAGCATCCAACATTTAGGCAATCTGTTTCCAAGATTTGTGACAGGCAGAACATGCAACTTACAGTAGACCTACAACAAGGTGTAATTTTTACAAGTTAAGCTAAAAAGGGCTAAATACAGTTTATTAATTTCTATCTAAAACAACTTTGTATTTCTTATTTTTGTTTTTTCTCTTAGACTCTAATTTTTCAAAGACATTTTCTAACTTTGATAGAATCAAAGGACATCTCAGTGGTGTAGATTAGTTCTTACCCCCACTGAGACAATAACCTGAAGGAGTTAAATATACATGGTTTTGTTGTCAGAATAGTCAGTAAAAAATCCCCCATATTTATTTTGTGATTGATATCCTGACTGTACGTGCATAGAAAAGAAAAAACTTCCACTTTCATCACTGGTTTTTGGCCAGGCTGGTGTTTGGGAAGTGGGGATGGCTTTTTTCATTCCACTGGCTCTGGAGATCATCCTAGGGAGCAGATGGCTCCTGGCCATCCCTCACAAGCATTGCTCACACCCCTCTCTGACAGTGCATTGAGCTGTTACAGGCTGACCATGATCCCAGTCATGCCCTCAGAACAATGTTTTGGCTACTGTCCAACAAAGAAAGTACCAATCTACTATTTTGAAAGACTGCTCGATATTTAAAGAAAAATTCATGGGTTTTTTTAAATATTACATCTTCTAAGTGAAAACTCTACGGCCACTTGAGAAGACCATATCTACATCCTTACCCAGCCCCTAGTTCTGCTAAGTTCTCTTTCTGCCAGGATGATCAGGGTGATCTCTTCCTTCCTGACACCCCAGGAAGGCTGGGAATCAGGTTGTTGTGATGAGTGCAGCCATTTCTACTCATCCCATCCTAGACTGGGGAATAAAAGCTGGATCCTCTCTCCTGTCCCATTCAGGCCACCAAAATGATGCTCATTTCCCTGTGCTGTGGCTGCCTGTGTCTCCACAGTGACACTGGTCCTTTAGCTGCCACCTGAATGCCATCCCTCTGCTTCCTGCCACCACTCCAGCTCCACTGCTGTGTGCCAGGCCACAGGGATGCTGCTTGGAGCTCAGTCACCATGCTAATCACCATGCTCCATTTTCCACTTGCTGTTCCCCAAGCTGGTTTTACTTCTCTCCCTCCAGTTCAGCTGGCAAACGAAGGAAAAAAAGTAATAAAAACATCCATTACCTTTGAGGTCCCACATAACTCCAGCTCTTTGCTCCATTCTCAGACCCATCCTGGAATTGCATGAAAGCCTCTGCAGTTATTAGTGGAAATCCACTTCACAGGGACAAAATCTCCAACTCAGCAGCAGAAGTTACATTAAAAAGAGTTTGTCCATGTAAAGCTCTTGATGAAAGGAAAATGTGACAGCCAAATTGCCTTCTCTCATCTGTGTTCCTCCTTGGCCTGGCACAGACTTCATGAGGTGAGTGGAAGGGCTCCCATTGATGTCAGTGGGCTGGGGATCAGTTCTTGATGTCTGTGCTTTGAGGGGCAAGAGAGCAAAGAGCACCTTTGTACTGCCTCTGTCTGGGTAATTTTAATTGTGCCAGTGGAGAGAAACAGCACCTGTACCTAAAGGATAGAAAAGAGAATGTTAAAAAGGGGCTGAGAAGTGCTGCAAGACAGGAGGAACTGCCTGTCAGTGAAGATAATGAGGAGACTGGGAGGGGTGTTTGGTGTATTTTTAAGAGAATGTTTAAAGAGCTGCTGGCTCTTCTCTGTGTAAGTGCAGTGTTGATTTTAGTTAATGTGTGCAGTGGACATGTGTGTCTTTCCTCACTGAGATGGAGATACCTGCTCCTCCCCAGCTCTCCTCCCTGGCCAGCAGCTTCTGCTGGACACAGTTCCCATCCTCTCTGCTCCCAAGAGCAGGCTCTAATCACCATCCATCTCAGCCAGACACACCTTTTCTCCTCTGAAAGGCCTCTCCTGCCTTCTCTGTGCTGAGAGGTTCCCTAGGGATGCAGGGCAATTTCCCCCTTTCAGTCTCCTACAGGAATTGCCCCCACATAAATTACCTGCAGGAGCAGCCTGAACATGCTGCACATCCCTGAGGATACAGGGAGCACATGCCTAGGGGATTAGCAAGGGCTTCATGCCACAGCAGCTGCAAATACTGCAATTTTCCCTCAGGACAGGGGATCCAGTCTACCCTGCTGCTTGATCCTTAAAATAACCTCTATATTTCCCTGCCTGCAAACTAGTTCAGTTTTGTAAAGATTAAATCCTCTCTGCATTAATGACGAAGGAAATCAGCTTTCTCACAAGATGTTTCTTTAATATTTCCCTTGGCCACAAACAAATGTAAGCTTTGAGAAGCTGTCTTTTAGCAGGAATGCCTGAGACTTGGAAATGCTCATACTCTTACTGGTATTACAGGTCACTGCCCTTCTCAGCACTTACCAGAGCTGAAACACTAAACAGCTTGTTATTTCTGCTTAGAAATGTGTCTGTGCTTGCACCTGCTAGTAACCCCAGTGTAGCAAGGAAAGATTAAACATTCAAGCAATTTAGCTTAGTTCCAGTTCATTTTCAATTAACAGGAGAAAATCCTCTCAGACATAATAGGCTGTGTCTGGTTGGAGGTTAGTTTATTTGTCTGACTAAAGTAAGTATTTAGGCTTACAAGTTAAACTCACTAATGTTGTTACAAATGTAATTTATTAAATAAAAAGCATTCAGAAAAAGCACAGAAAATTAAAACACCGATTTCAAAGTTATTTCTCCTTTTCAGGAGGTTTTAAACTAGTAAATATCCTTAATTGAAATCCATACCAAGCATTTCAAGGCATAAATTGTAGTATTATTATACAAGGTTTTATTTCCAAACCTCTAACCTTTGTATATGTTCATTTGCTTTACTTAGAATGTAAAACCTGCCATGGACCTTTCAATTCAGCTTCTCTTTTCTGATACCATGACAAGCTGGGAAGGTTTTTTCCAAATTCCCATTTTCCCTAACACATTAGGCAAGATGACACCTTCTGAAGACATCTAACCTTATTGGCAAGACCAATCCAAGAAAATAAGGAGATTGGCTGGCCAACACTTTCCACTGAGGTTTAATATTGTGTCATCAAACAAAAGCCAAAAATTAATCTCTTCACAAACTGCTGTTAATTTGCTAGGGAAGACAAAGACTTCTCTTCATGTGGCAAATGAAATCCAGCAGTTTCCACAGGCAGAAGATCAGAAAGTGTAAGGGTGGAGAGCAGAGCAGATGCACATCAGGGTTTTTGAGTAAAATCTCTCTATAAATTACCTGAACTGGAAAACACATATCTCTGTTAAACTGGTTTTTCTATTAAGGAATCCTTTCCAAATGACCTTTGCTCCAAAGAACTCAGACTGGGATTTTCTGCTTCACCCATTCCCAAGCTGCTAACTTTTATGCTTTTATGTGTTTCTTGTGTTTTTCCCTGTCTTTGAAAATTTATAAAACCATCCTTTAATTTTTTTCCCCCATGGAATCATAGCGTCTTCTGTAAAAGACAAAAGCCATTGATGGGCACACATCAGTGAGCTGCATTTAGAAAGGTGCAATGAAAAAAAGAGGATAAGAAAAAAAGGCATGAAAAAAGCAGAAAGTCTCAGAGCATTTATAAGCTGTCTGATACACTTTTGATTTACACATCTGGCAAGAACTCTGGTAAGAAGTAATGAGAAAGTTACAGAGGTATGAGGAATCAGCAGTGCAGAGGATATTTTGCATCTGTGAGAAATGCAGGAAAGAATCCCATCATTTTCATTCAAGCTGTTTTGACAGAATTTAAAAGGAATACTTTCACAAAACAAGAAAGCATCATAGTCACCTTTCCTCCAGCAGTTCTCATTGACCAGGCATTTCCTCTTGCCTGGTGACAGAAGGAAAAACTGTAAATCCAGCACCTCAGAGAGACAAAATGCTCCAGTTCCAGGGCAACCTGTATTTAGGAAATCAATTGAAATGAGAAGAATAAACATTTAAGATCACTGGGGAGCTAATGATCCTCTTCCAGCCCAAAGATATCACGATTACAGCAATCTTTACACAAGACTGAGGACTGCAGCTCCCACCCTGAGCACACACGTGGGAAACCTCTCAGGGGGCTGAGTGCTCCTGACAAGCCAAGGTGACACCAGAGAGCCATATCAGAGAGAAATGTAGGGCAGCCACTCTTGTGGGGTGAGAGGAAGGTCTGGTTGGTGCCATGCTTGTGATAAATGGACACATCTTGTTGTCTGGAAGGTATTTGAGTCCTTTTTTAGCTCTTTATTTCTGACTCACCTGTGTGTTATTTTGGCATCCTTGTACTTTGCCATCCCCACTATGAAATGGAAAGATGGAGAGACAGGAAAATAACCGCTCTGGGACATGACTGCATCTAGGCACAGAACCTTGTGGTGGGGGCAGGTCCTTTCCTATAGGAAACTGCTTCTTTGGGGTGGGGTTTCCCATACAAAGCTGCCTTGGTGCCCTGAGACCCAGCATCTCCCATCACCTCCCCATGCCTGGCCATTTCTCAGAGTCCAATGAGGAAATGCTGATGAGGTTCAGATGTGGACTTGGCAGCCTTAAGTCCCAGTCATGCTCTGCCTGCCAGAAAGCTTCAGAAACCCAAACATATTGAGATTTAGAGGGTTTCCAGTGACAGAAGGTTGATTTTCCTTTCCTTTAGCAAATCTATTTGATCTGTCTTAGTTGTTCTGGATAGACAAACACCAGTTAGAATCACACACTTTTGGATTCACACCTGAGTCAGAAATGCTGCTCTAGTTCTCTAATTTTATCCCCTTGTCCTGCATAGCTTGTTTATCTTCTGCATTCTACCAGCCCACTTCTGTTTGCTTCGTGATTTGTCTCTCAGCACACTGCTATCCCACCTTCCTAAAAATAAAAACTCTTAATTTTCCTATGGAGTTCTCTGCCACCCACCACTGCAATTTATAAAGAGCTGCCACCACATTCAAGTGCCAATCTTCCTCAGTGAACAAGTGCTATACATCCTTCTGAAATTTCAGATTCTGCACTAGATCTGGCACACCCAGGCTAGGATAAGAACATTTTGAAGCCAAAATTGGATGGATTGGATTGGAATTTCTTTCTGGCAGAGCCAATATGTCCCACGGACTGATTTTTCTATCTGTCTGCTATCCCATAATACACATTCAGCCTTTATACAAGAATTCATCTCTGTTTTGCACCTGCAGGAACAAAGTGCCATAAATAATTTACCACCTCCCTGCTTGCAAGTCAGCCTCTTTCTGGAACTTTGTGCAAAAAAGAGACATTTATCAGGTGCTTGATATATGTTTTCCTCCTTATTCTACTTGTTCAGAGCCTGCCTCCTCCCTCCCAAGCAAAACCAAAAAAACCCAAGTGACATACCTAGTCCAACAGGAAATTTCTATTATTTACTTCAAAGAGAATCAAATATGATTTTGGAAGCTGAATACTAAGGTGGCCCATTCTTGATGAAAATATTTCACTTGAGTAACTGTTTTACAGGGTTATAACAACAGAATTAGCCAAAGATTACTCTCCCTCCCCTCTCCTTCAATGCCCAGATACAGAATCACAATTTATGCTTTTTTGAAGACCACCTAGTCTTCACAGAATTAAATGAGTAGTTAACAAACTATCTCAATGCTGAAACTGCCTCTTTTGCTTCAATTACTGTCTGAATAAAGACAAATTTGTAGAAAGTGTTCTCTGCAAAATAGGCAATCGCATTTAAGAACATTTATCACTCTTTAAATGTACAGATCATAGGAACTCTGGTTAAAATTATGGTGCCATATCACTTTTGTCTCTATTTCTAATAAAAGTTAAGGATTGCATATTAAGTTATTTTAAGCAGTGAGCAGACTTAAGTCAAAACTGATACAGTTTCTATTTCCTAATCAAAAAACCTCGCAAAAAACCCAATGAAAATCACCACTGCAAAACCCCAGTACTATGCTTGTGAAAGGAAACCAAATGACTTCTCAGAAAAGACGATGGGGATCTCAGCAGAACCAGTTTAATCTGAAGAGCAGCAAATTGTGTGACTGGGTGATTTAAATCCAAAGCAAAATTTATACAGCGAGGACTCCCAGGAACAGCTGGGTAATGCTCAGTCCAGAGCCCAACTACTGGGACTGAGACATATTTTTCCCTCAGAGATTCTTTCAAAGAAACCACAAACCATCCCTAAATCTGAGACAAAAATTTTAATTTTTCATTTGTCAGAGGATTTTCTCCACTTTTCTGATTTTTTCACTTTAACCTTCCTGCAGAATTTCCAATCCTTTGACCTCAGTTAGATTTTGCACATGGAGTTTTCTTTATTGTAACTTAAAAATATTGAAATTCATGATGAGTTTGAGGAGAAGAGACTTGAGGTTTCCTTTTACAAAGTGAAAAGTTTGAGAAGGAAAATGTTTTTCTGACTCAACCAGAGCTCTTTTGGATGTGAAGAATTTGAGTCTGATCTTACCCTCATGCTGGAAAAAAATGCAGTCTTTGAAGTCACTCCATCAAAGTCAAAAACTACACAGTAATAAAGAAAAAAATGAGCTGTTTATGTCTTCTTTTTTGTTTGTTTCTTGCCTAAATCTGAAAAAATAATAAAAGTCACCTGATTTACGTTTGTTCTTTGTGTATATAAGGCATGACAAATACATTCAAATATGCAGACCAAATACAGCTCTGATAAAAAATTCAGGATACTTTCCTTTCATTTTCATGGACTGAGTTTCAGCCTTTCTTTCTTTCTTTTTTTTTTTTTTTTTTCTGAATTCACATTTTCCAGTGTGGTCCCCTTTATCTGGTTTATTAATATTTCTCATGTCTTGGACACAAATGACAAGTTCTGCTGCACTTTTGACACTGAGAATCAGAAACATATCTTGAGTCAAAGTAAATGAGGCTCACGAGTTTTTTTCCATTCTGTACCTTATGACATAAATGTGAGTCACAGCTTTGAAGCAATTGTGAAATTGGATGCAGAAACTGTAAGAAACACATAAATAAAGGGGGAAAATTAAACTCTGAAGAGGACTGAATTAATTAAAATGCATTAACAATTTTCCAAGAAATTAGATTAAATTAATTTTTACAGAAAGAATTGGCAAGGGATTTCAAGTGTATAAATACAGTGGTAAAAGTGGAATATTGGTGTTTTATTCTAGGATGTTGATTCACTGGGAAAAAAAATCAGAGTATTTAAAGTCTGAGTGTTTTGATTTGACTGTATTTTTTTTAATCGTGTAAAATTAAATTACAGTGATTATGTTGAGAAAAACAAAGAGATGAACAAGGCACACATTTTGGCAGGGGCTGAATATAGCTGTGCCAAATTTTTCTGCACAGAAAGATCATACAAGCATATTTTAAACTGAGAAAAAATGTCAGTGTGGGCTGCAAGGGTCACCATAAACTTGGTTTCTCCTTCACTTTGGGTTTGAGGCTGGGGCTGGCCTTTCCTTGCTTGGCTCTGGTATTTCTGTGCTCACAGTTAAGCATGCAGAAAGCATCTCACTTGTCAGTGACTTCTGATATCTCTGTGGAGGATTCCCCAAACTTCTGAACCCACATTCCCTCCCTCATGCCATCCTGGAGACTTTCTGGTTTAAGTTTTGTAAATGTGTCACTAGCAGCAAATTACCCTCAACGTGCTGTTTCCAAGGCTTCATGGATGAAGACACACGTTTTCATTAACAAAATGTCTTTCCCTGCAGAAGGGAGGTGTTCCAGGTATTCTGTGAGTTCAAATTACACTGAGCAAGTGGTTTCCCATGGCCTCTCATCTTTTGACTCTTACATTGTGCCCTTGAGAGCAGCTTTCCCATTTCTGCCATGGCAAGGACACAAAAGTGCCAGCAGGAAGGTCCCTGCAGTGTACCCAGAGCAGCCAGGGAGCTCATTTCATCCACCTGCACCAGCCAAATGCAGAGTGCCTGCACTGTGCCTGGACTCAGGGCAGATTTTGGGACACCAAGAGCAATTGTGCAGCCAGTGTGATGGAGCAAAGGTTGAGAGAGAGCTTTCCTGGCTCAAATATAGGAAATATTATTCATCTGAACAAACAATAAACACACTCTGAGAGAAAGCAAGAGGAAATGTATCAGCTGCTGTGCTCACAAGAAGAGAAGCAATGGAAATGGCAGTGGGTGATCTGATGGTTAAAACCATGAGGGACAGGCCAGCAGGATACCAACAAGAATATTTACAGTGGCCATACCTTCATTTCTGTGGAATCTGTCCCTCTTAAGGGCTCAACAACACTAAAGTGCTTGATATGCTGACCTAAATCAGTCTAGAGAAGTCAATTTGCTTTCATTTGGGTAGGGAGAAAGGACACGTTTTCATATCCCAAATCTCCCTGGGGACCTGAATTATCTTTCCTTCCTTGCAGTCCGAAGAAATATGTGTTCATTCCCTGTGCCCGTGCGTGGTTAGTGGCTCCTGGGGGAAGGAAAAAGATGTTCTCCTCGTTGCCTGGTGAGCATTTTAGGAGTCCCCGGGGGTGTTGCACTCCTGTGCATCCTCAGGAGGGCAACTGGCACTCATGGATCAGTGAGAGATGCTGTTCAAAGGGAGGGGAGCTTTGTAAACGATCCCTCCTCATCACACACAGCACCCAGAGCTGCTTTTGCCAGCAAGATGCAAGCAGCACAGCTGCTGGGAGGGAACAGTCACAATGCAGCCGTGCTGAACACAAGCACACCAACCCTGCAATAGGGGCGGTGGCACAGCAGGAGGAAAAGTGCAAGTTTCAGTACTTCTTCTAAAGAGATATTTAAAGGAAAAAGAAGAGGCAGAAATGTCAAAGAAGTGCCTTTTAATTATGATAGGGAAAGAGATTATAGCTATATCAGCATGGAAGGTGTAAAACCTATTTTGCAAAAGTGATTATTAAAAATCTGACTGCACGTAAAAAAATGTTGAAAAGCCTCTCCCATTTCAAGATCTTCTAAAAATAAGCTGAGAAGAAGTTTTGTTTAAGAGCACAAGGCTTAAGTGCAATATAATTGAAGAAGATTTGATTTCCAAGAACATAAAGGATAACCAAAATTAAAGAAAATCTAGCAATCTTTTAACCCCAAATAGACTTAATAATTTTTTAAAGTATATCTTCCTACATCACCATTCTGACCCATCCTCCAGTTGTGATATCAGTGGCACGTTTGCAAAGGCTATGGAGGCTTCAGTGAAATCACCTCCTCTGCTCAAAACAAAGGTTTCCCACCCTTCCCATGTCCTGCTGCATCCGTGGTGGTAAACAGACAATATAAATAGAGTGATCCCTTTCACTCTCCCCTCACTGACTAAAATGCAATCAATACCTCATCATCCTTTCCTGTGCACAGCAGTGCACAGGTTATTTAGCTTCTCAACACAACTATTGAGATTGTCAGCATCCAAGGAAACGGCAGGATTGTCCTGCACTAATGCAATTCTGGCCCTAACCTGATGGCCTGTGAAAAAACATTGCCTCCATCCTTCTGATATTCAAACTGCATCAAGCCTTTATTAATTCCTTCCTTTCTGTCCTGCAATTGCTTTCTTCTCTTGTGGTTACTGAAGAGGCTAAATATTTCTTTAATAATCCCCAGCTGAAGGCCTCCAACAGTTCCTTCAGCAGCTCACGTCTGGGAGGATCTCCTGATGGGATCCACTCAATGCACCACTGCCAGAGCTGTGGCAAAAGGAAGAGGGATTCTGGGACCATGTGCCTCCTCCCTGTGCCCAGAGGAGGTTCAGGGCAGAGGAAGGTCTGCAGCTCAGGCTCCTTTTAGAAAGTTTTCTGTTCCACTGCAGACCAAGTGTTAATTTTTGTGGTGTGGGATTGGCAGCACACAGGTCATTGTACATTCTTGGAAGAAAGAAGAAGCTGCCCCACTTCCAAATGGCTTACTCTTGCCTAGATCTCAGTTTCAGGATGAAGAAGGAATTTAACAGGTGCACTCCTGCTTAATTTGATTCAAGCTCTGTTAATGCTGTGAGATTTTCACTGAAGACCAGCTCTGATGTGCTCCTTCTTCACAGAGAACACACATTTCTAGTGCTCAGTGCTATTACACTTCCTGGCAGTTTCTGTGTTCTCCAAAACATCTGCAAAGCAGGTCAGGTGATCTTGTCCCACTGTGTGAAATATAATTGCAAGATGCACAACTCAGAAGCATAAACCCATGCTCAGAGAACCTGAAAGTTTGTGTGATGGTGTTATCATACTCTGCAAAGCTGTTGACAACTGCCAAATACATTTCATTTATATTGAAGTCTGAGAAAAACATAATTAGCACCTCATATTAAAAAGAAAGCAGCCTGCTGTTGACAGTAAGCCAGGAAGTTGATAAACACAACTTCCTCAAATTAAATTTTCCTGAAAAACCTAGATGAGAACATAAATTCTAAAGAGGCTGGTGTTAGCAGCTGTGCAGCACAATCACGATGAAACTCCAAACCCTAACATTATCACTTACTCTTATAACATATATTTTCAGAAGATTTTCCAATTATATCAAGCAAATATAGTGTTTTGGGTTGGGGGCCTCTGAGTAAGGGATGGTTTGCTAAAATTAACACCACTTAAACAAGAAGCACATAGTTGCTGACAAACTCTTGTAATTCCAGGTTTGGTTGCCATCCGAGTGTACAGCTCAATTCAACATCTGCTCTGACTTTTTGAAGCTATATGGAAATGTTCAAAATTGAACAAATTGAGATTTTCAAAATTGAGATTTGCTTATGAGGCACAGCTCATAAATCTGAGAGAAGATGAAGGGACAGATATCTGCAAGCACACCAGAAGAATGACTATTTTCTTTGACTTGGTCCCCAGTTATACAAACATAAGGTTATAGTGGGTGCAAGTGCTTCCAGTGATGACAACTGCCCTGGCAGAATGTTACAATTCTTCTAAAACTGAGAGTTGAAAGGACTAAGGGAAACATTAAGAAGAGAAATTCCCATTATCATTAATTCCAGCAATTCTTGTGGCTATGTAGGTACACCTGATATCGTGGTGCAGCTCAGCAGTGATTGCACAGAACTGTCTGTTGGCAGTTTGTGCAGAGGGGGAAGAAGAATTTTTCATTTCATGCATCATTTGCAACTCTCTTCAATAATTCAGCAAAGTCAATACGTAGCCTCCATGCACAGTTAGGAGAAAAAGCCTGAAGTAAACAAAAGTAGGTAATCCAGAGGGTGACCAAGCACAGCTAAATCCTTTTGAGCTCTGTTCCCCCTGCTTCCCTGCCCTTTTGCTACATACTACATGAGAGCATGTAATTAAGTTCATTGCAGTCATGGAATTTCCTTGACATAAACACATAAGGAACAGACTCCCCTGTATCCCACAGTGATTTTAAGGGGTTCAGTAGTGCCTTTATTGGCTCAGACCATTCAGGGTTCAGACTGCCATTCCCCCATTGTAGAGACCAGAGAGTAGTCTTGGGAGAACATTTAATCCCCAAGAAAAAGAGGGAACTGTCATTTAGATAAGTGTCTTTGCCCCCACCTCTGCTTCTTAAAAAGGAGTGAGAGATGTCAGGAAAAAATGGAGTAATACAGAAAGCAGGAATCACTGCAGAATGACCCCATAGTACCAGGTCAAACAGGCCAGGACCAACTGGGACTGAAGGCCCAAAAGCCCAAATTTGATACATCCTTCTTCCCAGGTGTGAATTTCCACCCTCAAGACCGAGCATGCCATGTAGTCATTCTAGTGCAGGCAAAGGGCTGAACCAACAAAGCCAGACCTCCTGTGAGACAAAGCACTGCTTTATCCTCTGTGGATTACTTGTTGTTTTTTTTTAATTCAGCAATGTGACATTCAGCCTGCCATAGCATCAAGTGCATGGATGAAGTCTTGTGACCTTGACAGGCTGCCTGACTACTGAGAAAATTGCTAATGCTTCAGATTTAAAAAGGGAGAAAGTCATTCCATGAACATGACAAGCAGCTCTAGAACCCCTACAGAAAAGACAAGAGGAGGAATGAGTCTGGGATACACACGAGGCTGTGCTTCTATGTGGAGAGGAAACTTCCTCATCACAGCACTCAATTACTAATGGCTTTCTTTGATTCTCAACCTGCTTTCCAGACACTGCTGGGACAACAGAGAGGAAAGCCTTGGTCAACCATTGCAAGCAGGAGGCAGGGCTGGTCTCAGAGACTGCTCAAGAAAAAGCTCCTGGAGAAAAATGCAGGCAGTGATCTGGGGGTTAATTTTTCTCGAGGTTTTCTTTTGAAAGAGGTATTCTTTCCTGCTAAGAATTCAGATTTTTTTTTCGGCTCCTGCTCCGTTCTCTTGCTTCAGCAGAACACAGCAAAAAACATTTCATTTCCTTTCCTGCCTAGTGGGATGCTGAGGAGATGTGATCTCTGAATTGGTATATGTTTCAGCTGGCCCACATTCCCAGCAAAATTTATGACACATGCCAGTGCCTCCAGTAGCTGATTGGATACAGCCAGGGAAATGGAGAAAGCCTCAACTCACCAAGCTTCAAAAAATGAACTTCACTTAAATGATGTATTGTTGTTTTGCAGGAAAAAGGAACACCTGGCTTGTACAGTGGGGAAAAAGAACAAAATGCAACATTCATAAAAATGACTGAAAAGGGACTGGAGAATAAGGTTATTTTTGCTTCCACATGAGAAAACAAGCCACCAAACAGGGTTTGCAATTATAATCTGGCATATCTGTTGCTTTTGTTCATATGATTGCATTGGTATGTCCACTAATTCAGTTTTAATCTTCATTAACACCTCCTGCATTTTTCAGAACAGATTCAGACTGTTTGATGCTTCCCATGTCACTTGGAAGACGTATCAGGAAATTATTATTGCTTTTCTTATGACACTACATAATTACTTCTTCAGATATAAAAGTCATTTAAATTGTATGAGCGAGATTTTGGTTTTGCTTTTCCCACTGTACATTTTTAGTGCAGATGTACTGGCTATATCCTCAAATAAGTGAGAGAGCAAAACTGAGTCCAGGAAGAAAAAAGATTTTTATGTGTACCTTAAGTGCAAAAGATTTGCAAATATCTTTAGGTAAGTTAGAGTTTAAAATGTTGAGCAAGGAGCACACTTTTAATTCAGCTAAAATAGGAGTTAACCCAACTTGTAGCTGGGCAGAAAGAAGGAGAGAGGCATAAGAGGAGAGTGAATGAGAGGAGAGGTAACCCCTCATCTATTGAACTCCAACCAGAATATCAAATGCTAAATCTGTGTGTGTATCTGCTGGATGGATCTGTATTTATGTATACATACACAGAAGAATATGTAAATCAAGGCAGGTATTTTTAGCAACAGGATATGCTGTGCTACAACATTCACTAATTTGCCTTTTCCTAAATGCTACAGAAAAGCAAATCCTGTAGCAAATTCAGCATGAAAATATAGATGCCATACCATTCATTAAAGCCAGACCAGCTCTTTGCTAGAAAGTAAATAAACACAGCTGACTCTGAGCCCTATCTACAAGTAGACTCTTGCACTCTGCACTGAGCAATTAAAAAAATTAGATTACTTTTAATGCTTGGTAAGTGTGTTAGGAGATCCTAACACCAACAAGAGTGATGTTCCTGGGAGGGCAGGAGCACCTTATGGCTGTCCATTACAAGCATGTAAATAAAGGGTTCTGGCACAGGAGCTACTGCCCGGGAGCATTAATAGAGTTACTGCCTAGAAATCCTAATTGCAAATGAGCAGCCTCACCTAATTGGTCCAGCAGCACCAGTGCAATCAAAGCACACCCATCTTCACTGAGAAAATGTGGTGCCCATTTTGGTCTGTGCTGTTCTTGGAGATAAAATCTGAGCCTTTTTCCTTGGGAAGCAGAACTCGTTATGATGTCTATCTCATAAAGAGTAATTGCTTGCCAGTAAGTGCTGGTCCTAAAAGAAATATATTCTGAATTGATTAGTACTCAATCACCCATCCCTGCAGACAGTTGGGGAGTTCTCTAACACCTTTCATAACTTTTCAATTAGATTTTGATTTGGGAGCGTTTTTGCCTCCTGCCCTGGAGGGAATTGTCTGGCAGAGCGTGGTGAGGAGCAGAAAGGAATTGTGAATCCTCCCAACCCACTGCTGTCTGGGGGGCTATGGCAGGCTGTGGTGGCCAACACCATGGCTTTAAAAACTGCTAGCGTGGTATTTTCAAAATAAAAAGGGAAGGAAACAGTGCTGCTAAATGCACATTACACATGTCCCTTGGGTTTTAGTTTCAAACATTTGGTACAGGGGCTCCTTCACATTCTGGTGCTTGGGGAGACACTCTTGCCAAGATAATTCAGTGATTGCAAGCATCACTGCTCTCCTATTTCCCTGGCTACAGCTGAATGATCTGCTAAGAACAATTCCTGAGACTTCTTTGGGCAACCCTACTCTGTACATTAGTCTGTATAAACCAGGAGTGTCCAAATCCCTGTCAGGCTGAGCTGTGGGGCCAGTAATTTCAGGGTATTACTAAGAATGAGCAAAGTATTCCAATGCAGAAACCACAGTCAGTTTCAAAATGATTTGCCAACCACAAAATGAAATAAACTGGCTGGATAATTTGTTTGCAAAAATTTAATTCCACCAATTTTACCACTTAATCTCCTGCCTCTCAAAAGGAGTCTGGAAAACTCAGTGAATCAATGTACACATTTTTGGAGGAGTATTATATGAGAAATAATAATCATAACATACCATCAACAAAGTTATAAAAGCACCTCAAATTTGTATTTCAATACAGGAAAGGAGATGGCCACATGCAAATTACACAAAAATATAATAACAGTGATTTCTGTGTATTACAGAGAAAACAAGACACTTTCAAGAGGCAATTGGAAAATAGGATGCCAGGCACATTGCTTCCATCAAACCAAAGATGAGTTGTTTAACAAAGGCCTGATGGGCAGACCAAAATTAGTCACTGCTTCATCACAGTAATTACAGCAAAAATTTGAAAAAAAATATATACTGATAAAAAAATCAGTACAGGCAAAGAAAATTCCTGACCTGCTGATTCCAAAACAGTAGCCTATTTCTGTCTTTTTCAAACATCAACGTGGTATAGCAGTTTCAAGACATTTTCAGGATAAAAGCCTGTTTCTTTCACAAGCAATTACAAATATTTCATTACCTTTGGGAGAGAAGGAAAATGAAGGACTACTATTTTACCTTTATTTCTGTCTCTGTATTGATTATGACAGCTTTCAAAGCCCGTTTCAAATGTGAATAAATTTTCCCAAATAGCCTGATTCCTTCACACCGTCTCCCTGTGGTGTGGATGTGCCATAGGATAACACACAGTGTGGAAGACTGGGAAAACACTTTCTGTGCAACCATCTCAGGATGCTCTTTCAAGCAGGCAAATTGTCAGTGGAGCATCTTTAGAAGCAGTTTCCTCACTTAAGTCAGGGTAATTTTTCCTCTGATGTCCTTTATTGGTGCTCTCACAGCCTGTTTGCATGGGAAGGCAGTTCTGGCAAAGGAAACACACAGAGCTGCACTCTGGGCTCCAGGGAATGCTTCAGCACTTGCTGATACCCAGGGGATGCTGCACCTGATTTGCTTTCCTCCCTGCTAACTCAGAGCTCACTTGTACAAATTCTCTCAAGTTCTTCAGAAGAAAACAATCTCTGAGAAAAATCTGTGCAGAGCAGCTTTTGACAAAGTCAGTCAGGATGGAAGAGATTCCTAAAATGAGGAACAGATAACAAAGATTCTGACTGACCCATTTGCTCCTGAGGAGGAGGAGCACCACATTGCCTCCTCCTAAAAGCCCCATCTCTGGTAGGGCCTGGCAGCACAGGGCTGTCCCCAAGGAGGGACAGGGGCAGGTCACAGGGAGCACTGCCTGAGAGGCTGCAGCAGCACCAGTGGGTGCCTCTCAGGAGAGGATCCTGAGCTGGGACATGGCACACCCTCCTCTTGGGGAAGCACTGCGTCTCCATGCCACTTGACAGGAAATTAATGCCCCCAGTGCACAGACCAGGGCCTGACTCTACCATAATTCCCATTTGATTTTCTCTGAATCAGTGATTGCTTTCAGGAAAAAGCAAACTCCCTATCATTGCCTTCAGCAGCTCAGCTCTAAGGGAAGATGCTTCACTGCCAGGATCTCTTCCAGACTTCAAGCAGCCAGAGTGGGACACACCTTCTGAAGGACAGAAGGGTTGCCTTGGGTTTTCTGCAGCCACAAAACACAGCACCCACATCACATTTAACAAGTATCAGGTGCATGCAGACAATTATTTTATACAAACTGCCAACAGCATTGCCAATCCCTGCAAAAGGGCTGGAAATGAAACCTCTGGATCTTTCAGCCTGTGGCCCTGCTCTCTGGCTGCAGCCATCCTGCTCCAGCCAACAGGAGGGCTCCCAAGAAGGGAATTTGGCAGGTTCAGCTTCCTCTCCTCCCCTCCTGCCCTGGTCAGGCTGTGGGCTGAGCCTCCCTGTCCCTTCCCTCTGGCCTCACAATGGCCTTGGCCACTCACTCTGGTTTCAAAAAGAGCCTGATTTATTGGCCAGCCTACAAGGTGGCTGCATAGCTGTCTCTCAAAGCAGTTGTAAAGTTGCTTGGGTTTTCTAACAGTGGGGGATTGAAGCTGCATTTTACATTTGAGAAGTGATGAAAAGCTTGTAAAAGTGGTGACATACGGGAAAATTAGGGAAAAAGAACTCAAGCTCAGATTTTGTGCAGAACGGGAAATATATTGCTCCAATTCTGTCACTTAAGTAAAAGCCCAATCTTGGAATAAAGACACCTTCCTTCATTCCAAACACTAAAGCCACAAGAGGTTGTTTCAGCTTTGGGATCAGCACTTCCTTGGATTTTTGTGGCAGTTGTCCCCCACTATCCCTGCCTGTGCCCTGTGCAATTGAATTGTTCCCTGCATTGCTTGTGCTTTCCCAAAGAAAATACTCAGAGTGCAATAATCAAGACAACTTTTTCTACAAGCAGTGGCACAAGACTTTTTTCTCCGTTTGGCATTCAGCTTCCCAGCCTAATTAATTAGCATTTGTACAGCACTTTGAAAATATGAGATGCAATTGAAGTGCTAAGCATTATTATTAATATTAGCAGCACCACCATTTTGCTCAACTGAATGCATTTTCCAACAGATTTGCCACAGAACTGACGTGCTGTAGACTTGAAATGCACTTAGAGCTCCTTCACCATGTTTGATTACAGTAAAGCCAAGTGGCTGGCACATCTGCATGGCTGTGCAATTTTTTTTTTCTGTCTATTAATAAAATTAAATCTCATTTAGCACAATTTGTTCTGAATCTGTCAGCAAGGTAGAGAGATAATGCTGTGCAGGGCAGTTTGGGGATTGTTTATGAAAAGGACTCTGAGGTGCTTGACTGCCCTAGGCTACCTCTCATTTGTGTGTATCCAAATATGCCATGCAGAGGAAAAAAAACCTGCTCCTTGAGCTCTTATAATTGTATCTCTCTCATTTAGCACAGGAACTGCTGGTAGTTAAAAGGCACAAAGACGTCTAACTAGGTGGCTGATCCCTGTTGCCCTCAATTTACAATATAGCTGTAACTTGTAAACTCAAGAGCTCCCAGGACACATCTTTCTTGATTTCCATTTTGGTAGCTGCTGTTTTTGGCCGTGCCAAGAGGATATCTGGCCTTAACCTTCAGAATCAGTTTCATTTCAAAATCAATGGCTTTTACCCCGTGCTGGCTGTTTTCTGCTCTCATGCTTGCTAACACATGCCCAGGGAGGTGGCTGCAGTCATCATTTCTTCCCCCAGCTGCTTGTACCCTCCACATTTTTATTTCTGAGCGAGCAAACCAGCTCTGCCCGAGGTAATTTGCAGTAGCTGAGAGCTGAGCAGCTCTTGGCTGCCTTAGGCCAAAGAGGGGCTGCAAATGACTGAGAGACTGAATCACGAATTCCCTGTGGTTTGCTTGTGGTGGTGGTCCCAGAGGCTGTCCCAGAGAGGGACACACACCCAGGCTGAGCTGGGACAAGCCTGGCTGCAGGGGAGGAGAGCTGCAGCTGCTGGGATTTGTGCAGGAGCACCTCAGGAACACTCTGGGAATCTCTGCTGGCAGTCCTGCCCACCTCTAAGGACAGAGCTGGCTGCTGTGACTCTCTGTGGGTCTGCTTTGCTCCCACAGCACCCATCCCTGCCTGGGTTTCCCAGTGGGAAGCAGAACCCCTGGACTTGCAGGAGATGGAGCTCCCAAAGCCTTACCCAGCCCACCTGTGCTGCTGCAGGAAGAAGGCATGAGGAGAGAGAGCAGGGCTGTGAACAGACTCTTTTTTGGACATTTAGGGCATGACTAAATCTAAATATTTTGCTTATTAGGCTGCAAGAGTTTCTACATGCATTGATGCTGACTTCATTCCATACACTCTTGCCTCTCAGTTCCCACCTAACTCCAGTTGTTATTGCCATGGTGGTAGGAGGGGGGATTTTCACAGTTGCAAGAAGCAATAAATGCAATTTAATTCAATCAAAATGAAAATGGGGCACCAAGGCAGAGAAATGAGTAATAAAACTTGAAATCTTGATGCCTCAGAAGTTGTGGGGCCCAAGATTGCACCCCAGACTGTAGAAACTGCTTGTTACAATTAACAGGCAGGCACATGTAATTAACCCACAGCACAGCCAGGAGATGGGGCAAGGAAAAGTCAGATTTTTGGGATGAGTTAATGGATATGAGCCCAGGAAACCTGACAGCACTTCTCTCTCTGAAAGTCTTGAGATGGATCACTACAGAGAAATAATGCCCCTCACAGTAATAGCAAAACAGAGCAACCTTGAAGTAGGAGAGGCTGACAATTGTCATTAAAAGTGTGGTATTCAATCATAAAAACATTTTGTGGTTTTAGTTCTTGTGAGCATTTCAGCCTCCTCTTCCAAATCCCCTGAGACAACACATCCCTTCAAGATGCATAAGAGTGAAATACAAAGACCTTTCAAATATCAAAGCTGCGTGGTGCAGCCAGCACTAAAGTGCTGATGAAGATTTGTTTGATAGCCTTCTGAATTCTGGGGATATATCCAGAGCCAGAAGACATATTAGAGAGGCTGAATCATAAAGCAAAACCCAGATACTTCATTCATTTCATGTGCAAGGTTCAAAGGAAAGACCCTGTGAAAATGTTACAAAGTACTAATAATACAAACCTCATGAAAATGAAGAAAAAAAAAGAGAAAATACCCAAGAAACAAAAAGCCTCCAGAAAAACACATAATAGAACATAAACCCTGCAAAGCTGGTCTTTGAATACAAGATTGGCATAATGCATTTGGAATCTTCAGTTGTACAAAAATGTCTTTTTGCATATGAAAGGTCTTTGTAATTTTTGCTATCATCACTATAAGCCTCAGATGCATTTGCTTTGATTTAGTAAACAATAAAAAAAGAAAGAAAAAATCCTAAGTGCTTTTCTATAGATGTGTAAAGATGCTCTTTAAAAAATGTTATTGCTTCTCCCCCCATACCAGTTGCAGAGGGAACTGCCATCCATGGCTGGGTTTTGATTGTTTTTTTTTTTTTTTTTTTTTTTTTTCTTTTTATTTTTCTTTTAAAAACTCCCACAAGCCCCAGACTCAGCCTTGATGACTGAGCTTTTCTGGGGAGAAAAGGAAGGGAGTGAGGAAGGACAGAAGAAGTGAAAAGAAGTTTTAAAACTCCCCCAAAACAGGGGCAGAGGGTTATATTTAATAGCAGAATATGATGTAATTAAAAAAACTAATAAAACAATGCCACTTCCAAATTCAGCCAAGAGAAACTGTTAATCATATTTTTAAAGGTACTGTGTTTTGAAACCAGTGGAGAAAGTGAGTTTTGTATGCTCAGAGTTTCCCACTTGAAAATCGCTGGTCTTTGGAGATGTTCAATAATTGTTTTCTGATTAATTATTTTTCCACCTATTTGTATTTAGTTAGTGTTTGAAAGAGGCATGAAAATGCTGCCCAGAAGAAAGGCTGTTCAGTTTTACATTCCTTTACAGAAAAACCTATAAAATGAAAGCCTGAGCTTCAAATGCCAGCAGAATCTGACACCAGGTGCCAGCAGCCAAGGGCAGATCCAGGATTGCTCCCATCTACACCCTGCAGCTTCTTCCTGCTCCTCAGGCACCAAATGATGGAGCAAGACACACAGGGAGGGCTGGAACTGAGGTGGAGAGCAGCAAATGGATCCCACGTTCTCAATTTGCCCAAGTGCCACAGCCCTCACCCAAGGAACTTTGCCTGGGCTGTGACAGAAAGGCTGGACCACAACAGTTTTATGGTCAGCTGCACAAAATAACTATCAGGCTTCTTCAATGTGTTTTCATTCCTTTATATGATATCTTAAAGCCTAAGCAGAGTTCAAGAAGCTCATTTAATTTTAATGTATTTTATCCCTCTAACCAGAACAATTTTTTTTTTCTTCAATTACCTTTAACAGAAATCTAATCTAACAGACAAGAACAGCAACAAAATATGTCATTACAAATGATCTTTACAGTTTTGTTGTTGCTCTGATTTATTATGGTGTCAAGTTTTCCTGATTTTCTTTTGCTGATCGCACTTTTAGGAAAAAGTGTCTTTGATTTGCAACAATTGCCAGCAACACCTATGTAAATATTCAGATGTAAAGAGGCAATTTCAAGGGACATTTAAACAGGGTAAAACACCTGCTTAGATACACAGAGTAATGAACTCAGGTCTGTTTACCAATGGCTTACAAAAAACAGTACAATGTTCTACAAGGCTATTACAATGTACAGCTGATAGCCAGAATTTAAAGTGGGATAAATGCTTTCTGGCAAGGTCATAAAAGGAATCAATGCTGGAAATGCAGTCTTTCATCACACAACTATGCAGATAATTGCCAGGCAACAAACAATATGCTGGCAATGACCATTTTTTCTGTCCTTAAGAGATGCAGGCGTACCTACCCTTGCAAATGCTGCAGAGCATGAGCAAAGGCTCTACAGAGGCAGCAGCTCACGGGTCTGGGATTTATGTTCAGATTGTGCATTTCTGCATTTCATCCAGCCCTTGGATGTGGATGAGTGCTCCTCAGGGATGGGAGGGCTTCAGGACCCTTCCTGCAGTAATCTCCAAGGTCAGCTGCCCACAAAAGGCACCTGGGGGGTGCAGTCCTGATCCCTCGGTTTCCTTCACAAGCACTGCCTTGATCCAAAAGCAGACATGAAGGAAACTCCTCCTGCCTGCCAAGCCAGCCCTGCCCAGCACTGCAGAGCCCAGGTGTGACAGGCAGGTCACCTCTGTGGGGGTCAGCAGCTCCACAGTTGTGCCTGGCCCATCGTGGAGGGGTGAACCCTCTGCTTGGTCTGACATTACAGCCCCACGTGCCACCCACCAGCCACACTGAACACCTCTGGGACCATTTTAGGGGTTCCCAGTGGATGAGTTAACCAGGCTGGCACTAAACTCCTATTGCCCCCACTGTGACCACCAGACTGGAAGCATCTCTCCTCCAGCCAAACAAACATTTAATTGAAAGAAAGGTTCTAAAGGCTAATTCCAAATTCTCCAGTTGCTGGAGACCATCTACTAGAGGTATACACACAACTTTGCAGGTTGTTTTCCTGGCCTTGGTTTCTGTTACTGTGTCTCAACTGCAATAAAAATAATATACTGACTTTCATTTCAGACCCTGAAGAAATACAGAATGCAAAAACCAGGATAAATTACTTTTTCTTCAGACGTAAATTTTGGTTCCAAAATGGATATTGATAAAAAGGAAATATTTCATTGACTGGTGGTGACTGCTTTCAAATTTTACCTCACAGGAAATGCTGCTTTAAATATAATATCGAGGGTACAGTATGGAAAGAAAGGGAGAAGGGAAAGGCATGGAAAGCTCCAGGAATCTCCTGATTCCTCTGAGGGTGACACCACACAGCAAGCACCACCCTTGGAGGACATGCAACACTCGTTGCATGAAAATGCTCTTCTCAAATATATCTGCTCAAGGCTTGGGATATTGGCGTTTCCCAGCCCTTCCAGGACTCAGCTCCAGCTCATTCCAGTTAACCCATCAACTCAAAACCAAAATAAAAAATGCCCCGTAGTTTCATTTAGGGTTTAAAATCACTCAATTTGCATGATGGCCAAAGACTTTAGGGTTTTAAATCACTTAATTTGCATGATGGCAATGAAGAGGAATGCTGTGTGGATTGCCAAAATCACTGTGCAACACTTGCAGTGACTTGTCAATTAAGAGCAACATGACTAAATTAAACAAAATCTGCTAATCACTTTTTCCTGACTTTGTCAAGCTCTGTTTGTATCAAATGGATGATTTTTGTTTTGAAAGACTGAGGGAAATGATTAATAAAATTCGCTGGAGCTTGAATTTCTTTATTCAAAAATTTCTTTGATTTTTTTCAGGGCTAAAAATCAAAGTTGCAATCCTATTTCAGAGGAGTCGTTGCATTTCTACTTCTAGACTTAAATTAAAATAGTGGTTATCAAAATTTTACTTCAACAACTTGTCAGGAATTTTCTTTGTTCTTCCCCAAACCTCCAGAGTCTGCTTCAAACTATCCACATTTGGTAAATAACTTGTATAAACAGTTTCCAGATGAATATAAATATTTTACATTCAGACAGCTTCTTTTATTCCTACCTAGGTGTATCAAGGTCCTTTTATTCTGTATTTATTCATAAAGCAATAATTGCTAGTCCCACGGGAGGAGCACCAGCAAGGCCATACCAGAGGCTTCCCAGCAGAGGGGAAAAAAAGAAACCAAACCATAATGCATCTCAAAGGTCTCTGCTTTGTTTATTCCCTAAGTGAAAATGTGGGGCTAGAAGCCACGTTTTTGAACTGTACCCATTTTCCTTAAATCAGATGAGCACAAAGGCTTCAGAAAATACTCCTGTGGAAAACAATTCATCTACAGTCACCCTGCACTCTCTGAAAATTGAAACACAGGAGAGAAGAAAGGTGACAGAAGGCCAGGGGATACTTTTAGCTTCTCTTTCAGACTCAAAAAAAGCCTAAACCCAGCTTCTCCAGGAAAAAGTAGGAAAAGAGGTTGTTTATAGATGTTTGTTACCATGCGAAATAGAGTAGGGGTTGTGTTTCTTAGAGTCTCCACAACCACCTGGGAAGGTAAGCACATATTTGGTAAAGTGAAAGGGTCTTTCCTGTCCCACTTCTTGGGGTAAACCAATTTTCCTACAAATGTCTTTAAATAGGCAAAATTTTTCACTTCATAAGCAGAGACCCTGAACACGAAGTGACATCCCCCAGGGTTCACACAGGCAAAAGCAATTTAGTAGCTCTTCATATTCATTAATGAATGAATATTCCCCTTTAAATACTTTTTCACGGATATGTGGATTTGTTACTCACATCGGTGTGTCACGCTGATGATTTTTAAACCTTCATAGAGTGAAAAGCAATAAGAAAGATTCTTTGAAAAGCAACAAGAGAATCTGTCAAAATCACAAGCCATGGATTTTTGCTGCTGGCTTTTAACTGCTAAGCAGCAGCAGGGAATTTTCTGTTTGCAAGCCAAAAGCCAACTGTCCTTCTTAGTCCTGCAATCTAGGGAAATGCAAATCCTTGGGAGAGAGCATCCTGCCCTTTTGCAGCTAAAATTAATATGAAACAACACAGAACCAAGCTTCCAGTTACCTTCAGCTTAAACCCAAAAGCTCGTCAGCGGGATGGAAGCTTCCACCAACTTTTGACCTTGCCATTCAGCTTCCCAAAGGGAGGCTCAGCACCCCCAGTATGTTTCCCTCAAGGCAGAGAGGCCCCTGGGTGCTTTTTGTCCCTTCCAATAGAGTTGTCTGCTGTGCTCCCACATCCACGCAGGGAATTCAGCGAGCGCCGCCTCTCCGCCTTGACGCCGCTCTCCGAGCAGGCAGCACGCAGAGGGGGCCGTGTGTTGGCCCTTTTCCACTCAGTTTAATGCTCCCAGGCTTCTCTTAAAATGCACTGCACAGAGGGGACCCAGAGGACATTTGGAAACGCCTGATGGCAAAGCTGGAGTGCTCCATCCTTTTCGGCTTCACGCCGTGTGTGCGATGTTGACGTCACTCTGTATTGCAGATTTCTTATAAGGCCAGGTTTTTTGGAGGGGTGGTCACATTTTCCTTCCCCTAGCAGTGGTGTTCTTGTAAAACAGATACACATGACATACCCAAGCTCTGAAATGTAACAGCACTGCCTGTGGTCTGGATGCTGTTGCACAGAAGAAAAAAGGTTGAGGCACTGAGCCTGGGACTGCTGAGGTATTTTGCCTTTCAGAGAGTGGTCTGACCTTTAAACAGATTTTCACTTGTAACATGTTCAGCCACACTTTGTAGTCACTGATGATGGGCTTGACTTCTCCATTTTGCTTAAAGAGAAACAGAATGTTCACACGTATTTGAACACAATGTATGAAAATAATTAGGATGACCCGACACACTGTTGTTCTTCTCTGAACTAGAGGATCTAAGCTCTGGTGAATTTCCACAATGCCTAACTTGATGGGCTGATGATTTGAGTTTTTCGACCACAATTCCACTTCTCACAGTGAAAAGAACTTAGAAAAAAATAGTTTCATTCTGAGATGATATCAAGAATTTGTTGGTTTGAGGGAGAAAAAGCAAAAGAAAGCATAATTGCTATGACATAATGTGGCCCAGCATATCATAAATTGCATAATTGTGACATGGGGTTACAAACTGGACACCACATTTGAAGCAAGCACTCAGACCTGCCCTGTGAGACCATATTAGCAAAGAAAAAATTCTGGAAAATCTGAGATTCAAATTTACTGAGAAACCACTGCATTGTGTCTCAGCAACATATCTTTTTTTTTCCTAAGCTAGACTATAGAGAGGCTGTAATACTGGTTTTTGAATGCCATCATTTGAACTTGACAGGCAACTGCCAGGTAAAATGAGAGGAGATTATCTTTTGGCAACTGCCCTCTCCATTTCTCAAAGTAAATGACCTTCAACCAGAGCAGCAGTGAAAATCAGAGCAATCTAATCTTAAATGTGAACCCTGTGCTGAAAGAGCAGTGGTTTATAAGTAGGATGCAAAAATGCTTTGAATCATCATCAGATTAGATGAAAAACACCATTGTGTTCAAAAAGAACAGCTACTACACAAAGAAATGTAATAGAAAAAGGCTTAACAATGTCACAGAGACAAGGTAATGGGCTTCACCATTTCTCTCAGATTCATGAAGATATTATTTCCCTTGTTCACTTTTTCAATGCAGATAATTTTCCATAGATTAGCTTTTGATCTACTTTAATTAAAAAAAGAGAGAGGTATGCATTGACTGCCACATAAAAGCAACTGTAATTTCTGTGTGTTCTTTTTGCACCCCTCTCCAACCATCACCTGCACCTCTTCTGTGACCTACATCACACAATTTGCAATCATTCCTGGACATCCTTCTTCCTCTTCTCCTGTGTCAATGTTACACATCAGCCACCCATTTTCATCTGCTTGCTAATTAGTTTTAAGGCTTTCACCTGCCATCTTGCTTTCATCAATTGTTTCAGTGTAATAGGAGTTTTTGGGTATCTCTGTCCAGACCAGAGGACTCATCCTCTCAGTTCTTCAATCTCTACTGCAATTTGGGGGACCTGTGCCCTTCCTAGTTGCTGGAATTTCACTGTCAGCTGGAAACTACTTCTTATTTTATGAAAGGACAATGCATCAGCTGTGCAAGTGAGGCAGCAGTTGATGGTGTTTGTTGCAGTAACTACAAAAGTGTCCCACACCATTTGTGGAGGCTGAGCCTCTGTGGTTTTCCCTCTGCAGCCACTGTAAATAAGGCTGGTGATTCTGTGTCCCTTGCCAGGTGCCAGGTATGTGTTCTGTATAACAGCTGGAACTAGCAGAGATGATCCCAGCTGGCCAAGCAGAAACCTTGATCCTACAGCCACCCTGAGGAGTTACTGAGCTAGCCACATGCATCACTGCTTTTATGGGAACGCTCCTTTCTTTTTCCAAGTGAAATGATCCCTGTACCTTTGGGGAGTCTGGATTTAAAAGGCAGAGCAGAAAGCAGCGCTGGGTTCTGTGCTGCATCCCAGCAGCTGGAGTGCAGCAGGGCCTCTCCTCTCTGCCCTCCCTGCTCAGATATGTGCCTGCTAACCTCTGCAGCAAGGAAAGGAATCATTCCCTGTGCCAGGGGAGCATCCTTGTCCTTGTGTGTCCCTCTGAACACACTGACATCTTTGTCCTTGTGTGTCCCTCTGAACACACTGACATCCTGTCTTTAAGTCAGAGACTGAGCAAGTTTCTCATGTCAAGGGCTACAGTGGGTACCTGAGTGGCAGCAAGAGAAACACAGGGCTGCATTCTATTCCCAATTCTCTGCTGAATGCAAGCACAGTAAAAAACTAAGATGAGAAAGGCTTTATTCCAAATCTTTACTTCCAACATCACATTAATGACCAAATTAGTACTGAACAGGGAACATGGCAAATCATTAAAATGCAAATGACATCACTGAAAGACATAAAAGATGAAGGATGCCCGTTTTGTGCGTGGTTCAGTGATAGACACATTGACAGAAGCAATACTAAGCACAGGCTGGTGGAGTCTTGCTAATGTGATTTTAAATGCCTGATTTTTTGGTAGGAGTTTTCTGCCTCTGCTCTATGAAATATGATCTTTGTTGTTTCTATATGACATAATTGCCTTTTAGCACTGCAGCACAGAAGACAAAACTTTGGTGAAGGCAAGCACAGCATAGCAAGGGGTGTTATTAAAACCTGAATTGCACCAAGGAACTGCCAATACTGACAGTATTTCTGGGGAAAGATCAGTGCATGGAAAGGGGTGATGAGAGCTGGGGAGCTCCTTACACTTCCTGGAACATCAGTTATAGATCTGTGCCAAGGCAGGTTTGAAATGGGGTGTAAATTCCTGGAGTGAAAGCATCACTGTGAACACAACACAAGGTGGAAATCCAGTGCAGGACTGTTCAAAGCCCTCCTGTGGGTGGCTGAGAACCTACACCCACCAAATGTTCTCCCACATCACAAAACCAATGCTCTGCTTCGACACCACAAGCAGCTGAGAGCACAGCTACTCATCTCAAGCATTTTGAGTTAATGGCATAACTCCTTCTACTGGCCACCTGATCTGAAGCCACACTGACTGCACACTGGAGATGAAGGCTCTGTCCATGAGGTTGCTGATTTCTCTAATGCTGGTTAACACATCACAGCCAGCCAGTACATTGCTCTGTAATCTGCTAGACACACGAGCTTTCTGCACTCAGGGCAGCCCTTGCCCAGGAGCTGCTGAATGCTTGGAGGAGTGCAGGTCTGAGTGGTCATAAACAGGCATCCCATAGCAGGAAAAGGTGCCCTGGCTGGCACCTCAGGCACTGCAGCAATGAAACATCACCTGCAGCACTTTGTGCTTGGAAAGTGGTGAAGCATCAGGGCGGGTTCAGTGTAAAAAGGAATAAAGAGCCGAGGGAAAAACCATTCAGGATGTTTGTTTGTTATGGCTGCCCTGCTTGTGTGTGGGGTGATGGATGATTATGTTCCTGAGCCCCTGCTTCCCCACAGCAGCACCCACCTTCTCCAGACCTGAGCGGTGACAGCCCCTGACACTTGTGCTGACACCTTTTAGAGCACACAATTAGGATTATTTCACCTATTTCTTTGACTCAGATTGAAGGCAGTCAGGAATTTTGGTGTCTCTCAGACCCCACTGGATTAAGAACAGCAACCTGGTGTCAGGCAAAAACCCCTTTGGCTGCACAAAATCACAGCACTGCAGGGCTGCTTTGCACCAAGACACGTAAGTGCTCCATTTGCAGGACAAAGAGGGAATGCAAAAGACATTACTTCCACATACCGATTTCCTGAAAAAAATTACCTCCTAGTACTGCTTTATCTTCTTTGAAAAGAATTACACATATTTTTCTTCATTACAAAAAGCTAAATCTTTGTATCCTCCCAGCTTTAAACTCTCCCATGCAGCAACAGATAAAGGACATTCAGAAATTAAAATATGTGACTTGTATAAATACATAATGAGACAACTGGCAAAACATTACAAAAACTAATATCCCTACTGATAGAATACAGAACTTGAAGTCCCCTTTAATAAAACTAAACATTTGGTTTCTTCAGAAGAAAAAGATTCTAAGAGGCTTAACAGCATTAAGAGAAGAGAATAAACTATTGTTAACTTAATTTACTTTATAAAGAAAGTTAATCCTGCAAGAGTAATTTATATTTTTCTGACTCAAAGGTGCTACTATGATTCACTTTCATTCCCAACTCCATTTCAGTGTAATGGAGTTTAGATGTGCCTGTGAGACTGTTGATTTATCAAGCTGTAAGTTGCACGTTCTACATTTTTAGAGCAGTCACTCAAAATCTTTGCAATGGTACCTTGTTCTGGGAATGAGTTTATTTATTTTTTTTTTCTCTCTTCTTTTGGAAAGGCAGAAGAAACCATATGGCAAAACTACATACGAGCCTCACATAACTGTTCCAAAAAGCACAGGGACTTCTCTTGTGATATTTTTAGGTTTTTTACTAATTGTAAAAGAGTTGTCAAATCCACTTTTCCAGTGCTGTAGCTGAAAGCATTGCTAGCTTTTCCAAGGTACTTCAGCTAAGCAGTGATTTTTGGCTTGAATTTTTTTGGCTTACAAAGACCCACCACCTACCAAATGTCAATTTTTTAGTTTTTAACCAAAAAAATCAAAACCAATGGCTACGGGCTGTGTCATATTTCAAAGTATGAAGCATCACTACAAGATGAATATTCAGACCTGGTGTGGCAACAGGCTTCAAAGAGTAGAAAATATTTTTTTATTCTATTGGCTTCACTGCTGCTCCTCACTTTCAGATCAGCTGGAATAAACATCCAGCTTTTTCTACAGCGTGAATTGAAATTGCAAATTAAACTGCTTCATCTTAAGCTACCCATATACACCCAGAAACTTATTGCACTTAAACACAAATTTCTCAAGACATCCACAATAGCTTTTAAGAGACACAAAAAGATTCTTTTTTTACAAATGTCATGTTACTTTTGAGAGACTAAAGAAATACACTCAGCAGAGTAATTTGAGAGTCAACACAAATCCCATCCACACTGCAGGCACGGAGCACTGGGATGAGATGCTGCTTTCCTGAACTCTGCATGGCCATCCCAAAGGCCCTCATTTGCTAACTTATTCCATTCCACAGGGAAAATGCACTTGGCAAAACATCCTGCTCTTATCTCGTGATTTCAATTCTTCTCCTGCTCTTATCTCACAGAAAGTGTCCTACAAGTTAGATCCCTCAGCAACACTTTTGCAGCAAGGGTAAGACACAGGCAGAGGAAAGGAGTGAAGCTTATTACAGGCTAAGTACCACAAATCCTGGCTTTTGATTTATTTGATTTATTTATTTAAAAAGGGGGAAAGCTTGGAAAAAAGATTTTTGGCATGGAATACTTCAAAATACAATGAGACATAATCTACATAAAAAATTAAAAATAAAGCAAAGAGAAAAGTGTTGACTTTGAGAAGCAAAATCCTCTCTCCCAAAAGAGACATTACTGTGTTACATTTGAAAAATATATAAATAGGCAGTTTCTTGAACATGTTGGTATTATTAAAGCCTTTCCCTCACCCCTAAAAAGGGGAAAAATGAGTGCAGTTTCAGGAAGTAACATGCTGGGGTTTCTTCTAATTTGCACAATGACTCCAACACTTCCCCCTGCAACTTATTTCTGTCACATAAATAGGGAGATGTGATCTGTCTGCCAGTTTGTGTCTAGCCAGGGCCAGGAAAAGGAAATCTCAACTTTGTTTCAGAAATTGCTGGTATCAATGATCAATGAAATATTTTTTATTCCTCTTTAATACTTAGTCTACAGTGAAGAGCCTGAGATAACCACTGGCCAATCAAGAAGGAATTGAAAAATTCACATTGCTTAATATTTCATCTGATCAATTTAATCAGTTGCAAAGTTACAACATTTCTTCCTCCCTGACAAGAGAGGGAACAAATTCCTTGCTCTCCTAGAGGCCATATAAAAATTTAATATGACTGCTTCCTGAGCACCCATCTGCCACAGTACAAACAGTAAAAATGTGAACAGGAAAAAAACCAAGCTGTAATGCTGCTCCTGTTTTGATTTAAATGTGTCACTTATAAAAATAATAATGAGAAAATCAGCTATGACATGGCCTCTGTCTCCATTTTTTTGTTTGTGTGTTTCACCTTCTGAGCAGATGCACCACTTTTACATACTAAGCAGAGACCAAAAATCTTCAAACCTATCACTGGAAAGAGGATTTTTCTTCAGATAGGATTCCATATATTTCCACTTCCAATAACCCATGCAGCTGTACACTAAACAAAAAGCTGTGAAACCCTTGACTAACTCAAACTAAGATGTTTCATTTCGTAGGTCCTAATTATCTGCAACTTCCAGATTTCACTGAATTAAGCTATTAAAAGCTAGGGAAGACAGAGAAGTCTCTCTCTGCACTCCAGTTTTACCCCAGGACTCTTGCTGAAGTCTTGCTTCTAGAAGAATTTCTGAATTATTGTCCACACTGAGAACTTTTTCCTTCAATGAAGGAAAAGCTGAGATTAACCTTACATTTTACAACTTTCCTAAGACAATAATTGAGACAATCTACATAATGATTTTGTGGGACATCAATCTACTTTAAATGCTTCAAGAAAATTAAAGCTCTTGTACTTCTCACATTAGAGATGCTTTTGCTCTTTGGATTCAGAGAATGCCTAAAGCCTTTAACCCAGAAAGACTTAAATGAAGATAGAAAGCACTACTGCCCTTGATAAACAACACTTAAAAGAGTTCTGTGGGGTTTTAATTCTTTTCTAAAGGAAAAAAGATTAACACAGTAATTTAGTCGGTTCATGAACAGGAGAAGAACATCCAAACCCAGGAAAAAACAGACAGAGAAAAGTTAATCTTCTAAACACTTAACCTTCAGGCCACTACTAAGCTGTAAATGCAAAACTCATAGGAAAAGGAAGAGCCCTTCAGTCAGGGCAGCCTACATTTCCAGCACAAAGTCTCCATTTTCCCTTCTATCAGCCCTCACTGGACTCACCTTTATAGCCCTCATTGTTCACATACTCATCTTTTGCACCTCCCTGCAGACCAGCAGCATGATTTGCCCACGGGTGTGTGTATTTCTTCTTTGGGCTTTGCCTCTTTTCTAAGGCACCATCACCTTGGGGAGTCAATCCACAAGTGAGTCTACATCTGGCTCACCTGTGTTAAGCACTTTTCCCCTTTTTTAATTTTTTTTTTTCTTTTGGTGGGTGTCACAAGCAGTAAATGATATTTTTAAATCTAATTTTTACTGGCTTTTGCGTGTTCTTGTTACAATTTCTAGCAGAAGGCACTTTTCTTTCCCCTCACTCCAGAAACACGTTTCCCATTTCCCACACAGATAAGTGCTCTTCTGCTCCAGTGTCCTTGGCAGGCCTGCTGAAAACTTTGGATTGAAAACTAAATGAATGTGAGAGAGCACAACGTGCTGTTTCTGACACACTTGAGCAGGTTTTCCCCAGAAGCCCTTGGTGCTGGCCCCAGGCTAAGGCCACACACCACCACACCAGGCAAAAGCCACCTCGATTCCTTTTCCCTGGAACAGCCCTATCTTTACACACTGAAAATTTCATTTTGTTTTACAGGTCCCTCCTCCCCTGCAGCAGCCTCCAGAGAAGATAAGTTTCATCAGCCCAGCGTCAGCAAAGTGATAAATCAGTGCACAGCCCATTCCAGCATGAGGCAGATGCAGAGCTTGCTCAGCAGCGCAGCCAAGTGCTTCAGCAGCTGATGATGGAGAGTGGAAGCTTAATGGAGTGAATGTGAAAGAAGAATTAGAATAAACACCACCTTTTGAAGTGGAAAGCAAGCAGCTAAATGGCTTGGGTGAGACAGGGAAGCAGATGAAGAGCAGAGAAGCAGCTCTGCAAAGCCAGCCTGGGTTTCAGATTCCACTTGAGTCATCTTTGCCAGCCAGAACAATGAGAGCATCTGTCTGGGTGGGCTCCCCTGTGTCAGCAGGTGATGGCAAAACACATGCTCCTCTTGCAAGAAGAGCTGATTTACTGCAGGAAATGGTTGTTTTCTGCTCTCCTGCAGAAATCTTCCTCTAATTCAGCATTTCCCTTTAGAACATGTCACCCCAATTACCTGTAGACACATACTAATCTTCAGACTGATGGATCTTCAGGCTCCAGCAGGATAAGAGTAATCATCTATGAAAGCTGGTCCCAGATAAAAGAGAAGGGAAGGATTTTGTCCTTCCACAACCAAAGCAGCCACAAAGTCTGAGAAGAGATTTTGCACTGGTGCAACTGAGTTGAACTGTAACACAAATCATTCCAAGTGTTACAAATATTATGGGATTTCAAGAGAACTGATGCATGTGGCTCTGCATATCCTCCCACAGGAGTCCTTCCCTGGTGGGACTGTGTCCTGAACCCACACAGCCAGAAAGGACCACTGGGAAAGGAATGAGTGGGACAGACTGACCCCTGAAGCATCCTGATGTGAAACAAGGGCTGGGTTTGCCCTGAACACGGGATCAGCAGCAGGCTGCAGGCACAGGGGTGGGTGAATCCTCCCTGGCTGCCAGAGGAGGCTGCCACTTGGCAGGAGCAATGAAAGGCCACACTGTCCAAGGGAAACTCCAGGGTGAAGGGATGGGTGAGAAGTCTGAGCTGCTGGGCTCAGTGAGAGCAGAGGATAAATGCCAGCATTGGGAGGTGATGCTGGATTTGTGCAAGAGCCTGGAGCAGAGGCTCTGGTGCAACTGGAGAAGATGAATCTCTGAACCTCAGCCACACACCAAGGATGAGGCACACAGGCCCTGGTACAGCTGGGACTAACAGGACACAACCAGTAAAGTGTCTCTCTGTCATTTCTCTCCCAGCAGTCACCTTGTAGAGTGTGTTTGATGAATATGAACAACCACAAGCCAAGAAGTGAACAGACCTTTGTGCAGCTTGAAGGCTGCCCATGAAGATAATGGGCCAAATTTTAGTGCAGATGAATGCTCAAGTAGACTTCATACTTTGCTAGCAGAAAATATTTGGCTGCTGTCTCTGGCAGTGAGGGTAGGAGTGGTGCCAGCTGCCACTCGGATTAGGCAGAGAATAATGGATTTCACCATCAAACAACTCTCACTGAAAGCAATCCAAAGATGCCTGGATAGACAACATTCATTAGACAGAAAAGAGGAATTTCTTTTCTAGAATGGTGAGTTGGAAAGTACATCATTCCTGCACAGCTGAAGGAAAACAGATACTACTCTGGCCTGACTTCTCTCCCTTGCCTTTGAACACAGCAGCAGGGCTGCTGCCTTGTCTTGGCTGTGTTGACAAGTGGTAATTATAAATATCTGCCAGACCTTTGGTGTTAATGCTGGCAGATAGCCACCTGATCACATTTTGGAAACAACAGAGCACGTTCTGTACTTACCATGTTTTAAAACGGATTAAAAAACTTCCTTGGGAAATCAAATACAAGTCAAGAGAGTGAAGTCAAGTCCAGTCCTTATTAATTATGATTATAACACCATTCAACTTGACACAAAGGAGAAATTGCATTCAAATCACTTCCAAATTGTTTGCAGCATGGATGAATCTAACCAAAACTAGCAAGGTACCTTTACATATTTGAGGAGGGAATTACTGTCTACATACCAATGCCCAGCACAGGTAGGACACAGATATTCTTTTGAAGGGCCAGGTTTATGCAGATAATTCCTCACATTCAGCACCGAGTGTACAATAATCCTTCTGACAAATGAGTCAAGAGGCAGGGTGCTGCTGAGCATAATATGCCTTATTGCCTTGCACACATCTAGGGCATGGAGATGAGTGAGGATTAATAGTCACAATTAGGAACATAAGAGCAGACTGTGGATTGTAAAAATAATTAGCAGGTTCTGAAAAGAATTTCCAGCCCCACAAAAATGTTTTAGCGCGGAATACATTTGAAACGGAAACAATAAAAGAGACTCAGCTATGCTCTTCCCATAATGATACTTTTGGGATTGTTAGGCCAGGGTTTGAAAGCTTGCTGGCTCCTTAACAGGGATGGCTCAATGCTCACAGACAGCCAGACACCGTGGCCTGTTCAGGGGGTGGCAGGCAGCCACTTGGCTTCCCAGGGCAGCCTTGGCCATGTTGTACCTGTGCCCTTGCTCTAAATGTTGCAGCACTGCATAGTCCCCCAGGGTTTGTGTTCCCCAGGCCCTCTGCTCTTAGGGAAGATGCTGCAGTATGTGAGCACCTGACCCACAGCAAGGATGGGGCAGGGTTCTCCATGCAGCACCCAGGCAGCTGTGTGGAAGGAGCTGCCCTCTGCTCTGGGACCAGGGCTGCCCCTGCTTCTTAGGGAGAGAGCGGCTGGACAAACTTCCTGTGCTTTGCTGAGTGTTTCCAGCATCCCAGTTTGGTCAGGCTTTGAACCTTGCTAATAAGGGAAAATGTGGACACTCATAATGAAGTTTCAGTAATCCTGAAACTGGATTATAAATTTATATTTTTAAAATACAAAGTAAATACATATATATATATATATATATATACACCACAGTAAATGCTATATTATCTTTGTTTGACTTTTGCCATTAGAGGAATGTGGGATTTCTTCTTAAAATGACAACTGAGATGCCCCCATCTGTCAGGAGTGCTGGATTTCAGCAGAGACCCTATGGATTCAGAAGCCTTCAGTAAGGTGCAGAGGCTGGTGAAGGGAGCAGTGTGGAAGCAGCCAAATTTAGGGGCCATGCTGAAGCTTCCTGGCAAGAAGCAATGCTGGCTGAAGGCTGAGCTGCAGGGTACCTGAGCTGCAGTGCCCAATGCTGAGGCACCTCCAGAGCAGAGCCCTGAGCTCCTGCCCTTTGCAGATCAGCCACTCTGCCCCTGCTTCCCAGGTGGGCTGGCTCTGGGATTTAAGTAGCTAAAATGCCATTAAGAAGATCAGGAATCATTCTTGCTCAGCAGTGTTTGCCTTTCTGTTTGAATAGGTGATTGTTGACTGTAATTCCTTAAGAAACAGCAGTCCATAATTTATCTTTCCAGAAAACTTTCCTCTCGTGTCCATCCTTTTACATTTTCCAGAAAATAAGGAAATGGTGAAAATACTCAGAGAGAGAGTTAAGAAATTCCAGAGTGTCTCTCGGATGACAGACTTTGACTGTAAAATGAGGGCTCATTGCCAGTAATTTCCCTCAGGTGTTCCTTGCTTCTGGCAGGAGACAACATCCCTCCAGCCATGGACTAGGCAGGGATGTCTCTGCAAACTTTGCAAGTCTCTAACTTGGCAATGAATAAAAAATTCTGGCAGGAGAGGAGCGTAGAATGATCAAGTGTAATGAAATGGTGACAATACATCTTGCCAATCAATAGGAGCACTCTCTTTGTAAGGATGTATTCCTTATTTATAGATCAGCTCGCTTGTGCTGCAGAGGGGAGTCAACAACTTTCAGTCTGATTTAGAAGAAAGACTATCTGATTATGTGAAATTACCTGGAATACTTAATCACAGAGATCAAAAAGTTTGGTTTGGGTTTGGTTTCTGTGTGTGTAAGTTCAGCTTTAATAATCATATTATTCCAATATAATTCCCATTGTTGCTGTCAGTGTGGAGTGTCTAAGTGCCTAATATATCTAACACAGATGTGCCAAAGGGCTACAATTAAATCACTCTGCAGTCATCTTCTGGTACCAATCAACTTTTTCTCCTCCTAATGAACAGACACATGCTGTTTTATACAGTCTGATTGACTGGTTGATATGAAAACATAAAGTGGCAGAAGCTGGTGAAAAGTATTCATTATTCTCTGTGTTTGGAGCTGCAATAGAGTGAGTAATTGTTTCTGATTGTGGCAGCCACTCTTGTGCTGAGTGATGAGTGCTACAGCACTGGCACAGAGGTTGTGCTAGACAGGATGGAAACTCATTTGTGAGACCTTCATGGAAGTTAAAGCATCCCCAATGTTTCATTTTACATGGTGAACATGGCTTTGAATTAGTAATTTTCTACTGCCTGGTCCACAGAAGTCATCTTCACACCTTTGGCAGATTTCTAAGGAGCCCCAATCCGATGTTAAAGCTCAGGAAACTGAGACAGAGAGGGGAAAAGCAGATTTCTCAGTACTTTTAGGCAGCCAAGCCAGTGACCCACACACCACAGGAAGAGTCTGTCACACTCACACTCAGTACATCAAGAGACTCTGCTTGTTCATTTCCATGCATGAAGAATTTTTTCCAGAGCCCAAGTATGTTGCATTAAAAATGAAGGTTGGTGACAGGACCAGACAAGGAAGGAGGCCCTCATCTGATGAAACCCACCTCCTCAAGATCCAGGTGCCCTGCAGAGACAGCAAATGACCATGACCCTGTACCCCTGTACTACTGCTCTGAAATCTCTGTGGGTGGGGCAAACCTGTCCTGTTTATTCACTGCCCTTAAACAACACTGGGCATTGGGAGGCAGCTGGGTTTGCCTGAGAAAAAGGGTGTCTGTAGAGAGCTGAAGCAGTGCCCAATATCCAAATACTCCACACACACTAAGAAAGCAGAAGGAGGAAACATTGCTGCTGTAGCAAGGGAGGGCTGTTGGCATAGGAGGGTGATACTTGTTCTGGAGGGAAGAAGGTTGGCTAAGTCATGGTCCTCAAATGCAAAAGGACATCAAAACCAAAATCACTCTCTGGAAATGCCTGGCTGTTGCAGTTAGTTTAAAAGTTAACAGAGTAAAGAGCAAATGCAGTGAGAAAGGAGTGGGCTCTAATTTGGGCCAGATATGAAAGCAGTCATTTCCTGGAGAAGATGGAGGTGGGAGCACGAGCCCACATTCTGCACTCCAGGGTGAGGGCAGCACATCCCCACGGACACTGCTATTTGGAACCAGGCAAAAGACAAAACAAGATCAACAACAAAAGCAAACCACACCTTTTCACTCTGAAAGAGGAACAGAGAAAACTTTGGAATTGAATCTCAGTGTTGGTTGAGCATTTACATTTTGATGGCAAGTACTCAACTTGCTTTTCCTGAATAGTACTAAACTTTCCTTGAGCAAAACACTCAGAACAAGTGCTGGAATCAAATTAGAAACCTGTGTCTTTTGTGAAGGAATTATAAAAAGGAAATAAAAAAATTCCACTCCTAATTTTCATTTGACAACCAGTGGTTCCCATAGAGGCTGTTTTAATACCATGTTGCAATGACACAATTACATTAAATTCCTCAGTAGATAATCACAGCTTTAAATTAGTTAAAAATATTGCTGTGCTCTTTGGAGGGCTTTGCAAGTTGAACTGCAATTTTTCTGCTTTGCTTTTTTTTTTCATCTATTTTTGTTTGTTGGTGGGGACTGCCAAAGTTTGTGTAGATATTTAAGCCCAAGACAGCATCTTAGCTTAGCCATCTGTGAAAACAAAACCGAGTAAAAATATAGCTTTGAATAAATGAAGCACTGAGGGAATTTCATACTCGATATAAATAATTGCAGATACAGCTTGTTGCTATGCAGTTAAGAAAAACATTTCTGCTTGGTGAGGACTCATTTCTCTAAAAGGTTCCACTTTCAAACATGAAGACAAAGAAACATTAATATTTTTCCATCTTCCACTTAAAGTGTACATGTGAGATGGATGCCTTCCTGTCTGGTTTGTTAAAAAAGAACACAAAGGATCTGGAGAGAGGAGGAGAGAGGAAGCAGAGGCTCCCAGCAGCTGATTCTCACTGACACCAACACTTCCCATGGCCTCAGACAAAGGCCAGAGACTTCTAACTTGGGGCCCAATCCAATGGAGCTTAAAATTTGGGTTCCCTATGGAAGGTTCAAGCATGGGAAACAGATATTTCTGATTTTTGGGCAGGTTGAGGAGAGCTGTGAGGCATGAGCTTTATGAAAGGGGCACTCACTTCCCAGGTGCAGCAAGAAAAGTCACTTTATAATTAACACATGGGGAAAAACCTTGAGGACACAGAAAGGAAGGGAAAGGCTTTTTCATTTCATCTCTTGGAAAGTGACACATTTTGTTGCAGGGCAATATTTGTAAGGAAGGGTTGGCTTAGGAACCTGTCCTTGAACAATTCATCACAACTATGTGTTGAGCCATGATCCTGAGCCATAAGCCTCAGCTCCAAACCTAAGCAAAGCACAGACTTCCCAGACATAATACACAGAAATTACAAGCTTGGCTATTTTACAGGAGAAGGTGCCTTGTGCTGTCTACCCCAAAAGCACAAACCCAGCGGCACTCTGCTGCTTTTGAAGCTTTACAGGGCAAGGGTTCACATGCCCTGGCTGCCACCCACAGCCCCTGCCTGTGCCCAAACCCCCTCATCTCCCTGCACACAGCTCTGCTGGGGGCTGCCTGATGCTACTGCAGATATCCCAGACACGGGAAAGGCTTAAATAATGCAGCACAGCTCCTTCCCCACATGCTGCCTTCATCCCAAGCCTGAGAAGGAAGGCTGTGAGCATCAGAGCACCTGTGTAATAAGGCATAAAACCAACAGCTATTCTGCTTCCATCCATTCTGTGTTTCCATTTCAAGTCCTGAAGGGTCTTTTCTGATCATTGCTTTAGACCTGCTTTGTAACAGTGCACAGGGCTTTGCTCTCAGTGAGCCCACAGCTCCCTGCATGAGTGCCTGGAGTGCATATATGTGAGTGTATTTATGCATATGCACAAGGGGAAGAGCAAAACCAACAGTTTTTCTCAGCCCCTGAAAGGCTCAACATTTTTTCCTTCCTTGTTTGTCACTTCCCTGAGAAAAAAACCCACACATTGGACTTTCTTGGCTGAAAGCTGTCATCTTCAATGAAAAACTGATTATACCATGGAAGTAAATAATAAAAGCATGATTCTGTCTGCTTGTCTGGGCTAAATTCTTGAAAAAAACCCCTCAGTTGGCACTCAATAATTTCCTCATGAAAAGCAGTGTTTTCTTAAGGAAATTGTGACAATTTGCTGTGGACCAAATTAATGAAGATATAATCTGTCTTCCCATTGAAGACGTCGAATTTGCATGCAAATAATTGTGGTGTGAGAACTGGTGGTGTCACACGGCTTTAATGATGGTTTGCAGTAAAAAAAAAAAACCCAGGAGAACAAACACGGGCTCTACAGCTCCTGCAGGTTGCCATTGCCTTATTATTGGTTCTGACCTTCTAATTGCCTCTCTATTTTCTGCTCCTGGCTGCATGGCGAATAACACGAGTGCTCTTTCAACTCCTACGTGTTCCCCGGCTGCTCCCCCTTCTCTCCTCTCTCTCTCTCAGAAAGAAATAAACTACCAATTTAATGACTAACTAGCTTGTACTCTCAGAAGAGTTTCCCGAGCTTTTGTAAAAAAACCTTGAGCTTTGAACATTTTTCAAACAGAAATCACTATTTTCGTCTTTCTTTCTTTCTTTCTCCTAACTCCCCGTACGTGCCGGTGAGGAGCATTTTAGTGAGAGCCCTGTCAGCGCCGCAGTACAGCTCCCCTGCCAGCCAGGGAAAAATGCTGCTCCCGTGTAGTTAGAGCGGTAAACAGCTGATGGAGCTGGAGAAATGCTAAAGGCCAGGGAGGGGGGCACGCTGCGGGTCGCGCCCGGCACCCGGGGCGCAGTGGAGGATGCTGTGGGTGGAATGCGGTGGGATGCTGCACCGCTGCCGGGGTGACAATCACCGTGTCACCTCTCTCCGAAGGGAGCCTATGGGAGGCTCTTCCAAACCTTTACTGTGGTGTGAGTGAGTCCCAGGAGCGGCGGAGGCCCCTGGGGTGGCGGCGGGCCGGTGCAGTGCTGGCCCGCAGCCGTGAGATGTCACTGCGGCCCCGCGCAAAGCCGGCGCCGGGCTCATCTGTCAGACCGACCAGAAACGCTGAGACCGGGCCGCTTCCCTCCCAGAAGCTCTTGGCTGTCACCCTGGTCCCTTTCCCGTGGCTCCAGCTCGGCCCCAGCAGTAAAAATGAAGGTTGTATTTTCGTCTTCCCTGCGCTGTCCCTGTCACAGGCGGTGCCACCGCGCAGGGCTGAGCCGCGCCCGGTGCCGCTGAGGTGCATTTCTGCAGCTCCCAAACGATGTGCTTCATACCCTCCCTTCTTCTGAAAAGAGACCACCAAGCCTCAGACATTTCTCTGAGAGGCTTGAGTGGCAATTATATAGTCCTTCCTTTTAGGTTTCTAGCCTGACCTGACATTTTTAGAAACGATAACCAGGGATTTTAGCAGTGGTCTAATGCACTTGTCACACCCTGCTTGCTCCAGTGTAGTTTTCAGCCTCGTCTGCAAACTTCTGATTCAGCAACTAGATTTAGGTGGAAGGGCAGGATCCTCAGTACTATTTTTGACCTGTCTATAGCTAGGCTGGATGTCGCTCAGCTCTTCAGCGTTCAAAATAAATGTAAAAGTATGCTGGCAGGGAGAAGACTTCATTTTCTGGCGAGTTAAATTACTGCTTTCCTGATGTTTGAATCCCAGGTGCTATCCTGAATGAAAAGTTCCATCCCAAGCGACTCAGGGACAGACAGGTGTGCTTCATCAGCACTCAGAAATTCCTCCCTCGTCGAACTCTCAGGGCAATTGCATGCTTTTCACCCCAGGTGGAGAGTAAATGAGGTTTATCCCTGCAGCAAATCCTTCAGAAGGCTGGCACGGGCTGCCATTGCACGAGGACTGCACAGATACAGATAAGGAAAAGCAAGCCTAGGAAGCCTCACCGAGGCACATAAATATGCCTTATATTAATAGCTGCTCATTAAAACAGGTTATAAAACACATTTTCAAAGTTCAGATAGTGGCCACCTTAGCCACAGATGTCCGAGGAATGTACTTAGAGCAAAGTTTTATGACCTCTATTTATTGCAGCAGATAGCACTACCCGAAAATACCCACTTTTAAAATCTTATTACTGCAAATTCCTTATTTAGACCAGTGACTTGACATTCTTGCATGAGTGAACATTAAAGTTTTTGCCTTTTTAACCTCCTAATCCTGGTGCATAAATCTTTTATACCCGATTCTATTCTGTGTGTCTTTTTGGTGTTATTGGATTCTTATCTTTCATTCCAGTCTAGGTTTCTGATTTAATATATTAAAAACTTCAGCTCAGCTTTGCTTTCTTTATTAAGATACAAAAGAGGTAGAAGCTTATAGAATGCTGAATGAAAAGGACAATCCTTTTTTTTTTTTTTAAAAGGAAAATGAAAAAGTTTTAGTTTAAAAAGAAGGTTGTATCGCCCTCTCATGTGGCACCCCCTTATGACTGTCATACAAATGCAGAGAATTTCTTCTAATTTGGAGCAAGTACATTTGCTCTCCCTTAGCTGCTTCTACTCAGAGAGCAAAGTCAAGCCCTGCAGCCCTAATTCTGCTGGGAGGTCTCAGCAAGCTCTTCCTCCTCCAGAATGCTGCTGGAAAATCTCTCCCTTGGGGCCTGCTGATGAGGGTCAGAGTATGGAAGGACACAGACCTAAAATTCTCCTTTAGTATCTTGTGTTGCCTTCTCCTACAACTTACACTACAGCTGGGTGAAAAAGCAAAATCAGAGCCCATTTCACCAGAAGAAAAAAGCCAAAAAATTAAACTAAACCTAAACCCTAAATATTCCTATGAGTAGCAAAACCAGGTAAGTCTGCTTTGTGTATCAGGAGTGGCCTGTTTTAAAAGTTTTCTTATGACAAAGAAGGGCTGACAGCTGAAAGGCTTAAAAGTGCTGAGAGAACTGATGGTACCACTTTGGTTACTGGGTGTTTGTGTTTGGAAAATCCTGGCTATACCCACCACAGTTGTGTCAGACTAACAACCCCCCAGGTTAGCTTCCAAAAGGCAGGTCTGAGCCTTCACATGGGTACAAGGTGCCTAAGGGATGGATGAACTTGCAATGATAGCAGGATCACACTTCAAATTAAAAATTTATCTGCACAGAATTAGATACTCAAGCCACTACTGGACACAGAAAGAGGAGTGGTTCAAATATATCTTTTCTGAAAAGATGCAAGTATAGAATAGAGAGATTTTTATCCACATTTAAACTAAATTGACCTGCTTTAAATAAAAAAAAAAAAAAATCTTGTTCATGTCTGGGGTACACCTGCAATCACATAAATTTGAATATCAAGAAGTTTTCCTTCCCTTTAAACAGGGAGGCTGTTGAAAATTTTATATATATATATATGTACACCCTCAATCCCCTTGTACCCTGCCTTTCTGTTGTGTGGTTTGGCCACACCATCCTCAGGGACCCTGGAAGCAGATGGACAGAGCAAGATTGGGCAGACTCATATGAACTTCAACTTTTATTTGGATGCACAAAGCATAACCCAGACACAAAGAGTAATAGATACTACTACTCAGTATTAATACTAATACTGTATACAGTAATACTACTCAGTGTTAGTGCCTTAGACCCAGACTTAGCTGAAAGGGAAGGAGGGGGCAAGAGGGGTTTGTTTGCAGGAAGAGCTGCAAGCCCTGACCAGGAGGCTGCCAGCCCAGGGTGAGAGGGCAGCCAGGTGCCCTGGGGTGTCAGGAGGGAAAGGTTCCCATGGCATTGCCTTGCTGAGGGCTGGGACACAGCCACCCCAACCCTGGCTCATGCACCTTTCCAAGATTGCTTGTAAGAACCTCTGGAAATCGATCTGACAAACCTCCACCACAGCTTTTTAGGTTACCCTACTTACTGTCTGATTTGTGATTCATCCATGTAAAAAAGCAAATGTGGAGCACACCTGGGTGACTCTAATCTCTGCACAGCTGTAGCAAACCCAGACTGTTTGTATGGGCTGTGGGAGACACCTGTGTCCTAGGATGCAGGCTTCCCAAATGAAACCCAACTGTGATGTGATCCAGAAAGTGGGATTCTACCAGCTTGGTTGTGCTTCACACCCAGGGTGGTAAAATCCTGACAGATCTCACCATCATTCCATGTGGTACTGCTATAATTAATCCCTGGTTCAGCTGCCAATTACTGCAGATGCTCTTCTGCAGATAAAAGGGGACTTCCTCCCCACCCTCAGCCCTCTTTTAATTTTGTGCAAGTTTCCTGACCTGGAAACCTGACATTTTCTAGTTCACACTTATGCACATTTCAACTCTCCCCCTTGAGTCCTCTCTGGAATCTGTACTGACAGGAAAATGGCACAGATAGTAGAGCCTGCACCCACCCAGAGGAAATGCAAACAACACAGCCTTGTCAGGATGGTCAACCTCAGTTATTCCCCCTTTACTACCTCAACTGATTTATTCCAGCATTCATTTCAAACCCTTGCTTTCCTGTACAGCATTTTCTATAGACTACCCAGCTCCACTACTGCCCAGGACAGAAAACTGAAAGGTTCCCCCCTGCTTTAACAGCAGAGGAATACTGGGTGTCTTAAACAACCCCCCACCCCAAACGCCAACTTAAGTTTTCCCTTGTTTCTTGAAAGAAAGGGGGGAAAAAATAGGAAGTAGGTTCTCTACAAGCTGACAAGCCTGCCTGGGTTCAGAGCACTGCAGAAACTGCCAGATAATCCTGGATTTGCAGGAGAATAATTCTGACATACAGCTGCCAAGGTCAGTCAGCCTTGTGTGCTGGGCTGGCAAGCCAAACTCACTTACATAAGTAATGGCCGTCGGCAGTCAACTTCAAATTGGGCACACACTTCTCCCCCTTCACCCCAGCCTAAAAGGAAAAAAACATATTAAACTTGTTCTGCCTTAAGCTGTTTTTCCCTCACTTGTTTATTTTCTCCATCTCTTCCAGGCCAATATGCTCACAGCTACCACTACAAGAGTAAAATTCAGCTTTCAGCAAAGGCCTGATGGTTTTCCCAGTTTCTCTGCAGGCTGCTGGGATGTTATCTCATTAATGGTGTAGAGATGCCAATAGGAAAGGTCATGAAAATAAGCTGGGTCATCACAATCAAATGCTCTGATTTCATCATGCATTCCTTGTGTCCATCTCATGCCAAAACCCGAGGGATGTTTCATGCTCCTACCAGCAGCAGCTGCTGCTTACAGTGGGGTCACCACAGGGTGAGATGCATGGCTCTGTTGTCACCTGGGTTAGCCCAGGGCAGGGCAGACACAGGGCACAGCCCTGTCCCTTCAAGGCAGCAGCTGGGGAAGGGCTGACCCTCCTGGGCTGGGCTGAAGGGGGGCTCCAGTCCAGGGTGGGTCTGGGCAGGTCCCACCTGGGTCTGCTCTGGGCCCTTTGCACCATCCCCAAGAACCATTTCCAAACTGCAAACTCTCTCTCTCCCCAGAGATGGCAAGTTGGAAATGAAATAGCAGAGATAGTGAAAAAGTGTTTAACAGGAGCTTTAGGAGAAGAGTAGAAGAATGTGGAAATAAGCCCCTGCCATTTCTTACATTATCTGAGAGCTGCTCAGCCATGAATTGTCTGTAATAATTAGCATGAGAATATCTCCTTGATGACATTCATACTGCATAAAAGGGTCTGCATTTCCTCCATCAAAGTGCATATTTATGAACTGAATCTCCGAAAGACGGAGCCTTTGATAGTATTATTTGAATATTTTTTGCATATGATTTAGAAGCTTAAACTTCAAGAAGCCCTAATAATAAAAAAAAAGACTATCAGGTTTCTGCTAGTCACCTCTGTTCCTAGTAAACACAAACACACATATAAAAACCACTGTTTAAATATGAAAGTGATAGACCATGCAAGATAGAACAGCATGAATAAATTTACTTTTGTTCTTTAATGATCCTGAGAAGAGTGGCTTAAAAAACTCAACCTTGAATACTGAAGCCATTAGGTGGCATTTGGTGTTCTCTCAGTTCTCATTTGTTTCTTGACCCTGACACCAAACTATTTGAGTCACACTAAAAGGCCCTACTTTCTGTGTACACTTATGAATGTGCATGCTACTGCCCCTTTGCTGTTCAGTACATCTTATTTCATAGATCTGATTACTACAATTCCTCAAAACAATCTTGATGCAAAGCTGGACTCCTCAAGTGTTGCCCTGCTTCTGCATGTTTTAAACTTGCCTTCTGATAATTTAACTAAGCTTTCTGATGTTTATAGAACTCAGAGAGAGTTCTCACAGTTTTCATGTAAACAAGAAGATGTTTTTGCATTCTTCTGCTCCAGGAGGAACTTTTGACTGATGGTGATTTTCACCAACCTGATTGATGGGGTGATCATCTCTCTGACCAATAATTGGTCACTTATGTACAGTGTATGTATGGAGTCAGGATTTTGAAATAAAGAGGACATTCCCTGCTCACCTTGATCCTGTCCTGCCTCATCTTTTCCTGGCACCTGCTACACATGGTGACGATATTGCGACACTCAAGGGTGGGATTACTACAATTCTTCAAAACAATCTTGATGTAAAGCTAGACTCCTCAAGGCTGTGAGGACAAACACGTGTCAGTAGCTTGACTAGCTGGAGTAGCTTGAGTTTGGCACCTCTTCTCAGGTATCAGGCTTTCTGGAGGCTTGCCAGCAGAGCCTGCCCAAAGCTCACACGCTTGGACGTGCTCCAGCTTTGCCCTGGTGCTATTTCCAGCCCTTTGTTTCTGGACCAACAGCAAGTAAGCGCCTGCAAGTTTAAAGACTTGAAATCTGAAAGGCAGCCAGCAGCTACTGAAGTGTTTTTAGAGAAAATGTTCCCTTTGGTTGCTGTCCCTCCAACAAAAACGTGCACGCGTGTGACAGCTGAGGCCAAAGGGGCACCCAGGGAGGGACTGTGTGTGTGACATTGTGTTTGAGAGGTGATGGGCCACCAAACCTACTGCCATGGGATCCTCTCCAGCTGGTTGGCAATGCCCATTAGAAAACATTTCCCCTGTGGGTTGTATTTGCTCCTCCTTTGGTCTGCAAGGCCCCGGTGCCACTGGTGAAAAGTTTGATCTGTGCATGGTGGCGTTGGAGCTGCAGGTCTGTGAAAGACAACGTGAAGAAGGTTCAGTTTCTCACCAGTTTTTAAAGGCTGCCAATGTAAGTTTGGAGAGTTGAGGAGAAAACAAAAGGAAATCTTAGTGAGGTTTGGTCTCTCCAAGGGAGGAAGAACTTTTAGAGCTATATTGAAAACAATGATGTTGTTACTACATGACACTGCCTGAAAATCTTCCCACAAGGTTTCCACAAGCAAAAGTTTCAAAGCTGTCAGTATTAGGAAATTACAATTCCTACAGCTAGAGTCTTATTTTGTTAAAAAAGCCAACTATTTTAACTTGTGTAGTTTCGCTACACTTATATTAGACAAATCCTTTGACATTTAGCATGCATCACTAAAGCTCCATTTCTAAAATAACATTTTTTTATTATAAACAATAAATAATCTGCATTTAATTCTTGAATGCAGATAGCACTACATTTTAGGCACCAACAAAATAATGAGTAGTGTGTTTCTTACTCTTTGGGATGAGAATAGTCTGGATGAATACTGGCTAAATCTCCATGCTAAGGAAAGGAACCAATATTTGCTAAACAAGTAACTATTCAAGGCATCTCAATTTTTCTGATAATTAAACTGAAGTAATTATTCTGAATGAAACAATCCACAAAAAAAATCTTTTAATGCTTAAAAAAATTTCTGGAAGTATTACAATGTTACCTAGCATACTCAAAATAGTAAAAAGAGTAAATGCTGTTTAGATCAAGCATTGCTTGGAGTAATTTAAAAATGCAGAAATTTAGCACATCTCCACTTGCTTTTTATTTCTCCATTCTAAAACAAAATAAGAAATGAATGGGTGAAATTAGTCAGAGAATGGATAATAAGGAGAAAATGTTGTCCTGTGCACCACAAACACAAACCCTGTAAAATGCTTGTCCTGATCAGAAAACAACCTCATCATTCAGAATGTGCACAAGTGACTGGGTGTTTTCAGAGAATGTGAATTCCTCACCACCAGAAATTCATCTGGGAACACACACATCAGTTTTGAAGGATGGCTTTTCTTGGATCTGAAACAAAGTTTCTGATCAGAAAAAAAGAAAGGATAATTGATGGTTCAGGTGTTTTCAGGGCACCTGGGAATCATCCCCACTCTATTCAAGTCTCCATTTTGCCTCTAAAAGGAAACTTCAATGTGAATCTCCCAGGTGAACGTTTTAGCTATTGTCTAACCTGAGACGGGTGAGATCTCACAGAAAGAGCTTCACAGAGTTTTAATTGCATCCTGACTTTGTGCAGGACATCTTTTGAATGCCTCAAAGAGCTGCTGTGACATGAGAAGGTGTTTTTGAAGACGGGCACAGGCCCCTGCTCCAGTCCACTCCTCACTCCTCCTCCCTCAGCAAAGTGAGCAAGAACCAGGAGCAAGCTCACAGGCTCATGCTTATAAGGTCAGCAGAATAAAAATTCACCCACGTGAAAGGGAGGAAAATAAATTCCATCACTGTTAGGACTGATTCAAAAATCACAGTTGTTTTGCTGATCATTCTTATTCATAATTCAGCTTATAACTATTAAGGATGAAGGGGGATATGCCCTACTTTTCCCTTGGTGATTTGGCAGCACCTCTATTGAGTGGCTTTGCCATGAAAACCAAAGGTTGCTCAGTTTCCCTGCTGTGTTTTTGGGTCTTCCCCAACACAAAGAAGAGAAGAAAATCTGGAGAAGGGGGAGGAGAACACAAACAAAATGCCTCAAGCAATTACGGCCCTCAGGGTGACTTGTGCCAACCCTTTTCTTGATGTTTGCTGAGGAAATGATCAGTTGCCAATGTGTTTTTCAATTAAAAGCAAGTATCTGCTCTGAGGCCTGGGAATGCCAGTGTGACTCCATATGCACACGTGCTGTGCACACCTGGATGGCCTCTGTCACCTCTGCAAGTCGATGTCATTCCAGCTGGATCTAGAAACCTTCCCACTGCCCAGCCTCTGCCAGGCATGCAAATAACCTGCCAAAAAGCCCCTGTTCACTTATTCCTCTGCCCATGTATCAAAGAGGAGCTGGAAAATCCATTTTCCCTCTCAAAACCTTCCTGGCTTCCCACCCTGTGGATTAACGCATCCCGGTGAGATCAGCCATGTCTCTGTGGGTTCTGTGTTTGCATACCCTTAGCCATTTCCACAGAAGTTGCTGCTTCCCATAAGTGGATCTGTTGTACCTTTTTTTTGTGGTTCATGATGATTCCCTGCTGCTGTTTAGTGCATCTGTGTGCGGGCAGAGCCTCGCTGCCCCAGCAGCCTGTGCTTGCCTCCCTGCCTGACTGTGACCAGCTCTGTTTCTCAGGACTTTACAGAGATACAAAGTTCCCCCGGAGCCTTTCCTCACTCCTCTTTATTTCCAGCTGTACTTTGGCAGCTCTCAGTACACATCCTCAGCTGCACAGAGCCCGGAGCAGTGAATATCTGCTGACATGCAGGACACACCCTCTCCTCTGCTCACATCACCTGCAGCAGTGAGGCTCAGCCTGCTGCCACCCTCCTGTGATGCTCTGGCCTGTTTCCCCTGTTTGCTGAACCTTTGCTTTGTGCTGATTTCACTCACATTTTTCTTCAATTATGGAATCATTCTACCTGACAACACTGCTCATTCAGTTTCTCCCTCTCTGTAATTTCATGTGAGTGCTCTCCATACCAAGTAGGATCTATTTTAAAGGTCTTTTGCTCTGTGTTGTTTTCCATTTGTTTCTCTTGTGTATTCTGGCCAGGAAAAATCAGAGGCAGATTCTGCTACTTGCTCTTACTCATGCTACAAAACAGCTTATTCAGGAAAGAGCATCCTGCATGCATAAAACCACCGAAAATCTGTGTTTTTATCAGGAAACAGAATTGGAATACATGGTACTGGGGTGTTTCACACATCCCGTGTGGTCTAGACAAAAAATACAGCAGTGAGCTATAAAAATGCAGTCAGTAGTGCAGGTTTGTGTGTTGTTGGTTTGGGGTTTTTTAAAAGCAGTGTCCATTTATCTGCTGATCCACAGCATTTTGACATCTCGCAGCTAAACCCAGTAATTTCGTTTTTGGTGAGCAGTTTTCCAGTCAGGCAGTGAGGACTGTTCCCAGGAACTCCTGCACCACAGAGCAGCTCTCCAGCAGGAATGGTTCCCAGCCCCTCAGCAATCTCAGCAGTGGGATTATTGAGCACACACATTCCAAGGCACATCTTTCAGCTGAGCTACCTGACCCTGTGGGCTGGAGATCAGCCCAGGTACATGCAAGGTCCCCCCTCTCCTGCTGAATCTAAATTGATGTGACACTCTTCTCTGTCCTTCAGCTCTCTGATGGAATTTGGGGTCCCTTATAATTATATGGCATCGCCAAAACTGACCCCAGCCCTGAAATATTCTGGGCTATCTCCAGAGAGTATTTCACCAGGATGGAAATGGGCACTCCTTCACCCGCACCACAGACACTGGCACCATCTATTCCTGGGAGGGACACATCCTCAGGAGCTCCCTCATCCCTGGGAGGGCAGCCTTTATCCCCCCCAGTGTGGGAGGCTGCTGCCCCTCAGTGCCCTGAGCCCACCTCACAGCTCTGCATCATTCCCAGCGAGGGGGCAGCCCCTTGGCAGGATTCCCCAAACACACCTGGGTGTATTATTGAAAACCTTGGGAGGAGATGTGCTCCCAAGCTCCCACCTTGGTGTCTCCCACTCCCATCCACATGACAGATGACACCATTTAGCTGCTGGAGCACGCCATCCATCATTCCTCACAGCACCACAGGTGCACTGGCTATGCCATATGGCAACTCCTTAGGCTGGAGCAGCCCCTTTGCCTGTGCTCACAGCAAAGGGGATTTATTCATCTGCAGCTGGTGGCACGTGCTGATGTGCTTAAGACAGGTCAAGTTTTTTAAACCTCTCTCCCCCCAGCTGTCATTTTGAAAGTCATGGTTTAAAGCTTGGCTGACGATCAGCTGTCAGGGGTTTATGGACTGCATATGTCAAGGTTCTACCTTTCATCTATTGAGCTGGGGCAATAAAGTTTTAAATAAAAATTAGTGGTAGGGATAAGACCTTTTTCAATTAACTGTACCAGGTTTTGAATTTTTTTTTTTTTTTTTTTTGAGTGCAGGAACATTTACCTTAGTGAATTCCAGAAAAGGGAGGGAGCCATTTCCATCCTGACCTGTTCAGTGCCCTCACCATCGATGCAGGTCCCAGAGCAAAGTGGCAGCACCATAAGAGGTGGCAAAGTCCCTGCTCCCAACAACAAGGAAGCACTGGCTGGAACTGGAGACCCCAACATCCCAAGAGCAATGCTTCAGACAACTCTTCACTGCAGCTTCTGTTCTCAGCTTCCCTCAGGACTTGAAAATAAATTTCCTGCAGGAAGGATTGCCCTAGGAGATTTGTGCTCTGATTTGGGGGTCTTGAGAGGGGTCAGAGAAGCATCAAAAATTGTGACTTCAACCACAGGGCAGTGAGCTGATGCTCCTCTAGAGCTCCATCCCTGCTACATTCCATCAGAAAAGGAACCTGTCACACTCACTCAAAACCCCCCAACACCTCAACCTCCCAAAAAGTACTCCCAAAGCAATACTAATAGATCTGATTTTTATTCCATTGGAGACCTACATTGTTCTAATTCTGAAAAACACTATGTTTCCTCACACAACGTGAACTAAAGGAAATCTACTTAGTCCTTTTGCTTTTTGCAATTATAAATTGCCCATCTCCTTCTTGGAAATTAAAACTGGGCACTGGTGATCATTTATTGTTTTACAACAATACACATCTCTTTGATTTAGGCAGCATTCTTCACTGTGGTTTAGGCACTGCTCATAATTCTGTGAAAGAACCAAGCAGAGGTGAGCTCTGCTGAAAACCTGAAGAGATTTAAAACAAAAAATTACTTTTCCATTTTATGGCAGGTCTTTATTAAAGTGGTATTTCCCCTCATTTTATCCTCTGAAACCTGCTGGAATTTTAAACTTTATTTCTCCTGTTTTATTTAAATGGACACTTCAACATCTTTAGAGCTATTTAAAGTGCAGATATTAAACATGAATAATTGCCTTCTGATTTCAGAGCATGATGAAATAAAAACTGACAATGCATGTCTTCTGGTGACATTCACACCTGCATCTGTGACAGAGACTTGTAACTTGATGAAAATTAACTTTACTCTGGGCTAGAAGGGCAAGTTTTCAACCAGCTTCACTATCATATTCTGCATCACTTTTCTCCCTTACGTGGGTCATGGACTAGCAGGAGGAAAAGGAGTGGATGAATAGATGAAATCTGAACACTTTCCAGTCCTTTATCAGCTTGAAGCATCTCACTGATTGAAAGAAAAAAAAAAAGCAGAAAATGGATGCCTGAGCATCTTATCACGAAATTCTTTAGAGAAGCAATAGGAAGAGAGAAGCTCATTGATTTCTATGACTCAAAACCCCAAGTTCCTCTGCTACCTCCTGAAACAATTAGCAAAAAAAGAAGAGTGTTCTTCCCTGAGTATCCCTCAGCCTCTTTCTTCCAGGCTAAGCACTGCTCACTAAAGAGTTGCATGGCTTGTGCCTGGGAAGAAGTGAACCTGAGAAGTCCAGGCTCTGGTGAGCAGGGCATGCAAGAGAAACAAAAACGGTGACATTGCTCTGTAAATGAGCCGTGAATTATTCAGGACCTTTTGTGAACACAGGCAAGACCTGTGGGAGTTAAAGGATGGCTACCAAAGTAAAAAGTGTACTTTAATGAAATATAAATATTAGATGGAGTATTACATGGAAATACTCTGGAGTCTTACACATCATTTCCAGGGAAGCAAAAAAGCATATTTTTGAATCTCTTGAGGTGCCAATTCATTAATTAGTACGGATATGAAAGATATATGCTGAACTGCGTCAGTCACGCAATTATCAAAGAAGTATAATTTGAGAGCATAGTCTGGCAATGATAAGTCACTTTTATGCTCATTTACATTCACTTCATTGACAATTTATTTAGGAGGATATAAACAAGTAGAAGCAAAGAATGATCAAGTGGCTCCTGAAGAAGGTCACTAAGGATTGTTTTGGGGACATTCCCCTTGCAGAGCACTGGGGTGACATAGACCCTGCTGCAAGACCCAGGGCTCCACCACTGGTGCCCAACCCCCAAATCTCTGTGTGTGCCCTTTTCTGTCCTCATTCCCTGCCTGCTGCCAGTGCTACTCTGCAAACCTCTTCCCTTGGGCAGACTGGGAGCAGAACAGTGTGGAGGATGGTGGTGCCTCTGCCATTTTCTTTAAAATGTCTTTGAGGTTTGGAAAACTGTGAGTTCTCACATCCTATAGCAGCCACTCCTGCTTCCAGAAATTCCATGTCATAAAGGCTGTAGAAGTCAGGTCAGGCTCTATTCCCTAAAATTTTTCTAGCTATTAGCTAAAAGCAGTATGAATGAGTTTGATGTCAAGGACCTCGTCCCTTTCCATGAGATTCTGGCTGGTGCTGTTCATTTACCTAAAATCTAAATAAAAGAGTAGTTCATATTTACATTATGTTTGATACCCAAAATAAATATCTGCCTTACAGTTACTGATGTAGTTATTTTGTACCAGTTCCTTGGACAAGATGAAGCAGTTAATTCGACTCTTTTATTATTATTTGCTGTAAATGTCTCAATTACCATCTAAAATATCATTTCTCTTATGACTAGACCAGAAGGACATTTGTTAAATTTATTTCCTTGCCAAGGATAAGCCCATTGTTATATTGGTTTTTCATGCACCATTATTGGTAAGAAGGGTACGGGGTGATGACTCTTTCACTCTCATTCTCATCAGGATCAAGTCCTTAGAGACCCTTATTGTGTATCTGTGACAGTACCTACAGTTTCAGGGCACTCTTTCAAGTGTGCTCTAAGCGCTGTCCCATCAGTTTAATTTTCTCTTTCAGCTTCTGAAGTGATTTTTCAGGACTTTACACACCTACCCCTCAAGGGGAATGTGCATTCCTTATTATTTTCAGCATTGTATGTAGCTTACAACAACACGCAGTGCTAAAACAATGTGTAGGCTGAAGAGAAACCTTCTTAATTCACAATCTTCTGTGAGGTGGTATCTTTTTTTGTGCAGCTTTGCCAGAAGAAATCAAATGACTTCTCCCACTGACTTCTTTCATTCACTCCCTGAACTTTTCCATACATTTGCTGCAGCCTGATTTCCTGATCTACATTTTCCTTTGATACTGACAAAAGGGGATCAAAAAGAGAGGCTTCCCTGCAAAGCAGAGTCAAGCAAAGGTTTCTGTCACATGGCACTTTCTATTTCATCACATTTGGCAGCCCAAGGTGGCACAGTCAAACATGACTCATCATCATGCCCCATAACACATGCAATAACTGGCTTAACTTTCTCTTTTAGCATCCTTGAGGTAAAATGTGGTGCTGTAGGATAAGTTATCTTGCTTAATTACCACTACAAAATTGGGAGCACTTCCCAGCTTGTTCTTCTAAGAACCTGTGCTTTTTAATCTCTACTTATTTTACTTATTTGCTTGGAATTTGTCACTCTGTTTCCTGAAGAACTGAAAGCAAAGCATCTTTTGAAACTGTGTGCCCACTGTTTCCTATATTTGTGGCTGAGGAGGAAGGTGGGCAGGTATTTTGTGCCTGTAAACTACTGAGAGAGCAAGACCTTGGTGCTGAGAGGAGCATCTCAATTTTCTGGTGAACTTACGGACTCTGAGGAGCCTTGCACTCAGCTTTCTTTCAAATACAGCTGAGTGGTCTGAACATAAAATAAATTAATTGGGTCTGGCAACGTTGTGAAGGGAAACATCAGGAAAGGAAGTATTTCCCCGTGCTTTTCAGGAATGTCACGTTTCTGCTTTCTGAGGTATGGGCTAATTTGGGTCTTTTGTGGTGCTGCATTCAGTGTGTAAATGGCTCATGAGTGAGAAAGGCAATCCAGCCAGTGAGAACTTGGGCAACAGCAGCAGGATGCAGCAAGTCATTGAGAGAGGAGAAACTCAGCCAGACCTCTCTGGAGCATCTGTAACACAATTAAACCTCCACAACGACCTTCATTAGGCTCAGCGGGCAAGTCAATACCAACAACTTTCCACTTGATGAACACTTTCCCTCTAAAAAGTAACATTTCAGTTCTATTCCTTCTGCACTCTTTTAGCCATATGCTAAATATTAGAATGCCTCATTCTCATTTACCCTTCACACATTAAGGTGAAAACTCTGACCTAGTGCATTCTAATTACTTGGCTTATTAGCTTCACATTATATCAGTAATGGTGCGATAGCCAACATAATTACTAGGACTTGAAAAATTATACTTTGCTGTACTATTTCATGAACTGTGAGACGGTTCTCCCTTCTTATTAACTTTCTTATTTAATGGGTCGACCAGATTTTTCATCTACCTAGACCATTGATCAAACTGATAATTTTAGATTTTAACTGCAATTGAGAAATTGCCCCCAGAAAGAGTGAGATATATGATTTTTTAGAGGAAAATACACTCGTTTATTATTCTTCTGTTTGTTATTGACAGGCCACCACAATTAGGGAGCTACTGTATGCTGCCTGAATGCTGTTTGTAACTTTTAAAGCTGTGTGAAATTTAGAAGGAAATTATTTTTGGTCCTTTTATCCTTTCAAATTTTTACCTTTGTGGTCACTAAAATTCTGGGGTTTAATTTTTTTTTTAAATTAAAAACTTTTTTTTCTCTCTCTGGAAGCAAATATGACTTCCACACCTTTTTCTTGTTGAAGTAAAATGCTGACTTTCAATCCAAGCCTGGCAGGATTGGCGATTAATTGTTCACCAGTTCAGCCTAGGAGGTGAACATGAGTCTTGTTCTGATCTCAAATACTTTTAGCTTACATTATGAAGATACAGAAGAGATTGGTTTGTTGTGTTGGGCTCTTTTTAACAGAGACTCCTGCTCTGTGAGTGGTCACACAGCTGACCTGGGGTGTTTTAAGAGATTATTGGTGAGATTATTGTTGCCAGGCCATCCTGAAACAAACATCCCTGGTCCTGGCTGGCTAGGGCCTGCAGTGCCTCCCGTGGAATGTGCTTTTTTTGTCCTGAATGAGAGTCATCCATGTCACTCTGCCACTAGCCCAGTGCTCCTGCCCGCCAGGGAGAAATCCCAGCCACTCTCACTGCTCTCCACGTGTCCCTGACAGAGGGAATTTCTGGAATATTCACCCCCAGACCACAGAAGCAGAGGGTCAGTGCACCAATGTAAGCCAGTCATTCTCAAGGAAGCCATCTCAGAAGCCCCTGGACTGAATTAATCAGTGAACCACGGCTCCTACTCTTTTTGGAAGCAGCTGCAGTGACCTCCTGGCTTTTGGCAGATGGACCTGCACTTCTGCAATGCTGTGACAGCTGCAAGAGTTTGAGGCTGTCTTGACTCAACAGATCAGTCAGAAGCTTTCCCTGTGGGGAAATCCATGTATGTTTTAGGCTTGTTTAGTTGGAAAAGAGACAAAGCTGAGTCTTCAGTAGTTTTTTGGTTCATTTTTCCCTCTTTTTTTTTTTTTTTCTAAGCAGTAAAAGAAAATGCATCTTTCATTGCTTCCTAAGTGAAAGGGAGAGTTGCTGGGAGAGAGAATGACACAGGACTTTAAGCTTCTCTCCAAGAATGTCAGTGGAAGGATAAATGCCTTCACATCTCATCTACCTGATCAGATGATAAAGTGAAACTGTGTATCATCACCCATTAAAAAAAAAATAAAAAAACCCATTCTCTCTGTGCAGCTGTGCCATCAAAAACACCTCCCCGTTTTCATGATTGCACCTTTAAGCCAAGAGGAGACGGTGTAGAAATGGCCAGTGATTATTTAATAAATAATAGGAAATTACTTTTTTAATGTAGCAGAGATCCCCTGGAAATGCATTCCTCCTGCAAGGTTTTAATGGGGTGCTACTTAATTCTATTGTGCTTGGTGCAATCAGTTTAACAGGTCTGATTTTTCTTGACCTCTCTGCAACGAGGATTATTATAAAAGGAAATATAATAATAATAATTAAAAAAACCACTTCCAAAGGTAATAGTAGAGACAACAAAAGGTAAGAGGCAGTGTGAGCCTGAATGTGAGGCACCAGGGTTAGTGCAGATCTACAGGTGGCCTGACACTTTCCTACATGAGTGATTACGGCTCAGCTCATGCTGCATTTGACATTACTGGAGGTATTAGAGCCACAGCCCTCAATATCAAAGAGATGGAGGTGAAGGTTGAGAAATTTCAGTCCCAAATTGGATAAATTTGCCAAGTCTCTGGCTGCAGTGCAACACTCATTTATTTGCAGGTGAATTTAACAGACAGGGTGTTGAATGAGGAATTACTTCCCAGGGTGGTGTATTGAGTTAGGGAGAATCTGCCTGAAGCCAGAACAATGGGTTGCTTTTGTGCTAATTTCTGCTTTTAAAACGATTAAATGCACCTGACATTTAATGTAATCTTATATATTTAAATTAATACGAAACTCAAACTGTTTTTCAGAGTGCTTCTTTCACTAGTGTATGCCTATGTTATAATATGCATTGTGTAATATATAACTGTGTATCTTGTGGTTTCTTGATAATTTCAGCGAGAGAGGCTTTTAAATTAGCTATTAAATTGCCATTCAGAGATTTGATCATCTTCTAATTTCCGTACAAAGCCCTCCACAGGGGATAAATCTAGTTTAAATGTTCTCTTCTTCCCATGATTTTGTACTCTAGCTGTAAGATGATACAACATTCCTGCATTTCTAACTCAAATACATTACAAGATCCTGAAAGCTTTTAGTTCAGTCTTGTCAAATAAGTCTACACTTCAATTGTAAATGTAACCAGAGCTAGGAAGAAAAACATGGTTTCTGGTGTTCAGTTCTCTTACCCCTAGCCACAGGTGTGAGGGCTGAGTAATTTAGAAAAGTACAAATGGTGGTGGGATTTTTAAATACTTCTGAATGCTAACTGTTTCCCCAAGTTGCCCTACTTACCGGAAAAATTGAAATTCTGCATTTTATTTCTTTTGACTTTTACTGAGGAGATAAACTCTCACTGCTTTTTTGGGCAGGAAACTTGCAGGTTTTCCTAGGGCTGAAGCAAGGGCTGAATTCCCTTCTTTCTCCGCAGGGCACTAAGGGAAAACCTGAAGGATAAAAATGAGGATAGCCCAGGTCTTATCTGCTTTGTGAGTTTTGCCTTAGAAGATGCTCTCAGTCAAAGCTATTTGGGTTCTACTTCCTACTGTAAAACACCTTTCAGTAACATGTTGATGACAGAGAAGAGGGAATTGTCATCTTCTCCTTGAAAAAAATGAATATAAATAGAAAGTACAATAAATGAAGGATGACCTAGGCTATAACAGTTAAAGTTATTGGTAGAAATTGATAGAAATACCAGAAATACCACATCTGAAACTAGACTGATCTCATGCCCTTCTTTGGCAGCTTTATTGAGTTCAGTTAGTAAAAATAGAGATTTGTGCTGTTGCTAAGTGTTTGAGCCTATAACTGCAAACTCAACATGCAAGTTCAATATATGCTTTTTTCCTGGTTCCCATAAATATTCAAAACTTAAATATCTTTTCATGATGTGTGAACTTTTCTCCAGTACCTGCATTAGCCCAGCAGAACTGTCTCAAGTGATAGGACAAAGATGTAATTTTGATTCTCCCTTGAGAATAAAGCAGCGTTCAAAACTGCTTTTCAAATATAATTCCTTTCTCTGGGTTTACTGCTCTGTGTTGCCTTGACCATTCACCATGGGCACAGGGTCTATCCTTTTCTCATTCCATCTGCACAAAAAAAAATATTTAGAATTCCACAGACTGTAAGCTGTGATCCACTGCTAGAGCAGAGGGATAAGGATGCTTTTGTCTGTCTCTATAATGGACTAATCTATTCCTGGGCAGGTTCCAGAGTGTATTTCCAATAAATTCTCACTATCAAAAATTACCCAGACATATGTAACCCCCAAGGCTACCATTAATTTTGCTTTTATACAGATTATAGCAGACTAATTACTTGTTCCTCTTGAGGTTCCCACAGATGGGGTGTATCTACCTCCATTGTTAAAGACAAGCTTGTGCCTCTCCAAGAACAGTATTTACCTCTCAAGCTTTCCTTTCCTCCTTTGTTCTTCTCTTGTCCTCTAACACTCTCAGAAGCTATTGTTATTGGGTACTAATTTAATAAAAATGCAGGAGATTCTGACTGAAATGATAACCACCCAAGCTATTCAATTGTTTTTCTGTGTAACGATTCTGATTGAAATTCTGGTCGCAGCAAAGGCGAAGGCAAAATTTCCTTGGCTTCTGCAGGGGACTGGAATTTCATCTAAGGTGAATATTGCTTTTGATTTAGACACAAATATCTTATAACAGTTTCTGATTCACAAGTCTCATCTAGCATTATGCCACATTAAACAAGCCAAGAAACCATAATCTAAAGGATATTGTCAAATGGAGGCAGAACATGTATTCATTTCAGGTGCTGTATGCTAAATACAAATCTCTTTGCTTGGCAGGTGACATCTACCAGGAGATAATGTTGTCAGGTGTGCTGTAGAGATCATCGCTCTGGAGGCAGAGGAGGACAGCAAAAGGAACAGCAGCACACCAGGAATGGAAGCAGCAGAGGAAGAGGAGAAAAGCTGACACAGGGAATGCCTTGTAGGTGATCCAGAGATACTTCAAAAATACTTGAATTAATTTCTAATGCAGCCCTCCCTGTAAGTAGGATCCATCCTTTCCAATGGACTCGTCAAACAAAACACGTGCAAACCCCTATTTTACTTTTTATATTCTGCATTTCCCCATGTACCTATGAGAGAAAATGACCAAAATACTCAAGTGAAAACACCTACAGATTACCCAGCTCGTTAGCTCTCAATGTTTCTGTAAACAGGGGAGAGTGTACTCTCTTGAACACACAATTTCCTTGCAGCAGGAAGAGCTATCTTAGTACTGCCTTTTAAAGAAAGGCATAAACTGATTTAAAATACACATGTACATATAGGAGACTGTATATATGTGCATGTATCTACCTACCTATTTATATATTTAGGTTATGTGTGGGAGCAGAGGAAGGGATTTTTCCTGTCCTAAGCAATTACCTACCCTATCAATATGTATATATTTCAGCACTTCCTTTTTTTTCTCCCCATGAAGCCAGACCTTGAATATACAAGTTTATTTTTAAGTAACTGCAAGTTACCCATGAAATGTTAAATAGGATAATGAACTCATTAAGCATTAATTGCTAAGGCGAGAGGCTCTGGTGCCAGCATGATCTGTAGCAGAGCTCTCACAGGGGGGTATTCCCAAACTAGGGGAAACTTAGGAGAACTAAAGAGAGCCAGCAGGAGCCTGCAGCTGATGGGGCCAGGAGCAATAGCAGCCAAACCCCCAAGATGAAGAGAAGCAGCCCCTTGGGGAGTATAACCAGGGCATGGCACAGCAGGGTGGGTGCTGAAGCCCTGCCAGCTCCACCAGGGAGCAATGGGATCTGCCAGCAGGAGAAAGCCATGGGCTCTCCAAGCCCTGCTCCCAAACCAGAGCTGAGGCAGCTGCCCAGGCCAAAACACACTGCCAGCCAGGTGCCAGGCTGTCACTGACAAAAACAAAACCCACCTCTGTAAACACACCAGCAACAAAGGAGGGTCTGAGGGGGATTTCCAGCCTTTATGGGGTCTGGGGGAAACAGTACCAAAGGACCAGGGGAACAGCCCAAAGTACTCAATGCTCTCTTTGACTCTGTGCACTACAAGACACTAAATCGAGTTCTGTCAGTCAGTCCTCAGTGGGCACCGAGCTGGGTGGGAGCATTGAAGGATCTGCTGGAGGGCACAAAGGCTCTGCTGAAAGATCTGGACAGTCTGGATTGATGGTCTGAGGACAGTGGTGTGAGGTTCAACAAGGCAAAGTGCTGGATCCTGTACCTGGATTACAATAACCCCACACAGTGCTACAGGCTGGAGGCAGAGTGGCTGGAAAACATTCCAGTGGAAAAAGACCCCGTGGAGGTGGTGGGCAGCTGGCTAAACATGAGCCAGCCTGTGCCCAGGAGGCCAGTGGCATCCTGCCTTGTCAAAAAGAGTGTGTCCAGCACCACCAGGGCTGTCTCATGTGGGAAGGGGCTGCCCAGGCCACTGGTGGAGCCACCATCCCTGGAGGTGTTCAAAAAACACCAGATGTGGCACCTGGGGACACGGTTTAGTGGTGGGGTTGGCAGTGCTGGGTTAATGTTTGGACTCAATGCTCTTAAAGGTCTCTTCTAATGTAAATAGCTCTACGATTTTAAATGTAACACAGTTCAAGCAGGAGAGCAAGCTTTTCAACACACATTTACTGTGAGTTACCCCCAAACATGGAGCGAGTGGAGGGAACGGGGAAGAGCAGCAGCTGAGGTGGTTGCACAGGACCTGGTGATGACAGGACAGTTCATCATCCCTCTGCAGACGTGTCATCCTGCCTCCCTTCACATCGTTAGAGGAGTGATAAAACATCACAGCAGGAGGGGAGGACAACGAGGAGCGCATGAGGGGATGGTGGGTGACACATCTAATGAAGGCCATTAACGTATCACAGTCAGATTTTCATGGAGCAAGGGAAGAGTCATTAGTCTTCTGTGTGTGTCAGCTGGCAGAGAGACAGTGGAGCAAAGTCTCTTTTCCTCCAGGAATTTAAATTCCCACAGAAGAGAGATCTTATCTTAAGGCTCTTTCTTCACTTCTCCACGAAACACAAGGGGGGCAGTTACAGCAGCTCTCATCTGTTTGAGGATGCAAATAAAGTGCATGCAACAAGTTAGGCATGTTGGTTTAGGTTAAAATTGCTAAAGCTGAAAAGTCGGTGTAAATATTTTCCTTTAAAATGTGTTTTCACTTTGTTAAGCTCTGAGTGTGGAATCATTAAATAGGACAGAAAAACAAACAAACAAAATCAGGTCAGGGAGAGTGTTCTGTTTGATACAAAGTCCTTTTTGGTGAAAAGGATTACCTTAGTGAGGGGTATTATAAAAGTATGATCTGATCAAATTTGGAAGGAAATTGTTAAAGTTGGTTGAAATCTACTTTGTATAGTTCTAGTGGCAGAAAGCATTTATTTCACCAGAAATCCTGCACGTATTTGGATCCCATCCTTGCAGACAAATGGTTAGGTCAATAACAAATATTTTGCTAATTCTTGCTTCTTTTGCAAAACTTACTGAAGTTTTACTTAGCAACTCACTTTCTACTTGTCAGTCCCTGTGACCAAAGTAGTCTTTTGAACATTTTTAATACCAAAAAGAACAATTTTAATAATTATCTGCTTAACAGCCATCCTAAAATAAATTCTATTTAAAGTAACTGTAAGGTACTATCTTTCTATTAGACAATGCTTTTCTTTTATGAGTATTTCATAAAGTAAGGGAATTAAATGACCAGTATCTGAGTTGAAATCTCAGATAACCTGAAGCCATACTTTCTGCTTCATCTGTGTCATGAAGTCACATCAACCAGGGAAGATCCCTGACAACTCAGAAGGGTGCAGGATTTGCACTTCTCTGTAGCCATTCAAAGCATGACAAACTGAGTCAATTTGTGAACATCAGAAGTGGGCTGTTATTGAACTGGGATGGTGAATTCAATCATATTCACATGAGTGTATAGCATCCTAGTGCCTAGAGATGTGTGCTGGAACTACAGCTTTTCTCATTTTCTGTAAGACTATGCATTCAAAACTATGGGCAATTCATTGAATTCCGGGGCTTTTTTTTTTTTGGTATGTGTGAAATAACTGTCAGTGCTTGGGTATTATCTTTTATAAACAAGCAATAATAGCAGACCAAAAGGGAGCTGCCATGGAATTCACGTTGGGTTGCTTAATCTTGATCTCACTCTTTTCTAAAGACAAGCAGTAGGTAAATACAAATCCTTGACATACGAGAGAGCACTCAGGATTTGGAGCTGCACATCACTTCCAGTCTCAGGAATAGCTTTAGGTACCTCTCCTGTCCCAAACTACCTCAGCCAAGTCCACCTTAAGAAATATTTTACATCAAAACCCTGGGAAATGAAAGTACTGTTGGACAAGGTCCAATGCTCTCCTCTCACCATTGCTTTCCTGTCCCAGGAACGCTTCAATCCTGCACATTAACACACACCTCATATAAAACACCAACCAACCCTATTGATCTCAATGACACTGTTCTCACCCACAGAGAAAACCAGCACCATGCTGATTCATGACCCTTGTGCCAGGATGGCATTAATGATACTGCACCAAATCCTCTGAGGCATCAATCCAGTACAGGTCAACATAGTTTCTGTAGCCTGCACTGAGTATTATATGGTAGAAATGCAATGCTCCAAATTCAAATCTTAATATGGAAAGTTGTCCTGCAATTTTGGGGCTGGAAAGTGTCAAGAAGCAGCAAAAATACTCTTAATGGAGGACCCCCATGATCCCTGTTGCACTGCAGGCTCTGGGAGATGTAATATATGATGGGAACAGTTATTCATCCTCATTTTGGCCCATAAGACACCTCAAAACACATAAACAATTCTGCTCCCTCCTCCTGATGGCCAGTGTGTCTTATGGTGATATATTTGGCATATACTCTACAGATTTCAGCATCAAAAGTGTTTTTTTTATGGTTTCCAGTAGTCAAATAGTGTGAGAAAGTGACTCACTTATGGTAATCAGTGTTAATAACAATACATTTATATTCATAAAGTATTCAGATGAAAGAATCACACATGTTAATTCTTAGCATAAGTACTATACAGCTTTAATTTAAAAAAAAAATTAAGGAACTGGAGTCCAATAATTTCTGAAATCATATTCTGCTAATCAGACTGTAGGAAAGCTCTTTGTTTGCTGGTTAAAACATGTCTGACCAGGCAGGTTTGAGGTGTGTTTGTTTTTCCTTGAAGGCAAGGGGATACTGCTTCTCTTGTGCTCAGAGCATGGGACAATCCAGGTGCTCTTTATAATCAGTTTGCTCTGCCAAAATTCTGAAAAAAGTATCCCTCATACAAACATGAAGAAGCAGATATTTTATTGACTTGTATCACTCATTTCTTATCTAACGCAAATTCACTAAAAAGAGAAAGAAATAACTTCTTCTAAGAATTGCTGAGAAGTTGATAATTTTCTAAAACCAAAAATGAGTCTATTCAAAGCAGGGCTCAGAATCTAGAGATACAGGTATGCAGATGGCAAATTTTTTGTAGTTGATGGATTATCTAACCCAGTAGTGCTGGGGAAGAGCTAACTATAAAGAATAAACAGTTTTTCCTCAAGCAATTTTTTTCCTCCCAAGGAATTAATACAGTTCTTCAAAAATACTGAGAAACTGAAAATAGCAGTAGCCATAAAAATTAAAATACACTTCACAGGAACAGACTTGTTTTCCTAGACCTCTTCTTCATAAGCAAAGTGCTATCAGATGGCATTTGTTACCAAATGTAAGTATGAGTAGCTGAAAGTGACCTCTCAGCCATACAATCTGCTCACTGAAAAATGAAAAAACCCAATTCCCTTCCATCTTGCCATCTTCCCTTTCTGCAGAACTGGAGGTGCATGTATTAAATACCACTCTCTAGTGACTGGCAGAAAGAATATTAATATCCCAGCTGAGAGGGCATTGCTGCCATGGTTTGGGGTCCTTTATAATGAGAGAATCAGCTGCAAATGATAACACTTGTGAGGAAGGAGCTAGCAGCCAGCCTGTCCCATCCTATTCCCCATATGTTCCTGTACATGTTTCTCCTTCCCTTGTTGGTGCACTTATTCATGTCATGGTCAAGCCCCATCCTCACTGCAGGCCTCACAGGGAATGGGTCCTCTGCCTCCAGACATCCTCTAGCACTGGGAAGAGAGCCTCCAAGAAGAGGCCAAAAGGAAGACATAGAAATGTTTTCATTGCAGAGCTCTAAAAATGGTTTGTTTGCCACCCTTCCATTCTCTCTCAGTGCCTGCACTCAGCTTGCTCATAAAATTGTCAACAAGACAACATCTGCATTTCCCTTTATCCCTCCAAGTCAGTTACAGCAGTAATAGCTCTGTCTGCCATCATCTCCAAAACTGATTAGGAAAAGAGATTACAGAAGCATCATGACAGAGACTGCTCCATGCAGCTGATAGCCTATAATTTCTAAAAAAGGGTTGCCCTCAGCTCAGTCTTTGAAGGAGTGAACCTGAAATAAAAATAGACCCATTGAAGAATGTATAATCTTGCTTAAGAAGGAAAAAATAAAGAAAAGGTGGAGGAAATACAATCAGCCCTAAAAGGAGTCTTAAACTGTCTGGATTAAAATGTTTTGAATGAAAGGCTCGAGCTGGTAAACATACTGAAAAGGGCAGAGAGCAGAGCTGTACCTGTCTTGGGAAGACAATTTGATAGGGAAGATAAAGGCTGGGAGCTGCTTCAGCCCACTCTAAGTGCTGCATCCTGCAGGGGGTTCAGAATATAAACATGATCCTAACAATGTGAAACCTGTACAGCACATCAGCTTACAAAATTACCTTAATAGGAGATGCACAGGTTTCAAAAGGAGCTCATCTTACTGGGGAGGCAGCATCCAAACCAGCACTTCAGCTCCCTGCTGCATCCATTGGGTGGGAAATGAGCAGGAATGATTGTTCCAGCATTGCCATTTGTACCTCTGCAGCAAGGCTTGCATCAGCACTTACCCTGCAGAACCAGGATTTTGAAGAGTTTTATTACCTCAACAGCAAAAAGGTTTTTTCAGGGTTATATTTGATTCATACAGCCTGTGTGGGAGAGAATTCCTTTTTTTTCACAAGTTTGGAAGATGCAAAACTGACTTCATTTTAAGTTATGGATATAAATATTAAATAATTGGACATTTGCAGGTTTTGGATGTTGCCACGTTGCTCTAAATCAGTACTGACTTCATAAATGAATTTGTACAATAGTCAAGTTACTACCATGGTCTAAATCAATGTTGATATAAATTAAACCGATAAATATTTATGTTATCATCATGCTCTGCAATCCAGTATGACTTAATCAATAAATGGGGTTGTGATTTGTGCCAGGTGGCTAAAGAACAGAGACACTTTCTGCCCTAAACATTTTGCTACACAGAATTAAAAGAATTTACCAACTACTCTATAATTACTCAGCAGCTTGGTTGGGTTGAACTGATGGATTATTTTTTAACCCAGGTAAGGATGATCTAATTGCTACCACAGTACAGGTATTTGCCCTTACCCACCATTATTCAAGCAGGTATGGCCAAAATATCAATCTCCTGACTTTATGAAAAGTAAACACAAAAAACAAGCAAAATACAGGTCTTTTACAGTTCTCACATCCTTCCAAATGACACTGAAAGCATCTATTTAGAATACAGCTCACATATATGTCAATACATATTTCCCTGCATGAAAACCTAGCAGTGAGTTCAGTTATCCTTTCAGTTATTCGTTCCAATTTCAGATCTAGTCCCACAGAAATCCCTCCAAAAGACACAGCTTTGAGAATGTAGGTGCTAATTTAAACATGTACCACACCATGATGCTAATTAAGTTCCAAAATGCAATTTTTCATGAGAAAGGTATTCACAGTTATTGACCATTTTAAGTCACTGCCAAATCCCCAAAGTGATCCATTTAAAATAATAATGAAAGTGTCTGCCAAAATTAGGGGACTGGAGGCTAAATATATTTGGAATGTACAGAACAAGGAGCAAAGACATAATTTCAATGATTTATTTGCTCTGTAGCAGTACCTATGAGTACCACGACAGTCCTTGCCCCAAGCACTGAGCAATTACAGAGCTATTAAAGCAAAATGCATTTAGAGCATGACACAAGTCAGGCCTGCATGGGCAGCACGTTGGACTGTAGCACCACTGTTAAAACACTTCTCAAAATGCCCCTTGAGCCACAAGAAAAAGCAATCCTCCCTCAAATCCTACCCATTCACAGCATGAAGGGAAATGCACAGGAATAAAATCTGGGACTTGATCTGTCCAACATTTTCCTAAAGCTCATACCAGCTTGTCGTGTGCCTCTGATGAGACCATTTTATCTTTTTAAGCCACATAGCCCTTTATTTATTAAACCACCACCCATATTGCCACTTTTTAATTTTCTTTTTGACACTAGACCTTCACACTCCTGACTATTTCTTTTCTGGGGCAACCTTTCATCACTTTTATTACCTTGCTAAGAGAGGACATTCTTTCCCTTCAAATCTTCTGCAGGCAATCTTCATGCACATTTTTTTAACCAGATTCACGCAATCTTAGAAGTGTATCAGTCATTCACTGGCATCTCTGACAGCCTGTGAATTTATTGGGCACATGGTCTGGTCTGTGACTGGCAGAAAAAAACTATGTGAAAACCATTTGCACAATTTAATTCATGATAGATTCAATACTACATTTGATAACAAGCAGGGGTTTCTAACACTCAGTGGGGGGAAAGGTGCCAAAAGCTGGGAATGCATTTTGGGCACTGGGAGGGACATTGAGCACCTTGCTGCAGTCCTGTGGTTGTGTCAGGGATCATTTGTGTCTGGTGAACAAGGGCACAGCCATTGGTGAGCCAGCCTCAATCACATGCTCAGCTGGCTGTGCTCCTGAGGATATTTGGGAATTCACTGGAACGTTCTCAGTGGACTCCTGCTGCTGTCACTAAAGAGTCCCACTGCTGGCAGTGCCCAGATAATGCCTCATGCTGACAGGCATTCCTGCTCTCAGCCAAGGGTGAGCTGCTCAGTGTCTGGCCTAGCAAAATTTCTTTGCCCATCCTTTCTGTAAAGAGATCTTTCCTTGTTGCTTTTATTTTCCCACGTGAGCTTGAAGTTTTGTTTAATATTCTGTTTATTTTGTGTCTCCTTCACTGGCCAAGAGGACAAGCCTGGAAGGAGTGATTTTTTAAGAGGTGTTTCTGCCATCCCAGCCACATCCCTTGCCTCCATAAATCACTGCAGTTGAGGGTTACTATCTTTGACTCTGTGTATTCTTCCATTCTGAATTACATATTTTTCTCTGTTAAACATTTTCTAATACAAACCCAAAATTTACTTCGATGCTTTATTTTCACAAGTATTTGTTTCCTCTTGACAGTGTCCTTTATCTTATTTCCATCTAAAATCAGTGCATGTTATCACATTTTTCTAAACCTGACCTTTATCTGGACCTTGAATACCACCAGCAATCAGGAGCTGAATTTGTTTTATTGGGATAGACAAAAGATTGACCCTGCATATCTTAACTTTCTTTTCCCCCCTCTTTCAGTCTGCCATATTTAAGTGAAATTACCATGAACAGACACCTGTCCATGACTGGCTCATTGTCTGGAATCTTGGCTTTCTTTTTCCCACCACTTTCTCCAAGGGATTGTGTCTTGCTTGTATTGTCTGTATGATTTGACAGTCAAGCTACTTTTTTTTCTGGTAAGATGGTATAAACTGTTTAAATTTATGTGTGTACTGGACAGCAATCATGCCACTTTTTCCAGAGCAATATTAAAAAACACTAGGAGCACTCACTCACCCTAAAATCACACTGCTCACACCCAGGGCAATAAATTTTAATTGTATGCAGTATTTTTTTTTTTCTTTTTAAATAGGGTAGGAGCACAACCTAATGTAAGACGTGGACTATCTGTCGTTATTGTAATTTTCTAAGATCAGTGTATGTTTCATGGATGCTGAAGAGAAATCAGCAAAATCTTTATGATTTAGAAGCATCATTTAAAATGAACACTTACATAACACTATAACACAAGTTTCAGAAAAGATCCTCCATACTTCTCATTCTCACTGACACAAACATCACAGGAATGTTGTCCTGATATACTATTTTTTTTACTCTGGCTGCAGTTTGCAAATTAATGTATTCTCCCCATGAAAGCAGGAACTCTAAAGAGATGCAGTGTCACTCACAGACCCCAGGGCAATATATGCAAAATTTCTGCAGCCTGCAGTGTAACTGGTAAAGACTGTAGAGATACAGTTTCCAGGGGGAAAAAAAATTAAAAAACCCCACCAAACCCCCCAAAACCAAAACACCAAAAAACCAAAGAAAGATTGGGAATTCTGGGTAAACTACCTGCCATGAGTCAGCCTCTAACCAAGCCAGCAAAATAATGATATTTTGGACCACACCAAAAGAAAATGGAATAAAGGAATTGGGGTTCCATGAGATGATTCAGGCTGCTTGCACTTGGGTAAAAGGCTGCCTGCTCTCCCAGCTGAGGGATAAGCAATAACACAAAGAAGTCTAATGGAGCCTTGCCAAAACTCATCTTTCTAAATGGCAACCTGAAAGCTCACTTCACATGAAAATCAATATATCACTGTTCAAGATGAAATACAGTCAATTACCAAACAAACAGAGACACTTGCTTTGAACGTGGGGGATTGTGCTTAAGGAAAGTAGAGAAATAATCTTGCAAGAATATTGTATGCTAAGACTAGAGAATGTTTGACCTCTGAAAAAATAATTAACTAACAGGCCAAACTGCCAGTCAGCAGATATTGGCAAATAGAAGCACATCATCAGGCAAGAAGGAAATGTCAGCATTTAGACATAATAAAAACTGAGAAAGGTCTTGGCTCGAGATACAAACTGTGTGATGCTCAGTGTATTGCTGAGATGTCTAACCCAACATCCTTCTGTTTTTAGGACTCCAGACCATGAAGAGTCTCCTTTATACAACAGAATAAAGTATGTATTTCTGCTTATTCAGAAAACCTTTTCCTCCTGTAAGTATGTTCACAAGTGTGCCATGGTCCACACCAATTATATTGTTTGCCACATTAGTCCAAAGAGGAGGCTGTTCAGACCTTTTTCTTAATTGTGGAGATGCTTTTCTAATTCCCAGTCTGAGATTGTGACTGGTCTCTTGCTTGTGTTTCCTGTCCATGAGAAGATTCTTCAAGTGCCTGATATTTTTAACTTAAAAAAAAAAAAAAAAGATTATGTTCCCTATTAGACCTTTCACTGGCAGGCTGAAGCCCTTTTCTGATAAGAAATCCTTCCACTTCCAGAAGTGCTGCAGATCAACACCCCACTGGGTATTATGCAGTGCCTCTGCTGATAAAAATCTCCCTCAATCCACCCCACATTTAGCTTGTCTCTTTTCAGGGTTTCATCCCATAAGATCCTGCTCTGATCTTCTTGTCCTGCCTTCAGCTGCTGGTCCCTGCTTGTGGCAAAAAACCTCTCACAGCAAAAAACTCCTGAACTGCAGCTCAGCAGAACGATCCTCAAAGCTATCCACCCTTTCTTCTACAATAATCTCTCCCTTTTTATGGGATGTCAATCCTCATCCAGGCCTGGGGCACATCAGGAGATGGCCAGGGGAGAAGCACAGGCTGCTTAGCATGGACTTGAGCAGGGATGGAGAGCAGGAAGGGAGCAGAAAGGAGAGGAGCACAGAGGAAAGGCATCCTAGGGTGCACAGGGGAAAATCTGCCAGAAGATTATAATGTTCTCAGAGATACAGTGTTGCACAGGTTTCTGAGGCAGGTAGATGTTCAAACCTCTAGCTTTCACTGCTGGAAACACAAATCCATGTGGCAATTTCTGGCCACATGACCATTCCCAACCCAGCTCTTGAGGAAATGTTTTCCTTCTTTACCCTGAGGTTTTTGCACTGCCTGGATTTGTTGGTGGCTGTTCCTTCAGTCTGCCCTCATCTCCTGGAAATCCACCCTGCCACACAAAGGAGGCTCCCAGGACCTCCAGAAAGGGAAGCAGCTCCAACACCAGACCACATTTCCCACCTTGGCTGCTCCGGGCAGGAGCCACTGGGGATGGTGCCCTGTACAGCCACAAGGATGGGAACCTGATCCATTAGAAATCCACACCTCCACAAAACCCTCCAGTTTTCCTTTTGTTTCTGCTATTATAAGGTAAGAATCAGAGATGGATGTTTTTCTTGGATACCAACAAAAGGTCCTCTGATGATACATTCTTACTTGTCCCAGACCACAGATGTTTCTGATAAATACATTTTAGGTTTGTTTCTAATAGGAAAACCTAACCACTCTCAAGGCTTTGGAGGCAGAGGTGAATTGTGTCAAGCTTTATTGTGATTTATAGACAAGACTGTTCAGTTTTATCACTGTCTGGTTAGATGGTGCTGCAGTAACGTGACAGCCTGGCACATTTTCCCTCACCCTCTCTAGGTAAGTCCAACCCCTTTTTTTTTTCCTTATAGATTACAGGTGTGAAAGACAGGAAACGTAAAATTACTGGGAGCTTAACACTAAAAAATAATGATCCATTATAGTGACATCATTAACTGCTTCTATCTGCCTGTTATCAAACTCAAAAATACATTTGGACAAAGATGTCTGGCATAATTCAGGGCATGTGGAGAGGCTGGAATAATGAGGAGCTGCACTATGAACACACACACACACAAAAGATTTCACCTTTCTTCCTGAGTTAATTATCTCTGAGAGAGGAGGCAAGCTCAGAATTGGTATTTGCTGTTGTATGCAAGTATTTCATATCTCCTTAAAGACTCAGATTTGAAAACAAATAAGTAATTTGACAAAAAGATTATCAGCACTGACTTTGTCAGTGGAATTCCTTTTAAGACATTTAAGTTTGTTTTCAATTAAGCATGAACATAACCCCAGTGAGTGTCAAAGGTCCATGGAGAACATTCAAGGTACTGCAGGGCCTGTGCCTCTCTTATAAAGAGAAAGTTTCTAGAGAAGGTTCTACACAGAGCTCTTACAAGAAGAGCATTGACCTCATCTATACTTCTACCCAATGGAAAAGTCTGGCCACACTTCCAAAAATAGAAAACACTGGAATGAGTACATAATATCAGTATTCAGCTTTCTAATGAATAACTGAAATGTGTCTTTTTCAGAAATTAGAGCTTTAAGCTGTACGAACAACAGAAAGAAATGTCCATCATGTTTTTCAGCTGTCACCCTCACTTTCCTGGTGCATTCAGCCATTTATATTCCTGTACATTCTAAGAGCTAATCAAATTTGGCCAAAACTGAGTTTGACAGAAAGTGTTTACCCTGATAAGATCCATTTAGTGATGAAATAACACAGTAGTTTGGTAGTTAGAACAGCCTTGCTCAGCATGTCCTATTCACTCTTGTCATCTTGGTATTTTCCCCTCATGCATTTGCTCTTGCCTGTAACAAACCATGGCTCACTCCTGAGTCACAAATTTCCTCCTGTCTATGCCTCACTTGTTTTTCTCTAGCTCTACCACAATCTTAACTTTTTATTTTGTCTCTGCAGTGTTGTTTAGCTTGTTTTGCTCTCCTTTTTCAACTCATTTCTTATTTCAGAAGCTTCTCTCAAAATCCTTGGTGTCTTTTTCACAACTTATCAATCTTCCCTTCACTTTCCCTTCTCCACATCTGTCTACCTCCACATGTCCCCTGGTATTTTTATGAAACATTCCCACGTGAGCTTCAGAAAGGCTGCAGGCAGAGCATTCCTGAGGGAGGAGGGCTGGAGGCCCTGGTACATATGGCTGGGAGCCAGAGGGGTCTCAGCCCTTCTGGAAAACCAGTTTAGCCATTTGTCTTGTACCACACCTCCCCACAGTGCCCTCTCCTTGCCTGGGAGCTGCAGGCACATGCTCCATTTCACCTGACACAGTGATGTGCTGCTGAGACAAACCCAGTGCAGATGCACCCATGGGTGCAGCTGGGAGCCCTCTCTGAGCCCCTGTCTCAGCCTCTCTGCAGCAATGCTGCTCATGGAAGCACACCAGGTACCATTCCTCAGCCCCCAAGCCACACCACAAAGTGTCAGAGGCTAATGTGCAACCTGAGAGGAAAAACAGGCACCAGCAAGAACAAGAGTATGTATGTTATATATGGGTACCACACTTATCCAGATGGCAACAGCCTCCATCTCAGGCCTGATCCTCAGTCTTACTGTATTTACATTTTTATGGTCAGAAACAACCAAATCAGTTCAAAATAGTGTTTTAATCACACCTTTTCTCATGTGGTCCATTCTATTTGACAATTAGCTCGCTCACTGGCTGAATTTTGGCAGCCTCCAACTGTTCCAGCAAGGACCTAAAATGCTGTTCAACTTTTAACAAGAACTTTCTGTACTGTGTTTATTTTTACCATTGCATTATTTTGCTTTCTGCCTATTTATTTACACTCCCTGAGCATGCACAGGCACTTTACTGAGATGTGTCTTGACAGTCAGCTTTCTCTTTTATGTCCATTTGTGTTGGTTTGTTTTTTTCCTAGAGTGATTATAGCAGCCTATGCCTGGAACTTGCCATCAATGACATGTCTAATCTCTAGGTTGTTTTTCCATGCTCTGATACGACAGGAGGCACAGTTGTCTCTCTCTGTAGCAGATCACTGACTCTTCCTATCATTTATTTATGCATGATCTGTTCAAGAATAACAATACAATAAACCTAACAGAACAGTTTCTGAGAAAAGCCAGGATTTTTGCTTCCAGTTCTGTTCATAGATTTTCCTCTATATTTTTGCATTGTGTTAAATCCATACAGAACATCACCCAAAGAAAGAAATGTGATTATTATTTTTTTTATAAATGAATCTTTACCTCCATGAAGGTTAAAATCCCTCCCATCAAGGTTAAGCTATGCCTATAATAGGCAATACATATTTGTGCAGTGAGAATTTGTCCGTGGCTTAAAGAGTTTTTAACAAAAATAGGATATATAGAGACAAAGAGGAAGAAAGTGTTATTATCCTCGCTATATCCCTCAATGGGAAAAGCAGAGGGAAAAACCAAGCAGCATGAGACAAATTGTAAGGGAGTTTGAGGGAAGAGAAGGCTTGTCCTGGGCACCCTGAAGGTCCCCACCACTGAGGTCAGCCCCCTCTACAGCTAGCAGAGATTATATTAGTTTTACTCCATCACACAAAGCCACCAGTCTGAAACCCCCCACCTTTTTTTTTTTTTTTTTGAGTGATCCAGCATTGTGGTGACCTGTCTCAGACACCTTTCTGCACAGTTTGTAAGCTGAGGGGAGCACACCCTGACAGGGCTGTAAATCACACTCCCAGACAGACATGCCCCTGAACAGACATGGAGCAGATCCATAATATGGGCTGTTCAGCCAGAAAAACCAGCATCCTCAGGAACTTTTGAAGTGAAATCTCAGGGGGCAATAGGAGTCTGGATAGGGGTGTTGTAGCCACAAAAAAACGAGCCAGCACTCATTAATTGTCCCCTGCACCACCCAGCTCCTCTCCCTACAGGCAGAGCCTGCTGCACGCTGCCCTTTCCCAGCCACCCCAAAATCCATCACAGCCCTGTTCCCACAGCCCTGGCACTGACATCCTGAAAGCAAATCATCAGCTCCCTGGCATCTCCATTTGGTTTGACATCCAGCAAGACAATGAACCGCTGTGACAAATTACCAACATCAGGAATCCCATCAAGCAATATTGTGACAAATAGAAACTCTGCAATTACTCCTTTCACAGCCCTCGACACCGTGTCTACAAGCAGCATCAATCAGACCATTCAAGACACGATTAGACAGTCTCTGAAAGCCCTTTGCACTCTCCAGATGTGCCAGTACATGCTTTACTTCAGGAGAACTGTTACTAATTTTAATATAGATCTTCTAATCTTGGATGATATTTTGATCTTTTTCCCTGTTTTGTCATCATGGCCCTTTTTGTCAGGAGAGAATCACTGAAAGGCTCTAAGGTGCATCTTTTCAAGGGGAGCCTCAAGTAATTTTACTGAACAATATAAAAAAATTTTATCATCAATAATACCCTTATCTCCACTAACACTTTTATATAAATGTTGACCATGTATCTAAACTAGAATGCTTTATAAAAGAACACTGTCATGGTTTGAGCCAAGGACAGACATATGGTAAAAGTCTGAGGGGTTAAAGTCTAGTACAGTTATTGTACCTTGTGTCAAATAAGTTCCAAGAAAGTTTTAGAAGAATAAACTGTATATTAATGCTAACATTTGAGCTATTTATTAAAATATTTGATAAAGCATTAAAATAAGTACTCAAATTTTTGAAAACCAAACTGTCAATTAAAAAAAAATAGTATTGTTTATTCCTTGAGAAACCAAATAATTCCATTTTTAAAATCCTTCAGCAAGAGGACTAGAGGGACAGAGAAACAAACCACACATCTACAATAAAACAAAGAGATTGACCCCTATAGTAAATATGCCTCTTAACAATATTTGTTTGCTTAAAGACTTTTTAGTAAAGTCATTGCTGCTTATATGAAGTATTGCTGTATCCTCTGGGTAACTGGTGTTTTCAGTATGTGCTCCAGCATTTCCTTAGAAATAAGGGCTCTTCTACCCCATCATCCTGATGCCAGAGTGACAGTAGGGGATAAAGGAGTTCAGAGAAGGCTGATGAAAAGGTTTCTCACTGACAGGATGCTGGATCCCAGCATAAAGTGAATTTTCTGCTAATTTGGAAGGTGGTCATCTAACCTTAATAAGGCCACACCACCTGAATGACCAAGGAAGGGCACAAATCAAGAATAGGATGGGAAAGACTTACAGAGAAGGCTTCATGAAAATCATGTACTACACCATGGTCAATCAGCTCAACCATGCACACCTCAGCTACCAGGGGATAACAAACTGCCTCAAGAATGCATTTGGATTTAAAATGCTTCACTGAAGCAGAGGAGGCAGCAAATGTTGGACATTTACTAAACATTTAAAAGAACCATCTCTTTTATACTTAAAACCACAGGAAAATCCTTCCTCTTCTCTGCTGCTGAAAGCATTAAAAAATGCATCTGTGCTTATGTGAACTCCCATTTTCTGCTGCACCAAGTGGGTGTGGATCCAATGAGCTGTTGAAGGTCTGTCTGTGGTTCATGGATTCATTTTTGAATGCTGTCAGCAATAACCAGATTTTTCTTTGCTTTAATTGTGGAATTTGGCACTCAAGGCATTATAAGCCAGCCTAAGACAAACCAATTGAATTTGGTCTGTGTGTAAGATGAACTTCTCATCTTTTAGGTCTTTTCACACTCCTCTACCTTTCATCCTGCCCCTATCTGTTTCCATCCCATACATTAAAGCTTAACCTAAAGCTTATCAAACCAAAATAAATGTAAACCCTCATTGAACACAACAGAATTTGGATCAGGCCAGTAGGGATTAATCACCATGGAAAAGGATCCCTCCTGTGAGCTGCCCAATGCCTTCAGGGCTCAGTAGCATCAACAAACCTCACAGGACCATGCCCAGAGCTGGCTGGTGGCACCAGGGCTGATGGGAGCCTGAGCAGCTTTTGGGTTCCAGAAGTTGGATCTGATAGGCAGAGGAGCTGCTGTGTAGGAATGGGGAGGCTCTAGGGAAGGATTTCACAGGGTTGGAAGCTTCTTAGGCCCATCTCAAATTTTCATTTGAGTTATCTCTAATAGGCTTTTCCCCTCAAGCCTCCTGGGGTCTTGAAACCAAAGGGGAAAAAAAAAAAAAGATAAAAAATTAATTCAGGTTCATGTTCTTTTGTGACTGCTCCTACTGAGCACAATAAACTGACATGCTGCTTTTAATTAGCATTTAGTTAACTGCTCATTTTCGTGCAGAAATTATGCACCAACTCCAGTCAACACAAAGGTGCTGAACTGAGGACAGGGAGATTCTGCCTGTGGAAGATTCTGGCAGGGTGGAATTATTTAAATAGCAACCCTTTAGATTCAGTGCTTGGGCACTGATTGTCTGATTTTAAACCATACAGATAACAAAATTTGAGCAGAAATCTAGTTATTATTGATAACTCACCCTCTGAGAAGTTGAAGAGCACTGAGCCCAAGGCAGAGCCCCACTGATGGTTGTGCATTGAAACATAACGGGGTCCTACCAGCACAACCCAAAACTGAGCTCAGCAATCAGTGCCCAAAACCACAACAAACAAATTTAAGATTAACAGAAAATTAAAGATCATCTTGGCAAAAAAAGGGGAATGAATCCAGCTGTTAGCTGAATTCATAAAAAAGGCAATAAAACTTCTCCACAGACTTGCAGACGGGCATGAGCATAAAATGAGCCCCTAGCATGAGAGACTTGCACGCCTTTTCAACTGAGGAAAAAATACAGCTCTTGTCATTTCTTTTGAGAGTTGGGAAATCTTGAAACAGCATCTTCTTTCCCAGGTCTTAGGGAAATATTGACCTCCTTGTTTGTTCCACCTGCTGTTCTTGATCAGTATTCTCCAGACAGGAGCCTGAACCTGCATTAGTTGGAAGCCACTGATCATTTTCCTGTATCCTGTCTTTATTATCATGGGAAATTCAACCACACTAGCTGTCTTTGAAAAAAAGGCTTAGCAATTTCTTCCAGGTAGCAACAAGGCATTTATGCTTTTAAACTCAGACAGGAGTTTAGAAACCAGGACTTTTTTACCATTATTTCATTATTATTACTGCTAAGCATAGCTTGGTGGACCTGAGAAAGTCTGAGTAATAACCATCACTGACAACTCTCTACATGCCTTGTAAAATCAGGGCATTTTTGAGCACTGAAAGGTTGATGGAAAGTCACTCAGCACTACCAGAGCATCATTTCATTATTGTCAGCTTGGCTGTATTACTTTCATAAAGGAAAAAAAAATGCAAAATGGACAAAAAAAGGGATGCACTATTGCAGAATAGTAAAAATTGTATTTCAAGATATTAATCACACTGAATTCTGTGAGGTTTTGGCAGACAATAAATGTGTGATAGATTGATCCCTAAAATCACATGCATATTATGAGCATAATCCTCACTTTAATGCAGGGTCATAGAATTTTACAGCCTCATAAGCTTGCAAGGTTTCACCTGGAACATCAAAACAATTGCTAAAAGCGTAATAAATTCTACAGCTAGCCATCTGCTTACCCTCCTGACCTTTCAAATCTTATAAAAACCCCAGCTCATAATTTTTCACTCTATAAATTTCAACCTTTTTTTTTTGTTTAATACACTATATTCGGAAGGTTACTTCATTTTTTCCTTGTAATAAAGGGGATCCATTCCATTTGATAATATTTTGTGGCAATAGCCATTTTTTTCTTGAAAGGATTTTGAGTGCTGTCTCTGGAGCTAATGGGATTGTGGGGCATTGCCAGTTGTTTTATCTGGTTGGAAACATTTGTTTTGAGTCATGCTCTTCTTGTATGGGTTCACCCATCAGTCCCTATTGGAAATCACATCCAGCAAGTGCTCTGGAAGAAGGTTAAACAGCACCAGGCTCTGTTTCCTGCCTTAATCCCTGGAACTGTGAATCACTCAGCTTTGTTTTTCAGAATGCCATAAAGGTTAAGGTTTCCTATTTCTCAGCACTGAAATATTGTACCTTCTCCTGATATTAATATTTCTTTTCCAGATAGACAATTGGGAATATAAAATCTATTGGTACAGTTTTTTAAGACATTCTACTACACCAATACGTTTATATTGCCAAATCCCCTTTCTCCAAAAGTGATCCCCATTTTCCTAGGATTTTTAAATTATTTTTTTCCCTATACCAGTGGCAACTACAACATGCATGCTTCTACAGATATCAAAGAGCCACTACTTAATATTCAGCAATACAAAGTGAAAAAATTCTTGTTATTCACTCAAATTAGTTTTGACAGTTCTTTCAAAGACTCTACATTTATCCTCATCAATGAATCACTACAAGAAATACAAATCCACGCTGAAAGTTTTGATTTTCAAACAACAGACTCTTTCAGATGAGCATTACCAATTCTCCCCTGCCCCAAAATTCATTTACAGTCATGTTATTTCATGCAGTTTCCTGACAAGGGGAAATCTGTGCAGTCTCTCCATATGGCTGTCTCCCCTAATAACCCTTGAACTTCCTGGCCACTTTTAAAAAGGCATAGCTTTCAGAGGTGTGAAACCACTGCAAATATAATGAAAACAGCTGACTGTTGAAAAAGGGTCCAAATTATTGCCTCAGCTGAAGGAAAGATCTTCTCCCATTCTCAGAGATAAGAGCCAGCAAATCAGCACACATGTGCTCTGAAGGAGCCACAGCAATTTGTCCAGCCAAATGAACTGGGGATGCTGCAGGGAGATAGGCTCCCTGCAAGAGGGAGATTGTCAAGGAATAATGAAAGAACCAGAGGAAACTGGTTGTAACTGGCAGGAAGATATTAGGGAATATAAGGTAAAAAATCCTGGAAAGAACAGTTTTTAAAATCAGGTTCTGCTCACAAAACAATTTTTCTTTAAAATAATAATTAGACTGGAGTACATTAGTTCATCTCTTCCTGAGCTTTACTTCACAATACTTTTAAATTAAAGGTATGAGTCAGTGTTTAAAGGAAACAGGAGAATACCTGCCTTTGCACCATACTGTCATGGGCAGGGTGTAGGAATCTGCTCTTCAGGGAAGCAGGTAGCCAGAATATGTCAGGAGAAAGTGCTCTCAATTTGAATTCTTGACACACTCAACTAATTAAGGTAGCCCATGGCTCTGCCTGACAGCAGAAAGACTGTTTGCTAATAAATCTGCCAGCTGTACTGTGTTAGTGAAGCATTAATGCAAACTCCTCCATGAGAAAGTGTGGGCACTTCCAGGGGCTCTCCCAGCACAGGAGAGGGCTGACACTGGCACAGCTGTGCAGAAGGGCAGCTGAAGAGAGCCACCAGGAGTACTTTGGAAGAGGAAGAAATGATGGGTTAAACATGCATTATCTCCTGCCCATTACAGCCAGTGAAACAGAGGATGAAGCAGTGAAATGCCATCTCTCCTTTGTCACAGCTGCAGTCACAAGGCTGAGGCACCCAGCCTCAGTTTGTCTTGGTCTCTATGGAATGTGCTGCCAGTTCTTGCATTTTCAGTTCTCTTCATTTTTTATTAATTTGGTTGGGAACCTCACTCTCTCATCACAATAAATGTGGTCAGGGGCAATGGTATCCTACACATTTCTTATGCCACCTGGGCAAGTCCCAGCACACCAAGGTGATTTCAGAGTGGGTAATTCCCATGCACATGCAGTACCTGAAGGCACATTGTCCCATTATTTACCTGCTACCTTTCTGCAGCTGGAGCTGCATTCATTAGCAGGAGCTGAAATTTGGCCATTTATAGAATGTCACTCTTCTAAAACTGACATTTACCTTAGTTCAAAATTTATCTATTCCAAAGCTTATTTTCATCTTGGCTTGAACCTAAAACATAGGCCTAGAGTCCTTTCTTGTGTTTCTTTTCTATGAACAATAAATAGCCAGTGCCAAAGTTATGTAAAACCCTGTTCTCATCTTTGGGGTAAAATTGTGACCTGGATAAAAGTGAACCCAAGCCTAACCCATAACCTTCTCTTCATCATCAACAGTTGCTCCCACACCATGCAGAGCATCAGGGGAGGTCTGGCTGGTTGAAAATCAGGTCAGTGAGCAGTTCCTGTTGTATACAGATAGAGGCTCTGATTTGTGAAAGAGTTGTAAAGGAGGTCAAGACTTAATTTGCTTAGATTCTTGGGTCTGTCAGTCCTTATTCAAGTATTGTGGAAAAACCACACACTCTGTAGATGCTGTAACAATCTAGCCTGACCAAAGAATAAAATAGCAGCAGAATTGAACACTGTAAATTGGTGTGACAAGTAACAACCTTCAGAGCAGAGATTTCACTATCTACAGGCTACAGCAGAGCAAGAGAAGCTTTGCTCTTAACTGCATGGCTCACATGATTAGTCATTTTTAGTGGCCTGTGAAAATTAATTTTCCTTGTAAAAGCAAGTATTTTTATTCCCTATTTGCTGTATTGGCTTACCGCTATTTATTTCTTTTAAACTTTAAAACAGTTCCACTAATCACACAGTTATTCACTTTGAGAGAAGGAAATTGTTACAGCATTTGTTCATATTTATCATTATTCCAAGAGTTCTATAATCATTATAGTAGTCACCATCAACCTTATTATTGTAGTACACAATTGTTTCCTCAGTGCTTGACACCTCTGATTAATAAAGTTAAACGGTTGTAGATGGCCTCTAATTTCCCAGCCCATTGCTGGCTTTCCTTTGCATGCACCAGTGTATTCCATCTAAATCCTCACGCTCCTCATCCTGCTGCCTGCAGAGACAGGAGCTGTGAGCAGCAGGAAGACCACGTTCCCTCGTACCTTGTACCTTCCCAGACTGCATTCCTGACCTTGTCTGGGGATTTTTCCTGCCAGATATGCAATCACTGCTCTTTCACATGGTCTCTCCTCCTGTGCAGGGCAGGAGCCCTCTCTTTTGGTGGCTGTTTCCTATTAACCAGTGACATCCATGACATTGCTGACCAGTGACATCCTCCTCTCACCCAGCACACCTGCTTGCCACCCTGCAGTTCCACATGATGAGACCCAACACATCCACAATTTCCTACTGCAATCACTCACAAACCCCTAGTCAAGGATCTCAAAGCTAAACACATTAAAGGTCACATTTACTCCTATTTGTTCAGGTTTAGTTCATGATATCCTTCTGCACCACTCTAAATGGTTGCTCTGTTTTCACACTTCTCTGTGCTGAAATGACAGCCTGGGTTCTTCTGACCCATCTGAGGATATCAGAGCAGTGAGCTTGCACAGGGTGCTGCTAGAGATGATAAACTATGCCCTCAATATGTTGTCTGTCTAGAAGACCACTTATGTCATGCATAACATCTTAAGGAACAATTTAAGTCCTACTTTGCATTCTTAGGTTAATTATCATCAAGGCACATCCTTTTTGTTGATGTAGAAATCAGAAACAAGCACATCACTTTTTTTTCCTCATTTGAAAATAAATACAGACCATTTTATGTGGCCTTTAATTCACTGTTATTATCCCAGACTGAAAATCAGAACATGAAAGGACAGATAAGTGAGGGGAATCAACAGAAGGACAGAAACACAGATGTGTGTGTGGAAAGGACTCTCCAGGTTTTCAGGCTAACAGGTATCCACAGGACACATGGAATCATCAATGTTTGTGTGATACTGAGACTTTTAGCACCTTAAAGTTTTTTGTTTTTTAAAAAAGAATATTTTTTTGAGCATGCATGGTCAAAAATAACACTACCCCCAAACCTTACCTGTGGGTCCTTTGACCCTACACCAACACTTTTTCCCTCAGAACAGACTCATTGCAGTCATGAACGAGTCCTGAGAGTGAAGAAAGCAAAAACATTTTCCTTCCCATCAGGTTCCTACTGCAAATTGTGCATGAAAATAACTGAGGCCAGAAGGGTTTGGCATCAGTGTGGGTTGAAGCTAAGATCTGTCTCAAGAACTTAAATCCGTGGTCTTCAATTCAAGAAATTATATTCAATATGGGGATATCTTCTGGTTACAAAGGTTTCTTCCCAGATAAGAGCAGGATAGTTTGAGTCTTTTGTCCAAAATATTTTAATGGACAGTGTTGGCAGAGGTTAAATCAGCATTGCTAGTATTGTGTGTATTTATAAATGTTAGTGTTGATTTCAATTTCACACTCCTCACACATCTTTTTTTTTCCCCCAGATGGAGATTACTTGCACCACATTGGGTTGTGTGTCATCTTCCTGTACTTCCCAAATCCCTCAGAAATCCTCCAGTTGAAGGATTTTTTGGTTTGGTTTTTTTTTTTTTTTCATTCTTTAGGACAAAGCAGCATGGGGATCCTTCTCTGTCACTAAATGATGTTATTTAACTGGAGTTTAGCACTCTTAGCTACCAGGACACCAAAGGACAACTTAAGGGGGGAAAAAATGAAATACCAAAACCAAGGGAGAAGTGATGGATTATTCTGAATGTTTTGTATCCCAGACAGACCCACAACCTGCCAGCTTTTCCAGGGCACATTTGAAGACTGTGAGGATGGATGGTAACAGGTTTTCACAACACAGGGTGCAGGGAAAAGAAATATCACAAGGAGGAAAAAAAAAAACCCCAAATCTCTTCAATGACAATTGACCCAATTTGTTCCTCCCCAGTAACTGTGGCAACTTGGTAGAGCTTTGCAAATCTCTGACATTGCTGCTGTGAATTGGTTGCTTTAAATGGATCCTCACTTTTCTTAAAGCCAGGCATGGCAAATTGCCTGTAAGTAGTTTTGGGTCAGGTACACCAATTTTCAGCCTGGAGTTGCAATTATTTTTTTCCAGCTTCTGCTTACTCTCACATAGCCTTTGCTCAGCTTAAAGAGAGTCAGCATGGATAATGATTTGCATTGCAAGGAATGTGATACAGCAATTAGAGAGGATGAACATTTCAGATCAGCTTTCTTTTGGTTTGAGTCTCTTCTGATACTTTCCCTGTGCTTCTCCACATCACAGCCTCAGCTCCTGCATTTCGTAGAATCTGGGCAGCCTTTCAATTGTCTGACCTTTCAGTAAGCCATGTTTTCTCCAGATACTAAAATTGAATATAATTTCACCCTATTCAGTATTAATAAACTGTAAACAACATCATTGCCTATTCTTGGCAAAGTGCCTGAATTAAATAGCTTTCTTAATGTATCTTCTATCTGTATTAGAGTTATTTAAAAGCAATATGCCAAGTGTGCTGATGATAAAAAGACCATTTTTCATTCATCTGTTTGCTTTTAAGCACCACATACTCCCTGAGAATATTTTCCTTAGCATAAGCAGCTGCCAATGGGATCCTTTGTACATTAAATATGTGAATTACTATTTAGTTTTACAAAGAAACTACTATTTTCCTGAGCAAGATGGCCAATTCTCCTTAGATGGTAAAAGCCACATTTCTCTCCACTCTGATGAAAAATACCCAGTTGGACAACTGATGTGACAGAAGTTTTCTTTGAACTATTTGTACGGGTCTGATCACTTTTGGAAAATACCAATTATAATTCATATAGCTGCCCAGGAGAATTTTTAAGTGAACAGATGTTAGCTAGAAAACTTGGAAGAAGTTAGTATGAAACCTTTGTATTAATGTTGACTATAAAACCAGATAACATTCAGCAACCATCCATAATCAACAGCTAAGCTCATTTATTACAGCTCTGTAAATCTTCTATCTTGTGATTATTTTAACGTGAACTCTGAACCAGAGAGATTCAATTCTGAAGCACAGAGAAGCCCCTTTTCCCACCTGGTTAACAGAATTATGTCAGGAGAGTTTTCTGTTGTATCCTTAACAGACACTTTGAACACAGTTGCCAAGTTTGTATCTTTCTGTATGAGGGAGAAAGAATGACAAAAATTAAGATGCAATAACTAGAAAATATTCTGTCTAAAGAGTGAAATACTCAATTTTAGAAGGGAATGCAAACGCTAAAAACAACAAACACCAACCACTCATCAATCTGGAGCCCAACAAGGCAAACGCTGATGAACAAAAATATAATTTCAGCCCTTTTAGACCCCTTTCTGAAAATCTGGAAACTATTCAGTGCTTAAGAGGCCAGACCTTGGGTTTCAGGTGCAGCTTGGGAGGATCTGAGGCTGATTGTGCAGCACTTGGCACACACTGGAGACAGCCAGGGCTTTTCCTACAGTGCACTCACGTTGTTAAGTAATGAAACCCTGATTTGCATCTTTACCCAGTAAAATTCCATATAAATATAGGTGCTGATAACATAACATTATTTATGGATAACAGCTGTCATATTCCCCAGCTGTTTGCTTGTTGTCTGCTGTAACATATGTTAATTTAAACTTTCACCAAATGCCATGGATTGTTTGCAGTCCTCCAGCTGCAGCTTGGCAATTTTTTCCTTTAGGTTTCTGTTGGCTCTGGAAGTGATTACACAGACAGCCCATAACAACATAAACAAGCCTTGTGAGGCTGCTGAGCTCTGCCTTAACTCGGCTAAGTGAATGTTTACTGGAACAAGCAAAACGGGGAGAGAATGTATCTCACTCATTTTCATTTCTTTGAGGTATTTCTGAATTCTGTCAGTAGGAAAAACACAGGGGACACTGGAGTAAAAGAAATCCATACGTGAAAAAATGCAGCACACAGAACACATTATTATTTCCTCAATAGTCCTGAATTAAACTAAGTATAATCTACATTTTTAGATAAATTGTATTCCAAACACCATGTTAAAAGTGAGGTCCCTCAGTCTACGAAGGCAACCACAAAAATTTAATTGACCTAACATAGCAGGACCGTGTGACAAACTCCACAATCAATAAAAGGTTGCCATATAAAATGAAGGGAAAAGGTAGCACAAACTGAATATCACAGCCTGTGCACAGCTTCTAATGCATTGCACAGTAGGGAAAAACCACCAGACAGCAGTGAAGAGTCTGAGGCAGAACACAAGGTGGAGAAGGAAACCACAAGGAGGATTGACAGGGCTACTCAGGCATCTTGGGATTCTTTCTCATGGGAAGCTTTCAATCAGAATAAATACCAAAATACCATCTGCATGCTGAAAGCAAAGGATGGGGTGTAGGAGAGGCTCTGATTTCCTGTACAAGAGCTTTTCCACCCCTTCTGCACCCTTTCCCACTGCCACAGCGGGACACCGGCATTTCTCCAAAACGTGCAAACACCAGTACACCTCCTGCTTTCAGTGCTCAGGAATTATATTGAAATTACCCTAAAGGTCAGCCTGGGCAGGCACAACAACTCATACCTGCTCTTGAGAGCAGGGTAAGGATCAATCTACAGAAATGGAACTTACACAAATGTACAAGTGATAAGATGATGCCAGCAAGCACAATAAAAATATTGATCAATTTAAATATGAGAGCAAGAAGAAGAGGAGAAAACATCATCTCTGGTGACAGACTGACAAAGAGGCTGGCAGCTAATAAAATGGATGATGAGATAGGAAATCATTCTTATCATTTATCTTTCCTTAATTCCACCTTGTATTACACCTCTCAGCTTTTCATCCTGTTTTCAAATCACATTTTAAACTTACCACAGAACAAAACCTAAATACAGAGATTATGTTTTAGATTGTTATGATGCCAAACCTCTGTAGAAGTAAAGGATAGCGGAAAAATAGAATTAATTATACTAGAATCAAGGTGCTTCGTGTAGCAAAAAATGTTGAAGATTAGAAAGTTTTCTGGTGCTGTGGTGCAACTTGCCAGAGCCTGGCATTACTTATTTTAACCAGTACCTGTAGAAAAAAAGATGCTTAATGTTGATGTGAGAGGCTTCCATCTCAACCTGGGTGAATGAAGGCACTTAGTTGTGCCACAGGATCGCAGGTTTTTCCTGCACAGGTGGCTCTGTGTCACTGACAGAGTTCCAGGACCAGCCTATGGGATTCCCTGTGACATGTGGGATCTGCCTGCAATGCACCCAGGGAACAAACACGGCAAACATGCCCTGCTCTTACTCCAGCCAGGGACATTCCTTCACTCACTAAAGTATGATGGAGCATTTTAACTGTGCTGCAGTAAAGATGCTTGCCCCAAATAATTCAGTGTTGATCAGCAGAGAGAGGGTCAGTATCCCCCCACCTCTCCTGCAGACTTCTCCTTCGAGGAGTTTTACAAGCTACTGAACTGCTCTGAGGTAAAACTCTTCCCTTCAGCACCACATGCAGAGGCTGGAGCACTTAATCCCTCTTTTGAGTAGCACTCCTCTGCCAAAAGTTGCTGAATTAGAAAAGGCTTCAAGCTTGTTAATATCCTGCCAACTGACACAAAAATTAAATTTCATGCAGTTGAATAAGCCTCATTTAGTCAAGGGCCATTTACAATTTTTTGGAAAAGCTTGATTGCACCATCACAGTTAAATACAACAGCTTATCTCTGATAGAGTCACCATATTCTTAATATTGACTTAATCCCTGAGCACAAAGCTGAAAGGAATGGATATTGCTGTCTTCTCCAAAAGTCCCTTTGTAACTTGCCATAAGCTAGCAAAGTCTCCAGACTCACACCTCAGCTCATTTTTCTAGACAATTTCTGTTGGGTACATCATCCAACCATCCTGACAGCTCCTGAAAGCAGCTTAGACTTTACTTCTTCCTTCCTAAATAATTTGACATCAAATATTTCACTATTTGTGAATCTCACCTAGGAGTCATTAACAGACAAACAAATAGTTGCTCTCAAGCTACCCTGATTAAAAAAAAACAAACCCTAATCTGACAAGAATGCAGTACACGATGGCCACATACATTATAAACGCAAAAATACTCTGGAAAAAATGCTGCTTTCTCCTTGATATTCAGCCACTCTCATCTTGCCTTTCTCTGGAGAGAAATGGCAAAAGATCTGAGCACAGTCAGTGCCTTTCCCACTCTCAGCTCCTCTCCTGTGGCCAGCTGCTCACTCATCCCACAATCACCCCGCAGTACCAGGAATTTTCATGCTACCAAGGATTCCAGCCAGTCCCTGCTCTGACCCAGTTGCCATCAACAGATAATTGCCAAAGTCTTGTCCAGAAGTTTCACTCCTTGTGAGCTCAGTAAAGCTGCCTGGTGTTGTGCTTGAAGATGCCTGAATAATTAATTCACTCCTTGAGCGCACAGTGAGGTGCATCTTGTAAAAACATATGGGCTGACAGGATCCTCTTCTTTGTGTCTCTGTAGGTGGTTTCTTATGCTGGCTGAAAGTCAATCCAATATTAAACTCTAGCCCAAGATTAGATTTTTTTCCATGGTAAATAATTCAAGTTAAATCAAATGGCTGCTCCTTTATAGCTCTTGGGACACTCCAGTTGGTTTCTTCCTACAGAACAGCAGCAATCTGCATTAGCTCAGTAGCCAAAGGTGGGCTGACAACTGCAGCTGGCACCTGAAGGGACATGAGACAAGGGAATAGCAGGGTAAAGCAGGCAGAGTGGGTTCTGACATCTGCATCCATGGCCATGGGAAGAAAGATGGAAATCATCATCCACAGATGGATCAGAAAGGACTGGATAGCTAAGACCTAAGGAAGAGGTAAATGGATAGCATCCCAAAAGGATAGAACAAGAGTAAAAACTAGTCCAGGCTCCAGAAGGAACAGCCTTCTACTGAAAGAGAAAGGCTCCCCAAATAGTTGAGCAAATATCCAAACAATATAAACTCCATCCCTAAATGCCTTTGCATGAGTGCTTTTGAAGTTTTCCAGCACAAATCTTCTGCTGTTCCCAGCAGCACTCTGAGCAGAAGATATAAAGGGTTAAACATTGAAGCAGTGATTCCTATTCCTGCATAATTCCTCTAAACACTGAGTTTAGTTATTCCTAAAATGTTGTCTCTACTTTAGTAGCATATCCTGACTATTTATTTCAGCATTCTTTTGTGTTTTCCCTTCTAACACTCTGTAAAACAGAGAGTTTGAGGATGAATTATTTAGCTGGCTGCAGAAAATGTGCTTTAAAATCTTATTCTTGGGGACACAATGCATATATTACCCTGGAAAAATTCAAATCCAGCATCTGCTGTCCTGTGTGTTTTACAGGCTAATGATGAGAACCTGGGGGGTTTGTTTACAGCAGGGCTTTCTGAATTCTCTTTTTTTTGTTGTTTGTTTTATTTTGTTTCTTTCACTCAAAGACAATAGGAAACTGAAAAATGTTATTAATATTTTAATGAAACTACTCATGGGTTTTTGACAATTTACAGGTTAGTTCAAATTACTGTCCTTTACTTTTGTTTTTCCAAGTTGCATATAATCTGATTTTGTAATTCGACTTCTCTGGGACAGGAGTCCTGAAGGATCTTTGCTATTCTTGCCTAGGAGAAAATATAGCAAATTCTAAATCCACAGAAGAAATAGGTGGAAAGTGCAGTTCCCAGGAAGTGTTTGAAAGCAGGGAGGCTGCCTGTGTTCACATGGGTGCTTAGGACAAGGCTGTACTTATCAAGAGAAATGGTCTCTCACACATTAGTTAGGAGCAGATTTTTGATTTGCTACTGAAACCAAAAGAAAGGCCAAGTGTATAAAAATGACATTTAGCATTTTTTTTGCCCTTCAGGACAAGGGGAAGGGCAGCTGCTCTGTGTTCTAACAAGAAGAGGTGACAGAGTTGCTTTTGTTTTCCTGCCTTTTTTTCCTCACACAGGCTGGGAGACCACAGAGCACTCAGGGCTGGTGGGGAGGGAGCACAGGTTGGTCCCAGGTCTGGAACCACAGCAGAGCAGGACCCAGGCAACTGCCTGCACAACAGAGGATGCTTGTGGCCATGTGAAGCCCCATTGGCTTCCCTTCTCATCTTTCAAGTTGTCTTTGATTTGTTTTTCTTTCCTAAGCCATACTGGACACCTTTCAGTAGTGTTTATGTAAAGAATGCCACACCAATTCCAAGAGGAATTTATTAAATGCTCTACAAATCGAGCCAAACATCTGCAGAGCCTAAAAGGACTTGAACAAATCTGAGCAAATGGATCCCCACTCTCTAAGACACTCCAGGGCCTTCATGGTTAACCTCTGTTCCACCTGCTGCAATGATTTTGGAGAAGATGAGAAGATTCTGAAATCAAACCAGTAAAAAAAATATCCACAGAGGAAAAAAGTTTTAAGAAGTTCTGTAGGTTATAGTTGCCAGGGAAACCACTTTGCAACAGCCATATGGTCAGAAAATCTATTTTCTTTGTTCTCTAGGGAGGAAAAAAAAGGAAGTATTTTGGTGCAGAGGGGAAGAAAAATCCCACAAAAGCTACAGAGAAAAATATTTGTGTAGATACACTTAATCACTAATGAGAGGAGATAAATGATTTGCCAAACTAAGCAACAGAGATCCAGCACTAACTAGAATATCAATATAGAGGATGCAAGATCCTTTCTGCTTTAAGTTCATACTTTGAAATGAGCAGCTTCCCTGGGTATCAAAGCTCTCTACTGTAGATGTGAACTCTACAGACCAAAAGATGATCGCAGCACTGGCTTTAATTTGCTTTGTCACCATTTTCCTGTTGCCCTGTGCTGCCAGCACAGGCCCTGCTGCTCTAGCAGGGACCCTGGCCCATAGATGTGCCTTTTCAAAGCATTTGCCTTTCAACCTTCCATATTACCAGGCTGAAGCAGAAAAACTGAGGGAAGGGCTGGAGGGAACCTGTGGCAGCATGTTCCTTTTCCAGCCCAGCTTTTGGCTGCCTGCATCCCTGCCAGCACTGGGGACCAGAGCAGGTCCCATGGGCAGAGAGCCCTGATGGATGACCAGGGGTGGCCAAGGGGCTCTCTGGCACCTGCCTCCAGAGAAAAACCACATTTCAGCCTCCAAAATTGCACCACAACCAGCTGTTCCTGGGCAGTGATGAGAGGAGTCCCAGAGCCCCTCATAGGTCTGCAGAAAGAGATTATGAACCTGTCTTTTGCTCATAAATAGAAATAATGCTATTGGACTGGATCTCTTTCAGCTCACAAAGGGTTTCTCTGTAGAATTACTTTCAATGCTATCCCAGCTAAGATCTTTGGAAAAGTTGTGTTCCCTAATAATAGCTTGAGGGGGAGAAGTCTTTGGAAATAAATAACTTGCAAAGCACCAAAGATGGAAATCTGTTTTCACTCTGACCACAACTGTTCATTTTTCAGAAACAGGTTGTCCCTTCTGCTCAAACTGCTTTTCTCTTATAGCAATATGTAAATGATACCAAACCCAACAGTTTCTGCTCATTGTGAATAATGGACATTTACATGCTGTTAACAGTGCTACCTAGCTGTTCTCCAAAGCCAGGCTTGGATGCATGCACAGGCACAACCTGTTTGAAATCACAGGCCACACTGACTTGGCTGGTGCTACAGACCTGCCAAAGAAAAGTCTGAGGTGAACACAAACACAGGCTACACCTCAGATCTGTTTCTGATTCTCTGTTTGCCCCTGTGTCAGGCAGCAATAAATGAAATCCTTCCTGCCTTATACAGTTGGTGACTCTGGGATTTACTGTATCAGCAATGCAATGACATTCTCTCCTTCCCAAGCAGGGTTTTTGTGGGATACTGAGACGTGGCTTTCAGAGACAGTGATAAAAGGTGTGTGGGTACCAGGACACAGGGGATTTGTCCTGTCAAATCTGCAAATATTTACAGGAATAAAACAATTGATGCCAAGGCTGGCAAGCAGGATGAAAGCATGTTCCTTTTCCTCTTAGACTCACACTGATATTTCATCTGAACCCTGCACCAGGCAGGCTGCAGTGCTGAGTGAATTAATCATGGCATGAATGTCCCAAGGTATCCTGCTGCCTGCTGTGAGGCTGTTGATAGGCCTCAGGAAGGATGCTCAGAGCAGGAAACTCAGACTCACAACAGACATCTACACTCTCTGAGCAGGGAAATGTCTGTCCACATTTTCAGAAAGAGGTGCCTGAAAATCAGGCATCTTCAGCAGCAAAGGAATCTGTAACTGATGTGTGGATTTTCTACCATCATCTTTTTGAGCCAGGATTACTATCTCTTTAAACCATCTCCTGTTTCCCTGGAAAAATCTCTATCTCTGGCTCTCACTCATGGCTTCACCCAGGAGCTGAGCAGTTCACAGCCATCCTTGGCCCTTGAGAGCTGCTGTCACCTCTTGCCCCCTGAGCCAGCACTGAGGGGCAGAGCACAGAAGAGTTTCCCAAAATGGCACCAACACTTGACCCGTTCTCCTCAAGGATCTCCGTGACTGGGCAGACTTATCCCAATAAGGACACTAAAAATGTTTCTGCTGGATTTGAAGCTTTCATCTGTGAAATTAGGAAAGCCTCTAAAGGTTATGGTTAAAATTACCACCTGAAAGAACACCCTGGAATCAAAATATTGCCTGGTTAAGTCAACCAAATGGCAAAGTGAGAACAAGGACCAGCCAACAGTGGCAGAAGTTTTTAGGCAACATTATTAGAAAAATCATCTCCAATGCCCCTGTTATTCACCACACCAGTCACTTCAGTTTCAAAATAAACCTTTTCTACCTCTTTAGCCCAGCCATTCACTGTGGTTTTCTGTTTGTTCTGTAACTGAGGATAACATTTTTCCAAGAGCACAGCTAAAGGCCTGGTAGCTTGAAGAGACTCTGCTGCCCAAGGGGATCATGGATTAACAAATCACAGAAGAGATACAGGCGCTGGATTGCTTCTTGTTTACTCAGACCTTTCCTCAGGCCTACTGCCAGCTCACCCAGTCTGCAAAAGGAGCGACTTGGCAGCAGCTTTGTCCCTCTTAGCATTTATTCTGGCAAATTTAGCAACTGATCTTCTCTTTACCTGGTGCTTTTGCATTAAAGTCCCAGCTGAGGCTTCCAACTGAGAGCAGTTTGCATAAGTTCCCGAATTCCTGCTTTGCAATCTTCGCATCTCGTTCCTTTGACGAGCATGAAGATCGCTGCTAGCGGTACCTGAACCCAAAATGAACCGAAAAATGCATTACAGCTTTAAAGCTTGCCAGGCAGTGCAGGAGGAATTCACACCAATCCCAGCTCTCAGAACAGCTGTTGTGACAAGGTGATACTGCTAAGGAGTCTCAAAATAGAAGCCAAGGCAACTACTCTCCCTGTAAGGGTTCTGCCGTGTTTTGCAGTCTCCAGCTGGAATCTAATTGCAATTTAAACCCAGAGCACAAACCCCACAATATTTCCCACTTCTAAAAGTTCTTTCAAGGAAACAGAGAAAATTAAAGAGAAAACCATAATCTAGATTTTCTTTCAATCAACGTGGATTTCTCCAGAGATACAGCAATTCAATTGTCTTTTCAGCTGAATTTAGTGAAATACTTTTTGCTAAATAAGAAGGTGTCAGGGAAAAATAATACTTTATTTCATATACTTCCCATTATGCTCTGTGGGGTTTTTTCGAAGACAACAGCAGATGCTAGGTACAGCTGAAAACCTAGCATTTTCACAGATATGTGTTATTTGAAACCATTTCATATCTGAACTTCAGGAATTCTTCCATAACTTTCTGAGTGAATTATCTCAAATGACCTTCTGATAATAAAGGTGATTGACACAATTGTATTTATACTTGCTGCCTGCCTACATTCCACTCTCAGGGGTTGAAGGATGCTCCTAGAAGTATTGTGAGCACAGATTGGTCCATTCAAACACAATATCCTTGCCTTGCATGAATGTATTTTCCTATTTATTTTTAAACCAGGCTACGTTATTTGCATCCATCTGTATTAGCAAGGTAGCATCTACATATTTCCTTGTGGAAAATATTTCTGGTGGATGTTTCTTGAGGAAGGACTGTCTGTTTCTGCTTCTTGATTATGTGCTGGGGACAATCTACTCATGCAAGACAAAAAGCAGCTCATTTTTCCTGTCCCAATTTGCCATATCAAACACAAAGTATGAACTACTGATGGTGGCAGAAGTCTCAGGGTTTGGGAGCTCTTTGTGGACCAGATCACTCTTCCTGTGCCCATTTTTTCATTTTCTTCCTAATAAGAGTTGAAATGATGTGGCTTACCCCATAAAAATGCATCTATGCAGTCTCATTTCTTTTTTCCCCCCCACTGCCTGTCAGTATTTCTTATGATTCCTTAACTATGCACCCTGATCAATATCCAGAAAGAGGACCACAAAATAATCACAAAACCATAACCAATCAGTTACCATCATGACATCTGTTACCTTTCCACCCTTCCCAAACCACGGAGGTGTATGAACCTAGAACATCAATCAACTCTTCCTAATCAAGAGGAAGTCCTGTCTCCTTCAAAAATGAGATCTTTTGGGAATTTCACCTCTTGGCTGTTGGAAGAACCTGCTAAAAACAGGTTCATTTTAAAGTCCAGATATTGTTTTTGAAAGCACTTAAATATTCAAATGTTCAAGAAAACACCACCACACTTAGGACATTGCTCAGAATTTATACCTGAATGCTTTACTTTCTCAGGTTTGTCTCCTACACACTTCCTTACTAAAAATATTGCTCTAAGACATAATGAAAAGTAAGATTTAGCCAGAGCATATCTGGCTTTGAGGTAAATTCAGGCATTTTCTTCTTTCATAAATACATAAGAAAATTTATTCCTATGTGCACCTTTGGTGAACTCCATCTCTGCTCTGTTATAACCTGTGCCCTTCTGCTAGGATTACATTGGGATATGCATTTTATTTGGTAATGGATACTATTAAGCATGAGGGAAGATATAAATTTAAAGTCTTACCTTGCATTTCTTTCTACATAATGCAAGTTTGCCACTATAATCAAATAAAACTTCTGATCAATTTAGAACTTCTGATGCTTTTCTGCATGCAAGTTCAGAAGTTCCCAGGCCAATGCCTTTGCCATCATCCACACCAAACACCTTCTCCGATCTTTTTCTCTACAGGCAGAAATATCTAGTTTTCTTCATCTAAACCCACATATTTCACTATCATTCATGTTTTGAAGACAGGTGTTAAAATCCTCATTGAAAAAGAACAGAAGTGAGTGAAGTCTACAGGTTATTTTTGCTTCAGTGAAACAACTTGATTGACAATTTGCTACAATTAATCCAGCTCATTCCAGCAACGTTAAATATCTCAAAACAAGTTTCTGAAAGGAGGATTATTTTTAGCTGAGTGAGCCTAATTACCTGTTCTAGATAAATTGAGTATTTAAAGAGATCTCAGTTCCCTCCTCCACACAGCTACACATAAGGAAAAAGTAAAACTCACGCAAGTTTTTATCAACAAAAGAGACATTTCAGGCTGCAATTATTATTCTTATACCATTATTAGCAACAAAACAGGAGCCACAATCCCTTCTTTATTATCATTGTGGCAATGTCACTTCTCCAAGCCTCACCTGTAGCTCTCTTACTGCACAAGTGACAAATGCCCCTAAGTGATAACTTTAAATACCAGCCCTGCAGAGACATCTGAGATGAGCAGAGGACTAACCTCCTTTCACACTGCAGCTCTCCCTTTGATCATGATATATCTCCACAGAAGTAGACCACAACCTTTTGCTCTCCTCATGCTCTAATGAGGGCTAAACTCATTTGTATCATTCCCTTAATACCACATGATGGCCATGGTAATAGTTTAATCAGTCTGTACCTTTTCTTGACTAGCCACACTAATTCTTTCCCATTCAAATGAACCCTGGGAGCTAATTGAATTATCAGTTTTTAGACAGAGATCATTATTAGCCTTCTATTTTTTATTTCTCATTCCCAAAACTGCCTTTCAAAAAGTGTCAGTGCCAGCAGGAGCCTGTAGAAACAGTGTTTTCAGATTAACAAAAAAGTGAGGATTGTGGGAATTTTTGCTGTGTTCACTCCCAGCCCAAGGGGCTCCTGGTGAAAGGGATGAGTTATGCAAACACTGCAGTGCTTCCTTCCCCATGCCCATTTGCTCAGGACTGTTGACTAGTCATATGGAATAAACAAGGAAGCAAACACAAGCGGTGAGGCACTGCCTTGACCCCGGGTTTATAGCTGATCCTCAGGCTCACAGAGAGGCCACCACAGGTTGAGCTCCTCTGTACACAGCTCTGAAAAAAATCCCACATAGCAATAGACAGCTCCTGAGCCTCAGCTACCAGTCCCTGCAATGGAGTGCATAAAATCAAAATGTTCAGTGCAAACAGAAGCAGCACAAGGGTCACACAGCACCTGGCCACAGCTCAGCTCAACTCCACACATCCATTTGGCTGGGTAAGCTTTCACAGGTTTCCCTTTTAATCTAATTTACCCCAGTTTTTCTCCAGCCTGTGCCTCCAGATACTTCCCCCCACCCAGCTTTGGGGTTATAGTTATTTCTGGCAAACTTAGAGAATGCAGACATTGAAATCCTGAAACATGCTGGAGCTTTACATAGCAGGTGCAAAAAGGGTTATTGCTCATGTGCACAATAATAACAGGAAAATATACAAAACAGACCTACAAGGGGCCTCAAATCCACACAGTCCCTTCCTTTACCTCAAGGCAGCAGCATTTTAACCCACACAACTGCTGACAGGCACTTGTCTACCTTATTTTAAAAGGCTCCTCAAAAATCCCTGTGAAGTCCTGGCTATTCAAAATGACCCTCCCACCACCTTTCAGATATATAGCTTTCCTCCAGTCTGTGTAACAAACATATTAATGCTCATCCATTGCAGACTGGACATGGAGAACACTGTTACCCACCTCTTTTTTATCCAGCCTTTAAGTGCTTTGAGGATTATTTTATTTTATTCTTCCCATCTCCTTTTAGATATTTTTACCTTACCAGAGGACCTCACAGCAGAGCAATCAATACTCCTGTCAAAAACCAGCCATGCTATTGAAAATCTTGCTTATTCCACCTCCATTCAGCTCATGTAACTCCAAAATCCTGCAGCTCCTGAAGCAAAGCTAATCTGTACACAAGACAGAACACATTCAGGGCACCATTCATAATCACTGCATTCTGGAATCAAAGATAATGTGCAGGGGGCTTTAAAAAAAGCTTTCAAACCCCGTGATCAAATAGATGCAAAATTAGCAACCCCCATTGCTTCCTCCTTTTCCCAGTGTTGCTCAAGTGCATATGAAAGGAAGGCTGGAGAGCTGACAGGACATGTGGTTTGCCTTAATTTGAGGAAGCAGATCATTGCGTTGGTGACTAACACACACATTTAATTCATGTGGCCTCTTCTAAGGTCTGAAACACAACCCCTGGCTGCAGCTGAAGGCTGTGTCACAGTCACAGTGTCAAACAGAGCCTGCTGAATTTGCACGTGGGGATAATGAGCTTGGTTCCCATCACTTTGAATTGCCCAGGAACATTTTAATGTGCTGGACTGTGGCACAAGGCAAGTGAGGAGAGTGCTTGACACGGGGAACCAGATGGTTTGAGATGCCTTTAAACAGAAAGTGTGCATCTGGCATCTCTGACAACATCAGGGTGCTGCTTTAAAAGCAGCACAGAGATACTGAGACCTTTGGAGCTCATGGAAATGGATCCGAGTCCTGCACCCTTTTGTGGCCAAGCACCTGGTCAGATACAGGAGTTTTAACCTGCTCTCTCAAGATGCTGTAATTGACAGCTCACAAACCCCTTTATTCTGGTGGACACCCATCCCTGTTCCTGGAATGCTCCCAGCAGCATCATCTGTGGCCAGACTGTATGATGATAATTGCAAAGTTACATTAGCCTGTGTGGAGTCTGCGCAGCCACGTTAAATTTAATTTCTCATTGGCTTCAAGGCTTGCTATCTGTAATTAGTGGCTTCTGTTCTTTATTACACTGATCACTAGTGCAGCACTATTCATCACCAGTCTTAGTTAATTATCCTTGCTAATGATTTTCACTGTGAAAATAATCCACAGGTCCCATTAGCAAAGATTGGTTTGTGTTAAAAGGATTGGCTGGTGAGGCCCCATCGTGTGCTGACAAGCTGGAGGTGGGAACTCACTCAGCCTGGGAGAGGGCAGCTCAGTCCAAGCAGTCAAGAGAAGAAGAAAGCATCATGATTCCAATTTGGCATTAAGGTTGTTACTATTATCTGCCAGAGGGCCAGAGTGATAAGATGTAACAGAGTGCTGAGGGGAGCAAAAGTGAAAAATAAAAGACTTTAAACTTCCCTGCAGTTTTGAGCAAGCACTGCTGGTTGTCCTACAAGAGCCAAAACATCTTTATGGCTAAAGCTGTACCTGACAGAATGGACAGCATCTACTCTGAGGTTTACAGCAGAGGTGTTCCCTCCCTGCTGAGTGATTTTTACCCTGCACATTGGAGGTTTAGCCATGGATGTAGTTTGGGATACCAAACTGTATCTCAGAAAACTGAGATGTGGCAACGCTTTCTCAGGCTGGAGGAAACTGGCACAGAGCATGGAGCCAGCAGAGGACAGCCATGCTTTACTCCTCATGCAAATACAGACAATAGATGACTTTCCCTTTCCCAAGGATCTTCCATCAGAATCAAACAGGTTTTGTTCAACAATTGCTTTTGATTACCTAAGCCCCTTAACAGCTATAAAAATCCAAAGATGAAATTTGTCATGCAACAAAAAACCCAGACCGTGAAATTAGACAACAGCAGCTGCCACCTGCAGTCAGTATTTGCTCTGCACTTGGGGACAAGGACAACACACATCAATTCACAGTGCACACTGCACATGCAGTGCCCTCAACAGCCACACCAATGCACTCAGGAAAGGACTTGCACAGAGCCAATGTCATCTGTCCCTGGAAGACATTACAGCACATATGAAATCACCATTATTACAGGGGCTATCAGAAATGATCGACACTTCAGCAAGAAAGCAGAACCTCTCAAGGGGGAGCAGAGCAAATGAAAAGGACAAAGCTCAGTGACAGATGATTTTCAAAAGGAAGGTGCCTTTTGTGACTTTACTGGCTAACACCAGCAAAGGTGAGGAAGGCCAAGGCACAGCTGGAGCTGAACATAACAAGGGATGCAAAGAACAACAGAAGCTTCTACAGGTATCTCAGCCAGAAAAGGAAGATCAAAGAAAGAATTCGTCCCTGAGGAGCAAGACTGGGAAACTGCTAGCAATGGATGAGCAGAAGAGCACTCAGCTTCGTCTCAGCAGGCAGCAGCACAGATCTTTTAGGGTATCACATACTTATTCAACAACGGTGAGAATCCCACAAACTGCACAACTTGTGTCTAGCAGAAATACCCAGAGAAGGAGCTCTCTTTACAAGGGAAATGCCATTTTCTCGTGGAGTTTCACAGGCTGCAAATCATGAGTGCCCATTTCTAGAACTTGAAGGTTTTGTAACAATTAACAGAAGTCATTTGCAGACAACCTTCAAATACACTGTCAGTGAGGTTTTCACTAGCACCAACCTGTGACATTCCTGCAAGTACTTTACTGCAGAACACATGGCAGAAAATCCTCCTTTCTGTCTGTGAAGGGAACCAGGGGATTTACAGTGTACAAGTTTGGGTGACAACACCTCTGTGTTAGCCCCTTTATGGGTTAGGAGCAAACTGCACTGTGCCTTTTTCAACCCCAAAGGTATTGAAGACTTTGTGTGTGTAACTGCTTAACACAAATCTACAAAAACTGTAGCTTGGAATATGTAGTAACTCTTTCATCCTAAATGTGTCCAGTGCCCAAACCCACTGCTTTCCTCAGGTGCTTGATTTTCCCTGTTGAAAAAATATCCAAAATAAATATGTTTATATTTCTTTATGTTTTCTCTCTTCAACTGCTGGGAGCCAAATGGAGTGTGATGTTGATCTCAATCTGCTTTACATAAAATACACAGAACAGACCTTTGCATTTCTAATGCTGGGAACAGCAGCAAGTCAACACTGCTTTCAGGGGAGGCCCAGGGTCTGCATCTCCCTGGTAAATGGTTTACTGGGTGTTTCCAATGGTAGCATGATGCCAGTTTGCTTCTCCTCTTTGTGCTGGACAGTAAAACACAATCACTGAGGACTCAGGTGCTGGAGAACCACCAAAGGCTCAAGGATTCTTTGGACAGCCCTCAAATACACACCACAGCCAGTAACAATACATAGGCATTTCCGAGGTTTACAGCAGAGGTGTCAGCTGGCATTTCTTCCTCCCACAGGTGCTCCTGGGAGTTCACTGAAATCCAGCTGGATGTGCTCATGCCAGAATCACCCTAGGACACGTCTGGCTTTTGCCTTCCTGTACTTGACTCACCAGGCCTTTTGTGCCAGAGCATCACCTTCCTTCCCAGCCTTCCCTGAGCTCAGAGCTGAAGGTCAGGCTGCAGTGACCTCCAAACCAGACCCAAAGCTCACAAACACCTTCCTCCCACAAAGGGTATTCTAAGTTATAACCAGAAAAGCGAATTCTTTTTTTAATGCTTTAGGTGTTTGACAGCTGTACTTGGTTTCCTTGCTTAAGTAAGACAAGATAAAACAGAGGAGAGGAAGGAAATAAATTCCCCTCATATTAATAATGAAATATATGCCCTGTTTACAAGAGATACTTTCATGGCCTGGTTAGCAGGTTTTTCTGCTCTCCTCAAAACTCTGCACTTCCTCAGTAGATAACAAGCTAGGCAATTCTTTCAGCTGAAATTGTCAGTCTGACACTGCCAGGAACATTAAAAGTCACCTTCCTCAGGAAGCCACACAAATTCAGAAGATCAGCACCAAAAAGAAAAGCATGGCTGTGTCTAGATGGCAAAGTATTTCACTGATATAAGATCTAAATTTCAAGCAACAGTGATGCTCTCATATCAACATTTAAGAAATAGCATATAATGATCTGTGCTTTCAGAGATGAAAGAAAAACAAATGTAAGAGGTACTAAATAAAAGCAGATGACACAGGAAACTTGTTGAGTGTTGCTTAGCAAAGATGCATTTGTGCTATTTGTATGGATGACACACATTATCTACTTTGATAGAAAAATCACATTTATGTTTACCCAGAAAAATCTGAAGGCTTTAACAGAAGCACTGCTGGCTGGTTCACAGGACACTGGCTGCCCTTGAGCTTCTGGTTCAGCACAAGGCAAGTACTGACACACAGGAAGAAGAAAAAAAAGGAAAAAACACATAGCAACTTCAGTCAAACACTAGTTTTGCTTTTTTCCCTTCTTTTATTATTGTTAGAATAACATAGTGGGGATGTTGAAAGTGTTTTGTTTCCTGCTGCATCTTCTTTAGCCAATACTTTCTGTTTTTTCCACAGCTTGCCATTCTGCAAACACTGGGACCAAAAATAATGCAAGCTCTTCTATACTTCCAGCTTTTATTTTCCACACTTAACTTTTAAGAAACCTCCAGGTAAAATCCAGGAGTTAAATCTCTAAGTATTTTGAGGATCTGGACATCTTTCCAGAGGTGCTTAGAACCAGTAATTGAAATATAAACAGAAATACACCCTAACTGAATACAAGACAATGAGATTTTATTGGTGTGGCATGCTAAATGAGTGCTCTGAAAAAGGAACAGAGCTCCTGGTTCTTTGTCTGAAGTGACAGCATGAATTTGAGACAGGCTTTCTGCTGCAGATCTGATCCTGTAGTTCATCAAGAACTACACTGATGTAACCCATCACAGAAATTATCTTATTAAATTATACTGGTGGCCCTTTTTGCATCATTTTCCTTACAATCTCTCTTCTAGCAGGTTTCCTTTATCACCACATCCTTCAAACACTGAAAAACTCTGATCAGAGAGGGATCTGATCAGCAGGGACACAGCACATTCCCACACCTCCTGAGCAGCTCACAAACCTGGTGGGCTCTGCAGCTCCAGCAGGGACAGCCTGGGATGTCTGTGGTGGGATCAGCCCCTGAGCCAAGGCTGTGCAGTAAAACCCCACTCACTGGTGTGCAACCAGCTCAGGGGGAAACAGGCAAGGTGCACTTGTGGCTGTAAGCCAGGGACAGCAGTCCTGGAGAAAGTTATTGCCAGCAGAGGCAGGGTTTGGTGTGATGGTCACCACATTCCATTCCCTGTTGCACTGGACACATTTCATGTCATACAGCATCTTAAGGGTAAAGCCCTGCTGATCCCTTCTGACAGCAAAGCTCACCACTGCTCCTCAGCCAGCAAGGGGCTTTGGAATGACATTGGATTCTTCTGCCTGAGTCACCCATGTCACTGTAAACCATCTCCTGAGTGCCACCAATTAATCAATACCAGATTATATATCAAAACAGTAAATAGCTCAATCAAGTCACTCACAGATATGCCCTCCTTTTACAGGCCAAAAATAAGAAGAGTGATTCTCCATTAAGCATTAGCTCCATTTGTTCAGCACTCCAAAGAGTAAAATGTACAGAAATACATGGTGCTGAAAAATATTCTATTCAGACTAAAAATACCTTCACACTCAATCATTAAGACTATGAAAATGCACTAATTTTTTTCCTATCAATTAGAAATTTATATTAGATCCTTAGCAATCAGACATCTCTCTCCTGTTCTCACTGTAGACCTACAGCATTCTCTCCCTCTTAGGAGGGTGGGAGGCTTCAGTTCACAAAGAGCACAAAACACCTTGCATGAAAGAGCTTTGGAAGAAACAGGATTACCAAATATTGCTGTACCTCAGGACACACTGGAAGATGGTGTTTGTCAGCACCAAGTGGTCTGTTCTCAAATACTTCTGTTGAGTATCTCTTTAGGAATAAATGTCCCAAACCAAGAAATGGGGAAAACACACCTCTGTTTAGGTCTTTATCACTTCTCCAGTCTGGTATCTTTCACCTGTCCTCCTGTTAATTAACAGTGCTGCTACAAATTGCCAGGGCAGGGATGGCAGAGTTTAGCTGCTTTCCCCCATCCCTGAGCTGTGGCTACAGAGCAAAAGGTGTACATGTTGTGCCTGCTATGCATGACAGCATCCCCTGAGCTTCAAAAACAGCCACACTGCCTTTCCTCCAGCAGCACAGAGAGCACAGCCCTCAGGAGCTGACCCAGCCCAGGGCAGGGAGCCTGGGAGCAGCCACAGCTCACAGCTGAATAGCACAAGACATGCTGCTCTCTCCCAAAACCAGCTCCACATGTCCTCAAACACCAGCTGGCTGTACATAAAGAGGGTTAATGCAGCAAGTGCAGGCTGCCCCCTTCCAAATCCTCATACAAGTCTCTCTTCCATGAGCCAGATCCATCCCCTAAAAACAGCTGCATCTTCCCTGTGAAATCACCTCCCTCCCAGCCTGCCTCCAGCATGCTCCCACACAAGCTCATCATCACTGATGATGTTTCTGTGCTCACCTCTTTTCATTCTGTCTGCCATGGATTTTTTTTTTAATTGCTCAGACAGAAAACTCAGCAGCCTGTGAGGGATACACCCACAGCATTGTTATTTGCACATTTCCTTCCATGTATGCTTAACACAGCAATGTGTTTATTACAGTCTTGCTGTTTATTATGTGTTGCTGCCTGAGTGACTGTGCCTCTAACTTCAATTAAATTAACAAACTCAGCAGTAACAGTAGTACCCCCTACCCTGCTAAGTAAAAATAAATGAGAGTAGGAAAAAAAAAAACCCAAACACATAACATGGAGTACTCTCACTCAAAAAGCTCTTCTTGTTCAATAAATATTCATTTATGAGTTTGAAATATAACAACTGTGTAGATAAAAACCATACATGGCATAGAGACACAATTTTTTGGCACACTTTATCAGATGGTTGTCATGGGGTACCAATTCCCTGCAATGGAAAACTTTTGTAAATATGAGGACTCCAGTAGCATTCTCAAGTCAGTAGAACCTGCTGCCTTCTAAAGGCTTCATGCTCTATTTTCACACCTAGAATTAAACATGCTTCAGTTTGATACCCTCAAGCTCACTTGGAGAAAAGATTTTGATCCAGATTTTAGATTACTTCAAGTCTTGTTATAAAGCATCCTTTCACTTTTTAGCTGATTTTGATTTTTCAACCCTTCATGCCAAAAACATACTTTGAATTTAATATTTTTCACAAGTTCACAGGTGTAGTTTACCATGGCTGCAAGCTATACAGCTTCAGTGGCTGATGCCAAATGTGAAGAATTACACAACAAACTAAACATTTCTGACCCTCCAGTACAGTTATAATGATCAAGAGAGTTTAAAAGCTGCTGCATAAAATCAATGGAGTTTTGAACTCTCCTTCCATCACAGTAACATTGGGCAGTCCCTGACAAAACATCTTTAAACAAATCCTTTTTGACAGTCAAATGCATGAACTTCACAGTCACATACAGAGATATCAGCAGGCTTCGAATAGAGATTCCAATGCCTACCATGCACAGAAAGTCCAGATATGTCACTGCTCTGCTGAAAATGTCCACTTCACACAGCTGTGCCACGCAGAATCACCTCTCAGGAAGCAATGCCAGGTAGGATGTACTAACATTTTCATGCCTCCACTTGCATAGAACTTTGCTAGCTTTTGTGATTTTGCTGCTCAGGATAAGCCAAGTCAAGTTTTGAAGACCAAAAAAAAAAAGTTAGAAGTCCTAGAATTCTTGTTTGGAAGAGTGTCAAATAATAGGATTGTCAATACTCATATTGTAATGACAATGGATCAAGGACAATCACAGTAAACACAGAGCTAAACTTTGTCATGCTTGAAGGCAGCCTACATAGGAAAGGAAAGTCAGCAAACTGTCTGATCCACCTGGAGCACCAACAGAGCTGACTCTTTAAGCAGGCAGTACAAGAGGCTTTGCTGAAAGCTGTGTTTTACTGCCTCCAGCTACAGAAAACATCACCTTCAATCAAGCCCAGGCAGGTTTTGCTCAGGCTGGGGATGATGCAGCCTCCATGAACAAAGAGATCACCTTCAAAGGGGGCAGCTCTGAGATCCCACACAGGCACTGAACCCAGGTGATGCACAGCACTGTACATATTGCCATATCAAACTAGAACTCTGCAGGCAAGCAAGCTGCTCCACCACTTCTTCAGATTGAAGGCTGAAGTGTCGTATGTCAAATTTAAACAAATGTATGCTGCATTTGTTACCCAGGTATATCATCTTCTCCATTAAATTTAACAAGTGTTGTTCTGCATTCTTCATCACGTTAAGTTTTGAACCCATGTAACCATCTAAACATTGCATCCCAGCTGAACTAGAAGTGATGGGCCTCCCACAGGAACTGCTGGGTGCAATTTCTGTGGTACAGGTAAAGCAGAAAGCCTGAGCAGCTGATACTCAATCCCTCCTGACCTCAAACCCAGGGCCATCTCTAAACTCATGTAATGAGGGCACATGTAACATTTGTTTGTCACCAGGTTTAGGATTTCAGATGTAGTCAGCAAGCCTCTCTCACAGGCCTTTTACATACAAAACAGAGCTGGAATCTGACCTTATTATAGCAGAATTTGATGGTTTTATTTTGAACACATCCATAAAAGATCATTAGCAAGCTACTGCTTGTGGCTTTCACACTAGCATATGCTTTTAGTTTAACTGCATGCAGATAAGACACCCATGCTTGGTAGATAACCCTCTGTACCATATTGCTAAAGGAAAAAGCTCCAGTGTGCTTGCTGATACTCCCCAAAAGAGCCAATGAAAAGATTTCTGACATATGGGAGTGGTCAGGGTTCACTCCAGCATGAGGAAGCTCAAAAGATGAAAGCAGTTATTTGTGAAAATGCTAATTTCACCTGATAGCAGCTTTAATAATAGCACAGTTTTCCCTCTTAATGTCACTTCTGCTGCATTACTTTCTTTCCATTACACAAATAGGTTAATTGTTAAAATTCCACTTCAGGATAGAAAATAAGGTTAAAGATGATCTGTATCTTATGATACTCTGTTTAATCACCAACACAATCTGGTAGAGTTTCACTAAGTAAGAAAGAAGAGAACTTTGGAAGCAATGCATATGAAAGCATAAATATGAAAGAGGTTAAAAAAATCACAGTAAATTAGAAAAGTCACAAACAATTAACATTAAAACCCCACAACATTACAATAAACCAAATACAGTGCTGCCTTCTACACAATTAAACACAGAAATAACTCAAACCCACTGCTTTATATTTCTTTCAACACACTCCTGACATTAGCACACTTTACTTCTCTTGATTTTGTTCAACTCCACAAAGAACAGGAGAACAGGATATATGAAAACCAAATCGATCACTTATGCCAGGCTGGGTTCTCTCTCTGGTGGGACTGGTGGAAAAGCAGAGTTGCTTCCTTGAGTTCTACTAAGACCAAGTGGTGTAAAGAAAATTCTGATTCACCCTGTGACAAGAAATTAATGACAAAAGACTACTTCATGGAACTTTTTTTTTTATTTCTCTACTTCCAGCTTGCCAATTATCTGCCTCCACTACCCTTTCTTGTTACTTCACAGCTCCCATTCTTAGCTGCCTTCCCTATCTGCTTTGTCCTATCAGCTTTCTTTCAGTTACGGCTCCATTTATCCCAATATTTGGAACACAATTCTTGGTACAATTTCACATGCCTAAAGGCTCAGATTAGGGTAGATTGTTGCTCTTGCCATTCAGCTGTGCTGTGCACTCCTACTCTTCAGCCCAGCTCCGTGGATATTCTGTAAATGTCAAACCATGTTTTCTTCTTTCCACCAGAATATTTCAACTGCTCTGTCCTTACCCTGTATTTATCACCTTTATGTTTTACGAAGCTCCTGAAAAGAAAAAAGCCACCCACAGCACTGTATGAATTCCCTTTTTCTTCCTCTTCTGCCTCCCACAGTCTCCTTTCACTTTAATCATTAATACAGTTTCAAACTACTTATCTTGATGACAAGCTTTAAGATATTCATCCATGGTCAAAAGCCAGAGAAAAAACACTCCTGCTTCTATACATCCTACTTGCTATTATTCATTCAGATTCTCCAAATTCTTTCATCAAAATGAGCTTCTTCCTTTATCATCTGCCAGCCCTAAGAAACTCAGCCCCTTGGGAGCTCATCTGTTCTGAGAAATGCTGTCTTAAATGTGCCTTTATTCTGTATTTGCACAAAAATGAAAAGAAAGTTTCAGGAGCTTTATCAGTGAAAAATCACAAACCCTTGTGAGTGTTGTCAGACAAAGAGGAGGAAAAAACCCAATCAACTTAATTGTTGAAGTTTTCAAGATGCTACATATTGGCAGCTTTGTTTACCAGGTTCTCTCAGTGCCTCTCAGCACACCTGTATATAATATATATTTCCAGCTACAGTCCTGCTACATGCACAGATAAAATCACCATGAGTCCCTCTTTTACCTCACAAAGAGGTGCTCAGTTAGAAAATAGCCTTATGTTGCTACATGAGCAAAGGAAACAGAACCAAAAGACAACAGCCACCACCCCAAATCGTGCAGCTTAAAACATGCTTTTCTTCAGAAGCAGAAACTCAATCTGAATTTCAAGGGCGGCAGAGATAATTAGCTGAAGAAAACACATGCTTTTATTATTCAATATAGCCACAGGATCTATCAGCAGCATCACCTGAGTGATTTATATGCAGACAAGAAAAAGAGTCAAGCAAATACCAACAGATCCATTGGGCAGGGATGGATTTCATTCATATGAACAGCCATGAGGGTAAAGCATTCCACCAGAAAGAAGCAGATACAAGAGTTGTACCAATTTTACTGTCTGGTGATAACCTTTGAAGATTTTATCACCTCTCTACCTCCTAAATTTGAGCTTCAATTCCACCTTCAAAGCTGAATAAAACAGAGCCCCCAGAGCCCTCCCTATTGCTGCTTTGAGAGGTTACCTAGAACAGAGGCTAGATGGGGTTAAAGGAATAAAGTAGGTGTTTATTAAAAAGATCTTCAAAGGATACACCTTGGGCAAACAAGAGCCTGGCTGAGGCTACACCCAAGATGAACTATGGGTCACACATTTTCACACTTTTACAAGATTTGGTTCATTTAGATATTGGGGTTACTTGTCCAGTGAGAGCTTCAGGTTATGGAGCCCCATCCTCCCAGTCTGCTCTCCTCAATTTGCTGTTTATTCTTTTTGGGCCTGAAGCTGTAACAATGCCTTTGGTTTTCAGATTGGGAAAGGATTGCTTTGTCTAACTCAATTAAGAGGAGAGCTTGCTAACACTTTCTATGATGTTCAGAGTTATATATTAATGCAGCTCAGAATCTGGAAGATATAAAAGCCAAAACTCAAGGCATCACCATGAGCTCCCCTTTCCCCAGAGCCCAGAACCCATATGGGGAGCTCTCCTCATACATTTTACAAATGGACAGCTCAACAATGCACGTTTACTCCTCACCACTAACTCTGGGAGGGGTGGGACAGTCACAGAAGCAGCACCAGCAGCCTGGGAATTACCATTAGACAGATAACTTTGTAAGGCAGACAGGAAACCCAGAAATGAGAATAAAGGTGCTCTGCTTCCTATCTGTAATTCATTCAACAGTCAGGCTGGAGATAAGCTAGACTCCAGGGTGTACAAATCACACCACAACTTTTCTAAGGCACAATTAAAACTATAAAGAATTGAACAAGGACAATAAATCCCCTCATTTTTCTTCAAATTTAAAACAACCTTTTCATTTTGTTTTCAGCATTATCCCACAAAAGCAAGAAATTACAAAAGGACTAACTCATAAAGCAGCAGTACTGAACTCAAATCCAGGAATCCATTAAAAAATAAAAAAGTACAAAAATACCTTTAGAGGACAACAAAAGCTCCTTCCACCACAGCAATCCAGGAGACCGAGCAGCAGAGCCCTCCTGTTGCTGGTTCTTTTATAGTTTGGGTGTGATTGGTGAAATGTTTCAGCTGAAGGACCTGGGGCAGGTTTGGCTCATTGGCAGCAGCTGTAGGTAGTGAACTCCAGATTAAGTGAGAAGGCACAGCTGACTTGCAGTGCCCAACCAGGGGAACCAACAAAGAAAGGAGTGAACAGGATAAACACTCACAGGTGCATTTGGGAACTTCACAGAGTGGCAGTTCTGTGACCAGAGACAGCCTGTGGGTCACAGTTTCACCTCCCTCCACTAAAAATGTGTTGCTTTGTTGAATTTTAGCTATTTCATCTGCACAAAGCCGGAAAGAAGCTATTGGAACTTCAGGAGGATTGCCTGTGGGCTACAAGAGCTGGATAGCTATCAGCTTTGTATTCACATTTTTCTCTTAAGGAAATTTGTTCCAGCCAGCTTCCCAGTTTGTGTTCCCCTTTCTGTTCCAGATTAGCACCAAGGGCAATAGATGCAAATGTAAATTCCTGTTTGTTGCTCTCAGACCAGCCCCAGTGCCCAAGAGCCCTGATTCGGTGGTGTCAGCAGTGAATTTTTGATGTAGATGTTCAGAGCTGCTGCTCCCCCTGGCTCTCAGAAGGTAGGAACTGGTGAGAGATCTGAGGGCAAGGATGGCCATGAGTGCCCAGCTGAGGTGGCTTCAGCCTTTGCAACTGCAGGAGCTCAAACTCTTCTCAAGCAGTCTCAAGCTGTGTCAAGGGAAATATAGGTTGGATATCAGGAAAAAGTTTTTCATGGAAAGAGTGATAAAATACTGGAATGGCCTGCCCGGGGAGGAGGTGGAGTCACCATCCTTTGATGTGTTTAAAAAAAGCCTGGATATGGCACTTGGTGCCATGGTCTAGTTGAGGTGTTAGAGCATGGGTTGGACTCGATGATCTTGAAGGTCTCTTCCAGCCTAGAAATTCTGTGATTCTCCATTAGCACAGCAGCCTCAGAGCAGCCTGATTGGGATTATACCAAAGCCAAGTGAAGTTCCTGCCCCATGTGACATTACAACTTGGTTAGAATTGGTTAGTGCTGGACACAAAATGTCCTTGAGGCTGTCTGCTGCTCACAGCTTAGGGAAATCCCATTCTAGTGAGACAAAGAGGATGTTCTTTACAGCAATGATATACAGTTAGTAATGTCAGTAGTGGAGGCTAATGTGCAACCATTAAGATGAGATGCAGAGTTTCATAGCTGCAGCTATTGTCTAACCATCGAATTTAACTTTTTTCCTTTCTTCCAACATCCATCTCTATAATTATGCATCTAATCTCTCCACTAGGGATTATTTATAAGGTGAGTTTTTCCCTGATTTTCTTTAGGACACACTGGCAGCCAATTGCTAATTTAAGAACAGGGGCTCAGCCTGTAGGAAATATGGAAAATTTTGCCCCAAGTACAAGAGTACGTGTTATTATTTCTTTTTTTAGAATAACTCTACCAGCCCCAATGTCTTTCTTCATTTATATTGCAGTTACATCTGGAACTTTTACTTCCCAGGAAGTCTAAAAAAGAGAATGTATGCTCCAGTTTGTGGACAGTGACAAATAGCACTCATTCAGCCTCCTAATACACCCTGAGGTGTCAAAAATATTTGCACATGTGTTTCATTAATAAATAAATTAGGGTCTAGCTTGCAAGGAGAGTGAGACTAGCAGAGGCAGGAAAAGAACACTGAATCCGTTTCTTGCTGTGATGGAAATGCTGCACATTCTGGCATTTTTATATTGACTGAATTGAATCTTCTTCCAAAACATTACTGAATCTCCATATTAAGAGAGATCTTGTGCCCTTCCCTTTTTTGCTACATGCATTTCTCTCTTGCTTTTAAAAGGAAAAAGAGTGATTTTCTTACCAATTCTAACACCCTGTCAGCTGAAATGTTGAATGAGAATCCATTTTTAGCAGTTTGCTCATTTGAATGCCTGCCCATAGGTTTAGTTCATAAACTACATCGTAAATGAGCTGAAAATGCTCACATCCTTCTAACTCCTTCCACTTTCTGCTGAGTAAGGCAACCCAAAATCTGGGCCTGAGGATGTTTATTCAGCACCAAAGCCCTCTATCAGAAGCTTTTTCTTCTTCTCAAGTAGTCCAAGTGCTGAAATAATGCTGAAAAAATGAACAAGGTTACACTCTGCTTGCAGCAATGAACAATTCCTTGATTCCAGAGCACTAATTAGAACAGCACCTGGCAGCAGCACTGGAGACAGAGGCCTGTCAGCATTTCCTCCAGACCATCTGATGTAGACATTTATAGCTCAGGCATTTATATTTCCTTCAGCCTAAAACTTTATAGAGGGATTTTAGTGGCACTTTTGTCAGGTATGTTTTGTATGGCCAGATTCATTTATTCGGTCCATGAAATAGTGGTTTGGATGAAATTGCAGAGGTGGGCTGCAATTGGTTATTTTCCCCTGAGTATCTTTAAAGAATAAGAATTGACAATGAACTTTTCAGAAAAAGAGCTGATTTTATGTGTGTGCACTTGCCAAATATATTCTTTGAAGCTTTAAGGGGTTTGAAGAGCTAGGAGTAACATCTAGCTCTAAATGACTGGATCCTATTTAAAAGTACATTTTTATAAATAAGTATCAATATCAAACAAAATAATAAAAAAGCAGAAGCACACTAACTCCACAACCTGAGTATACACTTTTTACCCCATATGTGATATGAGAAATTACTCAGTGGATCTTCTGTTTGGCTGTAAAATGGGGCCATTTCTGTGAAACCCAAGAAACTTTTTCTAACTGTAGGACTGAATTAGGGCAGAATTATATATTCTTCCTTCTGTATCCATCTGTATTTTTTTTAAAGAACAAATGAAATTAATTCAGTTATCTCTTTTAGACTGATGCACTATAATCAATTCAGCCTTCAAGCTTGAAAAGAATTTATGTCGTCCAACTTGGCTTAATCCATCTGACCTCTCCTTAATGAGAAAGGATTTTTAACACTAGAGAGATATTTAATAAAATTTAGATAAATAAATGGTACCAACTGGCTGCTACCTCATGGTATACCTTGTTAGTTTTGTTTATGTAGTTTGTGGTTCTCTTAAACATATACAGTTAATATTTTATGTAGTTCTAGTTCCATGTACAGATTCAGTTGCTTGCCAGAGTTTTTCTCATGCCCCACTAGAAAATGAAGCAAAGCAGAGAAATAAAATAAAATAAAATAAAATAAATAAAATAAAATAAATAAAAACACCATGGTCAAGGTTAAAACTTACACTTTTCCATAGAAGGTTAATCTGTTAACTTTGTCTAAGTTGCTGTTCTTGTGCTTCTCTGGCAGTCGTATTTCTTAGTTTTGCATGCAGCAATATATAAAATGTGTGTCAATTCTAGAGCTAACAAGCAAAATGCCCCGCTGAAAATAACTCCCCAGTTCCAAGTTATGAAAAACAAAAACCAGGACTTGACTCTAAACAAAACAAAAAACAACAAACCAAACAAAAAACCCTAAACCAAAATGAATTTAACAAAAAACCAAGTCCCAACAACAACAAAACAATCCAAACCCTGAGTTTCTTTACAGAGCAGTATTTGTGTCAGTTTTCCTGCTTCCCTGGACATGCCTATCTTTGGCAGAACCAGCTTCTTGTGTCATATTTATGGCATTGTCCTGCAAAGGAGAGAGACAGACGGAAAATCTTACCTCAGTGTGTTTTGAGTTTTCTTATGAAAAGAGGACCAATGTGCAAAATTACATAAACATGACAATTATCCTCTTAATCCATTATCCTGTTTAATTATCCTATTAATCCTCCAGAAGCTTTCAGTAGACCCCCTCCAGTGACACTGAATTGCCTCAGTTTGTGGTGTTTGAGGGATGAAAGACGTGGAGGTGAGACTCAGCTGTCTGGAAGGACTTGCTGGAAGAAAAAGAGGCAAATGGGTAACATCAGATGTCCCCTAAAGGCTGACCACTGCCCTTGTCCCCCACTGATAATAACACACTCCCCGAGCTTCATGTGGAGCAGAGAGCTGTGGTGAACACCCAAGAGAACTGAATGCATCTGTATTTTAATTTAAAAGTGTATGTAAACCTAACTGCAGAAGTAGGAAACCATATTAAAAATTATTCCGAGGTTAGCTATGAAAACAAAAACCAACAACAGCCACAATAATTTCCAGAAAGCAGTTAAATGAATTAACCACTTCAGGATGTAGTGAATAAATGAGAAAGTTAGATTGGGTTCTCTTGCTGCCAGATGATCCAGGAGAAATTCCCTCCATTCCAAAAAGCATAAGTTCTGCTGGATGATACTGAGTTATAATTGTGCCTACAAGCTCAAAGCTCTTCCAAAGGGCCCCAGTCCCCACACAGGGAAAAAGATCAGCACTGCTGGAGGGAGGGAGGGCTTGTTGTGTGGTTTAGAATGCCCTGCTCCCTGTGAGGAGGTGTTACTCTCCTCTGGGTACCTTCCCTGAGGTCAGGCTGGACCTTGCTCCCCTCAGAGACCACAGCATCCCAGATCCCTCCCATGGGGCCCAGAGTGCCCTGGCAGGGCTGATGGCACCTGATCATCCAGGAACAGGAGCCTCTGGAAGGGGATGGGAGGGACCACACAGGGAATGAACACACATTGAACATCTATGGCTGTCTCCAGGATTATATTAATCAGGCTCCTCCTAATCCTTCTGCTAGCCTGATAACTGTCTCAGTATTCCCATTATGAGTTTTTTAATTATTAATTCATTAGGACAGGGGTTACAGCACTGGGTGATGCATCAAAAGCCTTCAGCTCTGCTGTGACAGGAGAATCTTTGGAGTCCTGTGTCGAAGCTCTGTGTGTGATGAGGTTTTTTTGTCTTTTGCCCTGAGGCAGAGTCAATTGTTTTTCACTTGCAATAGTTTTCTGCTAACCCTGTGGATAAAATTTATTGGATTTGGACCACTGGTTGTTAAGCCTCTGGTCAAGAATCCATCTATTGCATTGTTACAGTTTCATGCTTTTCTTTCTTATCCCCTCTTAAGCCTCGCTCTGTCCCATTGACATCTTTTATTTCCCAAATAAACTGGGCCCCCAGCATGTTTTAATTTGTTCTTGAGTAACAAAATGTATTAATTTGAAGTGATATTTCAAACAATATTTCTCTCTGAAGCTAACAAACAGCTATTATACGTGTACCAAGGGCATATGAAATAAAAACAGCAGAAGATTCTGCTTTTTAGGGTGTACAGTATGAAAAAAGGCACAATGTGTGGGATAGAACAGACAGGGCTACCCAGTGGTGGTGGGGGATGACAGATGTTTGAGAGCAGGAGCCCTGGCTGAGCCCTGGCAGGAGGCTCACAGGCAGTGCTTGCCAAGCTCAGCAGCCTGGGGGACACCAAGGAGATAATTCCAAGGTTATCCTTGAATTCAGGCAGTGCCACAGCCCAGCCTTTCCCTTCCAGAGATCCCAGTGCTGAATCCCTCCTTTTGGAACCCAAGAGTCCATGAAGAGCGCAGCAACCCAAGGGAGGAGTACAAAAGCACAGAGTTCTAACCCAGGCTCTGTCACTCATATGTACAACATTTAGATTTTTGGTGATAAGTACCATTATTTACTAACTACTATCCACTTTTACTGCTATTTGCTAAATACTGCTGCCATTTGTCTTTTTTTCCAGAAGAATTAACTAAGAGACAGTTCCTGACTTTGTAGCCTGAGTCTCTAGCCTGCAGGTAATCTGCTTTTACACCAGTGCAGGACCTCCAGGCTCCCTGCTCACACCTCAGTGACAGCATCAGCACAGGGAGGGAAATCTGTGGTGTGCCTTCACTGACTGGAGTTGCTCAGAAAGCAGCCAGGCCCTTCAAGCATTAACACATGGTAATTATCAGCTACACCCAGCTCACATGACATATTATAGTCCCAAACCATTTCCTTAACCATGATATTCGCTTTTTAATGAGCCATTAGAAAAGTAAATGAAAACCTCCAGGTGTGAATGCTAAATGAAAATGTTTAATAGGAAAAGATATTTAACAAGAAATTATCGTCTATTAACAGTGTTAAGAGAATTAGGTGGTGGAAATGCTTTAAAATCTCAGCCAGAGAACAAGGTAAAGTGACATTTCCTTTGGTAAATTGAGCCAGAAGGATGTGTGCTTCATAATCCATCTGAGTGATGGACAGGGCAGTCAATACAGCAGCTTGAACAGGGACAGAACTGGCCCAGGAAAGGCAGGAGCAAGGACAGAGCCCTGCATCCCCAGCGGGACAGACCTTCCTGGGCAGGAGAGCTGAGGCAGCTCCTGCTTCCTCCTCTCCCATCAGTGCTTAGCACGAGAGACCAACGAGTGGTGCAGTCACAGCAGAGACCAGAGGGTTTAAGTGGAGAGCTGTGTGAGAAATGTGGAGCAATGTCTCCATACAGGTGCTGTGTGAAAGGGGTTCAGAGGTGGATTGATAAATATGTAATACATACCTGTTTTATGAGCAGTCCTGGCTAGAGGCTTACAGCTTCAGCTGCTACATCAATCAGATGGGAAGTACAATGAATTCCTGATCCAGTGTACTCTTAGGACATGTCAACACACACCAGGACACAAACACATCTCCATATGACAGGAGAAGCAGAGCAGATGTGTTCCAGACAGCCAGCAGGTCTTGCTGCTCCATTCAGGAGTGGGCTGAGCACAAAAACTCAACACATGTAGGAAAACAGATACATTTCCTTCTGCAGGGGGTTAAAAACAAACAAACAAACAAACAAACAGAAGAAGAAAGATATTTTAGAACATTTCCAAGTAAATTCTAGGCAGTTTCTCTAAACTCAGTTTATTCAAGTTTTCCCTCAGTAGGTATTTGTTATTTTGTGTATTCCTGGGAGTCCACTGCAGATCTACTGCAAGGCAACTCGAGCTGTAATGGGTTCTGCTTTTGACTTGGCCATCCTCAGTCTGGGCTCCAAGAGGATGGTTATTGCATATCGAAGGACAGAAACAAGACTGTGTGACTAATGAAGCCAGCCTTGTTGACCAGATGGCAAGGAATGATTGGAAGATTTGAGAAAAGTCCACAGGCAATAATTTTTTCACATAAGTGACCTGACAAACACTTATGAATAAGGAATGAAGTAATAAAAGTCACATTCTTCTTGTGGATATTTTTTACAGCTGGAAAAAAAAAAGGCTAAATTATTCCAATAAATGATTTTTTTTTTTTAGGAACAGTTTGACCAGATGCAGATGTAATAAATAAGGTGATAGATGACCCCATTGGATGGCCATTAAAACAGCCAGTGGAAAGCAAGTAACATGTGCTCACTGGTAAGGTAAGGATCATATGACAAAAATCTTCAGAAAAAAAAATAGTGCTTATAGTTGGGAAAAGGTAATTTGCTACATTTAAGTTGAAATAATTGTTTAGTACCAAGCTACATATTGAATAAAATGTCTCTAAGTATATTCATTTGCCTTTTNTAGATGACCCCATTGGATGGCCATGAAAACAGCCAGTAACATGTGCTCACTGGTAAGGTAAGGATCATATGACAAAAATCTTCAGAAAAAAAATAGTGCTTACAGTTGGGAAAAGGTAATTTGCTACATTTAAGTTGAAATAATTGTTTAGTACCAAGCTACATATTGAATAAAAATGTCTCTAAGTATATTCATTTGCCTTTTCTGGTCATTACCTGCTTCAATACTTATATTTCAAAAGAAAATATAAGATGCAGCCCTCAGGAACTAATTTTTATCAAACTAAAATCATCCCAAAGACTGGAAGGCTGCAATGCTGTGACTGGAATGAGAGTTAGGGACTTTAGACTGATTTATCCCCTATATCAACCTGTTGGGCCTTTGAGACTATTTAACATAAATACGTGATGAAATCTAAACAGAAGCAGTTGGTTAAAAGGAATTGGGGGTTTCTGACATGACTCAGCCCACATTAGCCAAACACAAATTTACAATCAGAACTCACCTGGAGTCATTTTGGAGATGGCTTTCAGGAGAAACCTGCAGCTTTAACACCTGCAGGTAGCCCAAAGACATGTGGTTGTTCCCCAAGCATTTCTTATCATTCTTTCTTTGAGCAGTACAAAATAAATGGTATCAGCCAAACAAGCTGATAGCAGTGATAGAAATGTCCTGGCTTTGCTGAGGGATGCTGAAATCCCTTGAAGAACTTTTTGTTAACAAGCTTGCTCTACCTCAGGGGCATAATTCCACAGCAAAGTTTGTCTGGCAAAAAGGTTCTTTACCTGCATCTGTGATGGCTTAGAGGAAGAGATTCAGGAATTAAATTGGGGGTCTTGGCTTAGAAAATTCTCCTGCTTATTTTCAATGATCGTTTTTATGCTTCCTGAGGAAATGAATCCTCTCAGAATTTTATGAAGGAAACTAAAATAGAGGAGCAGGTGTCTGTGAGTTAGGCATTGGATCTGCTGTTTCCCACATGCAGGAAAAGGCCTTTTCCCTCTGTGTGAGCAACTGAGTACTGGGGGACAGCAGTGTACAGGCTGCAGATGGGTGCTTTGGTGTGTAGAGCACTACAGCAGCTCCTGCACTGCTCCATCTTTGCTGTGTCACCTGTTTTACTCGGGAGCTTCTCACACTGGTTTCTATCTCCTGTTTCATTTGAAACACCGTTTAAGCCAATGGCCATTTTAGTAAATCAGATTTAAAAAACACCTGAAAAACCACTCCAGCAGCCTCTGCTGAAGATGCCATTCCCTGCTACTGAGCAAGACTGTTCTGAAAGCCTGTTCTCAGATTCAAGACAAACACGGGCTTGTTTTGGGAAGAACTCACAACAATCCAGCAACTGGATTTTTCTTCTTCTAGAGGTTTGCTGTATCTTAAACAAAGGGTAATTCTTGTTTTGAAACCTATATTCTTCACTGAGTCATGTTTATCAAATTCATGAGATGATCTTGAAAGTAAGGCCAAGCCTTTTCAGCTGTATAAATTAAACATGTTTTTCTCCCTCCAAGAACAGCAGAGCAGTGACTGTTCTAAACATAATGGTTGCAGCAAGGGAAAAAAAAAGTTCAATTGCATCTATAATCTAATCTAAATGTTGTGATTAATATCCTTCTCTTTTCATAGCCAGCCGTGTGACACTTATCCATGTTATACATTTTTAAAGCCATCAACTGCATAGATTTTTTTTTTCTAGGAGAATTAATAGCATCCCTGAATGCATGGATATTGTTAGAAAAGAATCAGTCCTAACAACCTCAGAGCATTGGAGTTGTTAGTATTGGTAGAAGAAGGCCAATTTAGCAAACAAATTCTGTTAAAAAAACCCCAAACATTTGAAAAGCTTGTCATTTCTGCATCTGTAAGAAAATTAATCTGTGGCAGAACTAAATGGAAAACTAAATGTAAAAGGTAAATGATAAGAGAATGTTAAGTAATAAAGTAATGCAAAAATTGGCACTAGAAGGACTGAGGAGGTGAATTCTTCCTCTGTGGTCACAGTTTAGGCCTGTTTTTATATCCATTTTCTCTATGTGTACAGCCATGGCAGACATCTAAAACACAAGGTGCTACCAGAAGCAGAGCACACAGAGCCTCAGGAGTCAGCTCTTGTGCTTCTCTGTTTGATCCTGGAATGGAGCAGAGGGAAGTTCAGGAGTCCTAAGGATGGTAAGGGTGGGTAGGGCAGGTGCACACATGCAGAGAGCTCTCAGAACACATATACAGATAAATAACAGAGTACAGAATATCAGAATACATATACAGATAAATAACAGAGTACAGAATATCAGAATACATGTACAGATAAATAACAGAGTACAGAATATCAGAACACATATACAGATAATATCAGAACACATATACAGATAAATAACAGAATACAGAATATCAAAACACATACACAGATAATATCAGACTACATACACAGATAAACAACAGCTGATTTGGAGGGACTGAGGGGTCACTGAGCCACTCAGCTCTATGGAAAGGATCAACCATACAAATACAAACATGGAGAATTTCCAGATTTTTTGCAGAGATACTGTCGCAGCACTGGACTCATAATTCAGACCTTTGCACCCAATCTTGCAATGGAAAAAGATTTTTAAGAAGATTAATTTCAGGATTTTTTGAATACAGCTCTTCCTCCTCCTCTGTGTGTTCATTCCTTCCCACCATCACATTCTGCCCTCTGATTTGATGCAATTAATAAATAGAAGATGCTCTGTTAATCAAACCAAGCTGGTAATTCTGTAAGAACGCACTAATGAAGCATTGCAAGAAGATCAGGCTCTAATGAAAAGATGAATTTTGTTATGCATTGTCTCAACACCAACTCACACCTTCATTTGCACCTCTTTCTGGCTCTGCTGCATGCAGGAGGCCCAGTAAACTTGTTCAGATACAGACTTTGCTGTCTGAGGCCTTGCAGATGCACAGATATAAATTTAATCAATTGTTTTTCCCCAGATAGAATGATCTGGCTCTCAGCAAGCATCAGCATGAAGAAAAACCAATTTTAAGTAAAAATAAAATGAACAGTTGGTTAATGAATCTGCTGGTTAGTTTTGAGTGGCTGGATTTTATCCTGCTGGGGAGAGAAATTTCCATACAAGTGGACTGCAAGAAAAAGTGGTCCAAGAAAAATTTCCTAAGAAAACATTACTTTCACAAATTTCTGCATCTCCAACGCAAAACATGGACAATTCAAATGGTGCCCATATTTTACTTTTGGCTCAAACTCTGGTTAATTTGCTAAGGTGATCATATAATGTTGTTGAAGTACACTGAAGTGATAAGAATTAAATATCAAATTCTAGGGACCACTTTAGGCTATAAAAAGCCCCAGCAAACAGATATTTTTGGATTGCTTCATTCTGCATACAACACACTACTGAGGCTCTCTATGCTTTTCTCTCCCAAGCTCTGTTCATTTTCTTAATTCAGCCTCAAACTCAGAAATGTTTGACTTCCTTTTATTCTGCTTATCAAAACT
>VWYP01030552.1:0-20672 GCA_013400435.1 Pycnonotus jocosus | reverse complement strand
TTTAATAATAGCCTCTTAAAGTTATCCTAATCACTGGCTTAGCTCTGTTCAAGCTGGCTGACAGAAGTATAAGGACATGCTAGAAGTTTAAACAGGCTGAAGTTCAAGGAGCATTTTCTGACTGTGTTTCTGTTTTGGTGTAGGCAGGATTCACATTAATTTTGCTTATGCAATGGAAATTTTTTTCAGAACACTGGAGTGTCTTCTAAAGCTTTAAAATAGGAAGACTGCAGCAGAGAACTGATTTTGGAGTAGTTTATTTTAAATTGTCCTATAAAGGCAGTCAGTGTTTCCCTTACCAGAGCAAATAAAATTGTAATGCTCAGTGGTAGGATGGCTAGAAATTTCCAGAGATTTGCATAACCAACTTCTGCTCTTGGTCTTACATATTCAGCATGCCCTTTTGCAAATCAAACAGTGGCAGCTGTTTCTTTTCTGCTCATGCTGTCTTTGAGTCACCAGAGGCATTTTTTAAAAAGTTAAATACTTGGTGTACAGAAGATTTCTGTCACAGAACAAGCTGCTGTTTACTTTGGAGTTCTTGAAGAACAGAACAGTTCCCACACTATTGGCACATGTGGTCAAGCTTTGGTTCTTGTAAATACATAAACTACATTGAGATGGTAATTTCTTACATCACCTCTTAAACCTGAGAGATTTGCAAAGCTGAAATGAATTCTGGAATTTCATGGAACAAGCTGAAATATTTAGGTCAGTTGTCAGTTAAATTTTGTAACTAAGATACTGATTTCATGTCATGTCATGAGGCCGCTACTTTTTTTTTTGCATGATCACCCTGTGCCTTCCAGTTCCTCATTAAATTGCTGATGCATGAGGAGAAAGTCACACACATATGTAGATAATGAACAGCTATTACAATAACTTTTGGTAAATTGTATCACTGTGTAAAAAGCTGAAAGTAGTGGTCTTTGTACTATTAGAGTCTAGTATGTTTACTGCTGAATACTCCAGAAGCAGTCTGTAAATGGAGAATTCCCTTTTTCAGGAAGTGACTGTCTTGGTCTTGGCTGGGATAGATTTTGGTGGGGTTTTTTTTGGTTTGGTTTGGGTTGTTGTTGTTGTTTTTACTTACCTACTTTTAAAACTTTTTACAGTTTAAGAAAGCCCATTTTGTGTTGCATTAAGATTTCCCATTGAGAGCATGAAAAAACTGCATTTATCCGTGTGCATGCACAAAGTGAAAGCGTCTACATGTGCATTTATTCAAGCTGTTAGTTCAACAGGTGACTATGTCAGACATCAAGATAGTCATTGACTTAAGAAAAACTCTACATGTGGATCATCACAAGGATTATTTTGTGGATGTAATGACATGCCAGATATTTGATGCTCAGTGAAATTGGGAAATTCACTTTATCAGTCTGCTGTCACTCAGACATTCTTGTCCTCTTTTGGAAATTGTTTTGAAAAGTAAGTTAGCGCCTCACTAACATTTTAAATATGACTTCAGGGATCTGAACTAATGGCTACTTTCCTTTTACAGATCATCATTACATTCTACAAAGTGCAGCAGTTTTTGACCATGACTATATTGGCTTATCTGAAAGATCTAATAATGCAAGCCAACCACACTCTGTTGCTGAAGAGGAAATAAATGCCTACAAAAGAGATGTCACATATGCTGTACAGATCCCACCTGCAGCCTGCAAAGACCGAGAATCAGCAGATGGTAAACATGAGTCTGAGCTGAGAGAAGATCATTGGATTGAGCCAAACACTGCAAAGCCAGAGCAATGGCCTTCACCTTGTTGGACTCTTCAGACAAAGACAGAGGATACCTAGGATGTGTCTTCTATCACATTTCATTGCCAAGCACTTTGGAACTACTGTGGCAAAGTGAAAAAAAAAAAAAAAAAGAGTAATAGCTCCAACTTCCTTAGCCCAATCCACTTTATTCCTTTATGATGCTAAGCGTGCTTCAGGTATCTAATTTGGGTGTTAAGAAAAAGCACTAGTAAAAGCACATATTCTGGTCATGCATTTAACTTTCAGATTTTGTTGGTAGAATGGCAATGTGGCTATGCCTTACTGTTTTCCTCTCAGGACACCATGCATCATTTCACTGTAATGACCTTTTCCATTTAACCCTTGGATGACTCATTCCTAATGTGCACTGTGAGACGAATTAAACTTAAGCAAGTTGGTGTAAATTTTCCCTCCACTACAGAGAAGATCATGTCTTCCTTTTCAAGTTATATAACAGTTTTCTATGCTTTCTGGGAAGCTGCAGTCTGACTTTTACAACTTTTAATTTCTAGTCTAATCCATTTAAGATCTCGCAAAATAATAAAACTGCCAAAATCAAATATGTGTAGTGTTCTATGCATGAAACAATGAGGGCTTCAGCTGTTCCCCGCTTATTAATAGTCTGCTAGTGTAGGCAGTTCTAACAGTTCAGGCATGGGAAAAAAAAATCTCAAGATTATTAATATTATGTTGTGCTTTTTCTACAAACATCTGGACCTGTTTGTGTCCAGATTCCTGGTCATTTTGATCTACTGTATTAACAAGCAGGCATTAGTGACTTATCTGTGCACTGAAGTGTGGCCTTCTCTGCATGAGAGAGATGCATGGAAATAAAATACAGGGTTTTCAAACTATTGACATGAAGAACATCACTGGAAACTGGAAAAAAACAGTGTTTGGCCAATACTGACACAAGAAATCAAGATTTAGCAGTGTCTTCAAGAGATAGGTACTATACTCTTCTGCACCTATTAGAAGGCCTGCTGGCCTGCTGTTTATATCTTGGTAACCAAACTGTGTAGAAATTTTGAATGAAAAGCAGTGCACAAAAAGTTTTAAATTGCAGATGAAGGCTCTTCCTTATAGAAGTAACCAGACAGTAAACTGAATTTTAAAACATTTGATTCTGGAGCATTTAATCCTGAGAGATGCATTCCCTGGTCAATTTTTTCAACTGGTGTGTAGATGAGGAGATCTGCAGCAACCTTGCTGCACAGGTAGCAGAAGCAAGTGTGCCAATAAACAATAACTATTGTAGGAAATACAGCATGTCCCCTCTGCCAGGCAGTGCTGCCCTACTACAGATTGCTAGTGCAGTGATGAGCAGATCACTCTGATACAACTTTCTATAATTCTGTATTTCCATATAGAATTCATTACTCACAGGGGTGAGCTCTTTTTTGGGTGCTTGAGAAGCATCTCAAAACTCATCAGCAGAGCTGGAGGATTCAAAGCTGCAGCTGGTGGCAAGAATTGGTGCCCTGAATATGTAAAGTGATATCTGAGTAAGTGGGTGAAAAGGGAATAAATCAGATTTCACAAATTCAGTACCATAAATTAGCTGATTATTTTGGCAATTGATGCCTTTGAATTCCTTATGCCTCACTTCCCTCTTTGGTACAGAGTGAGTAACATCGTATCAGATTCCAGACAAACTGCAAAAAACACTCATTACTCTTCACAAAGCTGGCAGACATAGCGATAAAAGCCCCAATAGAAAAGCCCTTAAGAAAATGAGTTCTGTTTTGTGCAGCGCTTCAGTGATAGGCAGTAAATAATACCTGTGCTTCCCCAGCAGATGGATTATGAGCCTTTACCTAGTCAAAAACATCATCCATCACTCCCACAGATTAAAGACCAAGAAGAAGGAAAGCAGAGCGCATCATTACCGTGTCATACCGGCAAGCAATTTTTCTTTTTTTTTTTTTTTTTCTGAGTCTTAGCTTTCGTGTGCTGGTCCCCAGAGGGATCCGCTCAGGATTTGTGCTGCAGCGGCGGTCGGGAGGTGGCAGCCTGGGCCCGCGGGAGCCGCCGCCCGCGGGGTGCCGGGGCCTGCAGGAACTGCTGCCCGCCCTGCCCTTCCGAGGATTTCTTTCCGCAACTATGCTCGCAGCAGAATTTCTGGTAATTGTCACATCTAATTGTCGATAATTACGGGAGCAAGAATACATTTCCGAGAGAAACATTAGGTGGTTTTCTACCACAGCTGCCAACTGTGGTAACCTTTCAGTACAGCTTTACACCTTCCAAAGAACTGGGCACCTTTCAGTACTCGTTACACCCTGGTTGCAGCGAGCAGGATCTCGCAGGGAAGTGCCTGGAGGAAGGAAAGCCATACCTCCACCTCCTTACGTGTGGCACAGTGTGTGTGACGTGAGAGCCCACCCGAGGAAACGTGGCAGAATTGTGGGATTCGGTCCTTTTTCCTGCAAGTAATTTTCTCTTGAGCAGCCGTTTTAGGCTGTGTCATGGATGAAGGAAGCAGTAACAAACAGGGGAGAGGGTATTCAGAGCACTGACGATTGCAGTGGTCAGGGCAGGATTCTGCCCTGAAACTCTAAATAAGTAGCACCAACTTTAGCCTCTTATGGCAGTTTCCTATTCTCCGTTCTGAAAAAAATATTTCAATTCTAATTAAAAAGAGTAGATTTAGGTTTCTCATATGTCTCAGAAGAATAAATGTAATCTTTTATTAATAATTTCCTGAGTTTGCTGAACTGTTACCACTGACTGTTTTCTAGGGAGAAAAATTACTCCACTGCATCTTTAAACCAGTACTTTGGCACAGTGCCCTAGAATACTGCCCAAACATCATCAGTTTATTTTCTAAAAGCTGTGCAGTGAAATCAGACAGAGCTTCACTCACAGGATGTAATGCTTCACATGCAACTCATTAATAAGACACATGAGAGAAACGAAGATAAAGAAACAGTGAAATAAAGAGCCTTCATAACCTGTAGTATTTACAAAAAATCTAGTGCAGCTTCCAGATGGACTACTATGCCTTATCTCTCCAAAATATGTGTCTAACAATGCTAGCTGAATGTCCTTTTAGGTTTTTTAGCCACCATGTCCAGAAACACCAAGAAGTTTGCAGGTTTTGCTTAGATAAGTAGTTATCACTATTATTTTAAATTTTAACTATTATTTTAAATCCTCCTCTACACTGTCAGCTCCCCTCTTTTCTTCTGCTAATAATGCTTAGCTATACATAAAAATCTAATTTTTTCCCCATTATTGGAGAAGAGCCTAAAGAGCAGTTACAGTATAAATTTTACTAACAAATTTTGATAATTCGCATAAAAAAATATTTTCACATTTAAGAATTAAAAATCCTCAAAAGGCAAATCAAGGTGCTAAGACTGTAGGGTTCACTAGTATCTGTTTCACATAGAAAATACAGTGGCCTAATTTCAACTCTTAATTTACTTGAATATTTGATTCTTTGGTTTTGGGGTTTTTTTACTAGTACTATACATGAATCCACACAAACTGCGAACTATATAATGATTTAGCCTTTAAAATTTTAAAGTATGTCCTAATGTGCAATTAAGTAACTAAATAATAAAGTTGCTTTTGAACTGCTCAGCAGTGATGTTTCCCACAAGTTTTACTGCTAATACATACAGTCTTTCAAACATATTTCCACATGTGTGTTTGAATGGCAACCTAAAAATCATCAAGCCCCTTCTCTGTAGCATGACACATGCTTAATCCTAATACACAATAGTGTGACAGCCATTACTGACCTAAAGACTCTGATAGAAGTTAAATAAATCTAGATTTGGCAAGGAAGAGGCTTCTGCAATTTACCACAATGATCTATAAATCCTCATTAACTCTACAGTGCACTGCTTGATTAGAAAACTACTTAATCAAGATGCTTCCCAAGGAATCAATTTACACCTAATGATACTTGGTGGCATGGACAGCTGCTTAATTGGGATTGTAATTTCCGTTAATTGGGACACCTTCAAGTGACGTGGGTGGCAACCTGTATGTTACAGGTCAGTGCATCCTCCTCATGGCACCTTGCAGTTGCCCCAGTCTACTCTCACTGCAGGTTCACGAAAGGTGCCAAAAATTACCTGACACCTCTTGCCAGTGGATCACAAGCACCTTCCCAAAACTCTGCAAGACTTCCCATGGGTCAGAACATTTTAAATTGGGAGATGCCTAATACAGTACAGAAAGGTGCTCAGCTACTTGGTCAGCCTAATTTTAATGAAAATATTCAGTCCCTACAATAGTCAACATTCTTCCTTCTTCTAAAGGCTTTTAAGGAAAGATTAATCAAAAACACAGGCAAGGTAGTACTATGTCTTTTAAATCTTAAAATGTGCAATTACATGTTGTTCATTAAAGCATGGTCTTATTGGAACAACTGCTGAAAACTTAACTTAAACATGCTCTCAAAAGTTTAGACTGAATAACTAGAATTCAACATTTAATACAGTAAATAATATTAACTCACAAATCCTGTTAGGATGGAGGATGGTCTGCTGGCTTATTAAAATGAGAACTGTGATTCAGAAAGCTTGTATCTGCCTTTTTACATGAATTTTCCTATTGCAGTATGAAGTCTCTGATACATTGTTTTCATAAGATGCAGCTTTAATAGGAGATAAAGAACATTCAGTAGTTTCAAGCAGTTCAGATGTTCTAATTTTGCCATTGCACCTGTACAAAATTAAAGCATGAAACCTGAGGTGCTGAAATTTTATTGCTGTTGGAAAGCAGTTGGTTGCCTGTCCATGTAGTTACTAAAAATGACAGAATAGCTTGGGTTAAAACTCACCTTAAAGATCACCTAATCCACCCTCTCTGCCATGGACATGTTCCACTGGATCAGGTTGCTCAGAGCCCCATCCAACCTGGCCTTGACCACTTTCAGGGATGAGGCATCTACAGCTTCTCTGGGCAACCTGTGCCAGGGCCTCACTGTGCTCAAAATAAAGAATTTCTCTGTAATACCCAATCTAAAGTTCCTTCTTTCGGTTTAAAACCATTGCCTCCTTGACCTATCACTACAGCCTTTGGTAAAAAGTTTCTGCCTTTCTTACAAGCCCGCTTTAAGTACTCAAAGGACAAAATGAGATCTTTGGGGAGCCTTCTCAGGTCCAGACAGAAACTCCAAATCCAAGAAAGGTACTTCAGCCCTCTGATCATCCTTGTGACCTCCTCTGGACCCACTCCAACAAGTCCACATCCTTCTTATTTTGGGGACCCCAGAGCCCAATGCAGCACTAGATGGGTGCTGCTCAGGTGGGGTCTCACCAGAGCAGAGTGAAATCTGCTTCCTCATCCTGCTTCTCCTTAGGCAGCCCAAGATTATTGTAGAGACCAATGTCTGAATTCCAGTGAGCTGAGATAATGATTAAAGCTCAATTAACCTATTTTAGCCTGTACTTGCAATTAAAGTGTTTGGCTGACTCCGTCTCAATGAAGCATTATCCAGAACTGGAGATACACCTCAAATAAAGGAAAGGACAAAGAGGGAAGCTGCATGTTACTTCCACTGAGCTCTTCTAAGCAAAGCAGGACACCCAAAATCACTTGGACATAAGGTGAGCTAACCAAATGTTAGTAAAATATACCCTTATTGACTGCTTTTGAGAAAACCCTTTGATCTTTTAGTACTGATGGCATATACACCACCCATGACAGCAGTGTCACCACAACTTTCCTAACTGCTGTCACTGAAAACTTCCTGTAAACTAATGACTTAGTATTTTTGCAGACAGATTCAGAAGATTCTTCCCAACTAATTCATTTATTTTTATTCATATATACAAGGATCAAGACCACAGCCAAAAATAATACTGCCTTGCTTTCAAAAGTGAGAAAGAAACACACTGTTTTCCTTGTAACATTAGGAAAACAAAAATTTGCAGGAGAGGAACCAACTTAACAGTATGCACTAAATACATTTCACATGAAATTGTGCCTGTACTCCAGCACTCCAGATGGTTATCTGGAGATTTTGCTGTATGTGAGAAAAGAAACCAGCTTGTGCATTTTAAGTTTGGGGTTTTGTTTCGTTGTTTTGTTGGGTTTTTCTTTTTTTGGGGCGGGGGGGGAGGTTTTGTTAAAAATTTTTTGGTTGGTTGTTGTTGTGCTTTTTTCCCCAGAAAAAGGGGATTTATAAAATCTTGCTGGGGGAAGAAACCTTACCTTTTTCTCCACTATCATTACCCTTATTCCCCCATAAACCTTGCAGAACCACCACAAGGAGCTTAAAGGCTATTTTCCAACCTCAATGCCAGCAGCAGCCTATTAAAACACCTGCAATGACGGTAATGAAAACTGTTTCATAAAACCCCGTGGCAATTACAGCTGTGTACACTCTGCTCATAATAGCAGTTTTAAAAGGACATTAATTATGCTCTGATCCTCAAACTGGACTGATTAGTCATTATGATGTTACACAGTGATTCACACTCCAGATGACTCATACAGAGAGGGTAATTATCTAGCAGGACTTCCGGAAGTCTGCTGTTAATGAGAGAGCTCATTACAGGACCAAGGGTTCCTGTTGAATGAATGAAAAAGGAAGTGTGGAGAAAAAAAGAAAATCAGCACTTCCAACCAGGTAGTATTATTAGATGTCTACCCTGACTAATTTGCATATTTAATTTGAGACACAGGTTTCCTCTTAGCTGTGACCATGTGTTTTATTAAGGAAATACCTTGCAGTTTTATTATACATGTAAAATTCCTCTTTAGATGTTTAAGGCTGACTTTGTACATGTATGCAGATTATTAGTCTTAAAAAAAACCCCCCAAACAACCTTGTGACATACCAAAATATTTTTCCAGCTTCCATACAAAATAGCATTTTTTTTTCTCTGCTGGTAGAACACATTAGAATTTTTACTGTATTAAGTGCCTTCTGTAACTTTTACAAAAGTCGTATACAAAAAAATGCAAGCAAAAATTCCGAAGTACACTCTGACAGCCAATGCTCTGCGAATACTTTATTACACAAATTACATTCAGCTTCTGAAAATAGTGTTCTAACAGTGATACCATCTAAAAATAAGACATTCCAGAAACACATCAAGTTAGGAAGAAGAAAAAAATTAAATAGAGACTTTTTCTTTCCTTCAATTCAATATCATGTTAGGGATTTAAAAAAATAGAAGAAGACTTAGCAGCTTCATTTTCTTGTGGCACTGTATATTCTTTGTACTGCAACAGGTTAAGGACATTGAAGAGGAAAGGCACAAAACAGAAATTGGCAACTGAATAATTACGGAAAAAATATTTTGATGAAGCAGATAGTAAGACTTATTTACAAGATCCCCATATTTGATGATAAAATACTACTGCTTTAAATCAGTCCTGCAATTAGAAGACTTTGCTTTATTAAGATGTCCACATAAAAACCAACGGTACTGATATGGAATTTCCATACACTCCTCCACTTAAAAAACATAACTAAAACCAAACAAAAATTAAAGGAACCAGTGTACAGCCCTACACAGACTAGAACAGTTTACAATTAAATACACAAGATCTTAAACGTGCTTAAGGGAAAAGGAATCTGACATTCTGGGTTGGACCGCATAATGGAGAACTCAAAGGTTGGTTTCAGGATGACGAAGATGCTGGTGGCAGTGGAGATGCTGGACACTCTTCCTCGGAATCACTGCCATCATCTTCATCTTTTTCTTGATCACTTCCTTCAGTGCTCAGCCGGTCAAACCCTTTCCGGCTGTAGCCTTTGTGACTTGCAAAGAAGTTCCCAAGGTTAATTCCACCACCGCCTTTCCCTATGGAAAGGAAAGAATTTTCACAAGGTTTGCTTTAACTGTAAGGGGAGAATAAAAATCTATCTACTAATTAAACAGTATAGTGGTGATTATTTTTAGTGTGCTTCCGGAAACTGTTTTTAAAGATTCAGCACATGAGCCACAAAAGCTAGGTGTATATATTAGGAAAGAAGAAGGAAATTCATCTTTGAAGCCTAAGTTTCAGACTATGCTTTTTTCGCATCCATTATTTCATTAACTCTACACAGGTTACTGATGTTTCTACCCATTTGCCCTTAGTTTCAAAGTGCTTCATTTCATTCACCAGACTCACAATAACTCATTATAGCTGCTGCTCTCCCACTGGTAGTGACTCAGCCTCTTTAGTGGGCAGATAATGACAGATGAAAATTGTTGTAAAAGACATTTTCAAAAACCCCTAATCTTTGCCCTCAATCTTTCCTCCAAGAAAGTTCCATCAAATCTGTTATTCAACATGAACACAGAAAAAAGCCTCCAGTTACTGCATTTAAAAACATTTTCAGTGACTGCTTACCTCTAAGTCTGCCTAAAATTCTGCTTGAACTAGAATCAAGTTTGTGTTCCCCATCAGCTGAAAAATAAAGTAAATTTCAAATATAAGCTAAATCCCCAGTGTTCTGTGATCAGAGAAGTACCTCTATTTTTTGATAAAAATCACAGACATTCAATAAACCAACCAGCAGTTCTAAGAAGCCATTTATGGCAGTACTGCAATCGACTGGAGTGTTAGCATATTTGATATGCTATCCAGCACATTTGGTATGCTAACGCTTTTGAATACAAAGAGTCACAAAGCAGTATGCCGAAATCTTCAAATAAAACACCTCCAATTCAGTTGCACAGCCATATTAGACTGCTGAATGGCCTACTCTTCCACAACAGGTCTTGACCAGTGGCAGAACTGTGCTGTCTACTCCATGAACATTTTCTTCTCTGGATGCAAATTATCTTGATTAAACAATTTCATGATACAAAATAACAAGTCTAGTGACCAAATGCCAATTGCAGTCTGCCAATTTATGAAAAATAATGTTATTATACAATATGAATTTAGAGTCATTTACATAACTTCTAAGTACCAATGAAAGCGTTCAGAGCTATGGATTAAGGTGCATTATGGAAGCATGTCTGACCCACAGAATTGACTAGGTAGGAGAGAACAATAACACATAATCTCTTGTAATGTTGTCTGCTTTCATTTTGCTTGTATCTCTGTAGTACCTATGGAGTCTTTTGTTCTTAGCAATTTAAAAATCCCATACTAAAAAATCAAACTATGCTTGCAGTAATACAATTTCTGAGTTCTAGACAACACAACATGAATTTATTCTATTAATTTCTGAGATACCAGTTTTTGCCTTGATACCAATTAAACGTTTTGATACACGTTCTGAAGAGCTGCTAGCTTGAGATGCACTATTAAAGGCTAAGGGGGCTGCAGTGTCCCTGCTGAGCCGTAGCTGGCGTGCAGCACCACTGCAGCTGTTCAGGAAGGCAAAGACACAGGGAGCTGCTCCCTTCATACCCGCACCCCTCAATGTTCAGTGATATTTGGAACTGGAATAATAAAAGCCTGTTCTCTAGAACAGTTACTCACAGTTATCTCCATAGACAGTTGTCTTCCTCCACCAAATAAATTCTAAAATTGCCAGCAGGACAACAACAGGGATAATAAGAAGACTTGTAATAAGAACAAAGGAAACTCCAGTGCTGCTGGCCTGTTGGACCAAGGGTTGTTTATCTGTATTCTTTAGAAGGTCTGTCGATTCTGATTTGTTTTTCAGTTTGGCTTCAGCAATTGTTTCTGATTCTTTAAAAATAAAACAAATTCCATACGTAATCCATATGCATCAAAGCAACACAGAACAAGGTGTTACAGGAAACAACAAGCTAGGATATCTTAAGTGCTTTGTAACAAGGAAACATAAGACAAACTCTTATGGAGACATTTTTGGCTTTTGCTGATGTTATCCCACATAAAAGGAGGAGAAAGTCTGAATGATACCAGTCACTAACAAAGATTCCCTTCCCTTTTTCTCAAATGAGGAAAGGAGATGTGTGAAACAGTTTTGTCCTAGAAAGTATCTGCTATTTAAAATATAGGAAATTACCCCAGTGATCCATTTTTGCAAATAATTGTGTGGTGTAATATCAATTAAATATCTTCTTTGGATAAAAACACTTCCACAAGAAATACAGAAATCCAATACACATCATATTATCATAAACAGAAAGGAAAAGCTTAAAGATTTTTCTAATAAAACTGTGACAAAGGGTTAATTTTTCAGAACTGTTACATTTCATGAAGGAGTTTTGGTTCTACAAATCTGGAGAACTTTTGAAAACTACATCCAGTCATTCCTGACTAATTTGTTAATTCTATACCTACAAGAAGAAAAATTATTTCAGGGAAAAATCTTTATAATGTTGCATATGCTTTGTGATAACTCTTAGTAAGTAAAATTGTCTTGCTATATATTTTGAAATCAAACTGAACAGCACGTCTTAACAAGTAGCTGCAACACAAACACTCTCAATCAACTCTGTTTCGACTCTGTATCAAAATTAAAATGGTGTTCTACTCTGAAGGCATAGCCAATGGTTCGGTTTACATCAACACTAATACAATGATATCTATATCATTGTTATCACAAGTACAAGGATAACAATGGCACAATGATAACACTGAAGAGGTAGTTACTGTGAAGGAAAGCTTTTATCCATCCTCTTTCCCACCTCTGGGCAAAGCTGCAGTTCTCCATATATTTTCCCCCATATCACAGCAGTACAGGCTGTGTGACATGTTGTAACAGTCTGTCACCAGGAGGCTGTGAGAGTGCAGGCCACTCCTCTCATTTATTAAGCAGACGACACAAAGTCCACTGGCTCTTTTCTTCCAGAGGAGTTGAAAGATGTTAATTCCAGCCTACATACTCTAACCAGTTTTACACATTGTTACTTAAAACCTTTTTGTTACATTGGTGTTTTGTTACATTGCATTTTTTTCTCCATTACATTAGAAGTGTCAGCTGAAGAAAGCCAAAATGCATTACATATCCCTAGATACACAGCACGCTGTAATGTCAACACTCCCCTTCTGAGTGCTTCAGGCAGGCTGATGTACCAGTTGAGATAAAATAAAAGGATAATAGTGGTGGCAGTAAGCATTTCATTGTATTGTAAAGTTAGCCTTCCTCATTCTACTTTATGTTACATGCTTTCAACTGGCAATTGGGATTTTTTTGGCTTTTCTCTGTCTGCGTATGCATGGCTGAAGCAAGCTACCTAAGCTCTGAATTTAACTAAAGAAAACCAGTTAAGAACATTTTAAATGCCTTTATAAACAGTACCATAATCTGGTACTGGTTTTTTTTGAAAGGGAAATGAGCTACATAATAAAATATAAATGGTTAAAATTACTTTTTATCTACCTTAATTGGTATTTTACCCCTTTCAATTTCCTCTGTGTGTACTATTGCCTTATATTGTTCCTACATGCTTTCATTTCCTTTTTCCTTTTTTTTTAATTTTCAGGCAGATCAATTAAATAAAAGGTCTAATAAATCTATGGGAAGAAATGTAAATAGAAAAAAATGGTATTTCTTGCCATATGGCGTGAATGACAAGGCTGTGTACTGAAAGCCTAGACAAGAATATAAACCAATTGCCATTTCAAATACCCTTTTTTGGTGGTGGAGGGCTGTGGAGCAGGGGGAGGGTGCTGGGGAGTAACTGTCAGCTGTATTTCAGAGCTACTTCCACGTCTAAGGGAGCTGCCACAGATACCAATCTGGACCACACCAGATGGTGGAATGGAATTAATGTACTCGTCAAATTTTTATTCTGTGACGGTGAAGCACTTGTCATCACTGAAAATGAAATGCTTAGGTTGGCTGTGAAATAGCACCTACGAGGTAACTGTTACAGGCTTCTTTCTAGTGCTTCCTATAGGAACTCACAAAAAACAAAACAGTCAAACTAATCTGCATTTTTTCCCTTCGGCTTGGCAGAAGCAGCCCTAGTCTATGTGAACATACTGATCCCTTCATTTTCATTATGAATCAGACTAACCTTTTGTCTCCTGTACCTCAATACCAGCCTTTTTAACTGACCGATGTTCCATTTCTGTAAAACAAAATCATTCTTCAGGACAACTGATATTTCAGAAAGGCACTCAGTGACATTTTCCTGCTAGCTTTCTCAAATGTGCAGTACAATGCTACAATAAACATTCCCATCAACACCTGAATTTCACCATAGAGAGTCAATATAAACTATTCAGTACCGCACAAGGCCATAGAAAAAAAACAGGAAGAGCTCAGTTCATGGAAGTTGCTTGCAATAATCAGCTTTTATGAAACAGAAAGATTTTATGGGTATGCCGAAAGGTTCATAGATTCCCACAAAAATAAAACTGTTTATAACAATCAAAATCATAGTGAATTAAAGGCTAGTTGAATCAGGGTTTCTTAGCTACTGCTCTTTTACACTTCTGCAAAAACTAAAAGGAAAATTTTATACAAGGACTTCCCTCATCTAACCTGTTAAAATTCTACTACTTTTTATTCTCACATTTCTTTGAATAAAAGCTGAGAATTGTTCATGTTCAATTTACTAGATGCAGATAAAAACATATCCAATCAGAATTACAATTTATCTGGTCCAATCTCCTGTTATTAAGAGCAGCTGATACCAAATGCCCCAAAGGAAAATCCATGAACTATAAACAAAACAAATAAGGAATAACTAGCTTAGTCATTTATAGCAGCAGACTCTTACTGGATGACTAACATCCTGAAGCATGCATTTTTATTCCTGTAAAGCATGTAACCTCTCTCTGAATCCTATTAAATTGATGTCTGACTAATCAGGTTCCTCTCCCTGAAGTGAGGCTGCTTGCCTTGGGGGTAACTAGATTAAAACTGGCAAGTGTTTCCTCTGTATGGAAATACAACTTCAAATTATACTAGATTAATTTTCTAGTGATAAATGCTCCCAATGAAATGAATATAATTCTGAAGTTGACCTGTGTTTTTATTTCATACCTTGCGAGTTTTCTTTATGATAACCTCACAGGAACCAGCTGAATTCTCAGCAAATGATACACTGAAATCACTAAAATTCTAAGTAACACTTTTGTTTAAGCAGCTATTGACAATGGATGTGTAAGGCAAATGCATGTTGATTCCTTCTGCAAGAAAATCATGTGCCCAGGACTCTTCTTTGACAGAGCACACAACAATGCTGAACGGTCTTTTAATGAAAACTGAGCAGCAGCACACAACTGCTGCAGGTGAAGCTTGTAGTGCACTTAAAACACTCACTATGCCACCAGGCTCTTGGCCAGGGGTATCAGGTAAGTGACACTGACCTGAAGGTACAAAATGTATAGTTAGGACATTATTAACAAAAAGAACATACTTTCGGCAGATGCAAACTTCCACACTGCTTTGGCATGAACATCTCCAACAAACACTGTTTTATCTTCTGAAGCAACAATATCGTGTGGCATCTCAAAGCTCTGTGAAGATAAGCAGTCACAGATTACCCTTAAGTGTCTACACTTCCATGAGGCCTTCTTAACCCCTAGCTTGAGCCTGTTCACGTTCAGTCCTGCTTTAGACTGGAAAATGCAGCAAGTGCTGGTGTGAAATCCCAGTGTGTGAAAGGAGAGGAGTTCCATTTCTACTGAATGTTTGCCTTCTCCAGAGACAACAACATAGAGATTATTCCATGTATTAATGCTAAAAAATTAATATTATTTCTGTTCATATTATTACATTCCATTTCATCAGCTTAAATATATATTTTCAAAAATAAAGAATCTTGGTTTGAAGCCCATACATTTAGTTTTTGTTAAAGTTCATATATAGCAAAACAGCTATTTGTTATACTCAGAAAAAATAACTCTCAATATAATTTAATAAAGAGTGCAAATAAAGAGTGTATGTGCTACCAAGAAGTGGAAATATTAGCATTCATTCTTTAGTCTAACACAATATATAGAAACTGTTAAAAAAACCCCTACAATTTTTATGTACAATACTGCATGAAGAACATTTAGTCTTAACTGACATACTAGTATTCTGTAAAGAGGGATATAACCATACAGCTGCATATTATTTCTGCTTAGGAATAAGCTATATTTTTTGACAAATTACTAGCATCTAAATATAAGAATACTTTGATTCCTTCATTATCCTCTTAAATAAACTTTTAAGAACTGCAATGGCAGTAATAAAGTAGGCTTATCCTGGCTGTAGATATTATCTGTAGAAATCATCTAGAGGTTAGTATAATTTTCAAATGTGTACCACATGTAGAAGCTAAGACCCAAACTTCTAGTGTTTTTATTTAGTACTATAAAGAATTCCTTTTGAATACCTTACATTATAAAACATCTTATTTCATGCAACAGTCTTATGGAAGTTGGAAAAGTAGAATGTTACCAATATTCTCATATAAATAATTACATGCAACAGACACTCTGAACAGTACTCTACCTTTCTAAGTGGAATGAAAGTATCAATTATTTCTCCAGTAGAGAAGTTCATCACAAATCCTTGCAGCAATTCTGCCTCTCCAGGATACTGCATTCCATTAACTGCAAAGAGGAGACCTGCAACAAAATTAGATTTGCCTTAAGAATCCACATATAGCAAAATGCAGTGAAGATGGAACTGTAATAGATTAGATAAAAAAGGCTGTCTGAGAGACAGAGACATAGAAAGGTAACAAGACACTAAACTACAAGAGGAAAGTTAAGTGAGGTGTAACAGCTGAAACTCTGTCATACAAGAGATGTACACTTAGTTCAAATGAGAAGAACCAGCAAGGCAATACTTTACATAAAGTTTGAATGTAAAAAAAATGTGAAGGTGTTAAAAAAATAATCTGAAGAATGCTTTGCTATGGATGGTTGACCTGATAGCAGAAAGTTCTTTCAAGGCATCAAAAGCAGAAAGTCAGCTGGGGAGCAAGTGGGACCACAAAAGGAAAAGATGTGAAAGAGGAACTCAGGGATTAGCGGCCTATGGCAAAGAAATGGGTTTTGTCAGGTTTTTCCTGTTTAATATGTTGGGAAGTTCCTAACACTCCATTTTTTTCCCTAGCAAGGGGATTAGAGGAGACAGCTCAACTGGAAGCACAAGGTGTAAGACAAGTTGGAGGTTAGTAATTTATGAGGTTTAGATGACATTCACTCAAATTCAGAAGGAAATCAAATGTGGAATCACAAACTTCAGGCCAAATTAAGTAACCCAGCACTGCAAACAGCCACTTCTCCAGAAGACTAGCAGAATGCTGAAGTAGTGCCCACCTAAAAGGACTCAAAAGAGTGCTTGCAAACACACATTACCAATTCTGGCATCCATCTCTAGTAAGATGGTATTATCCATAATGAAGAATAAGACATGGGTAAGTGTCAGAACAAGCTGGTATGGCTGGTATGGCTTCTCTAAGGGTTGTGCCTCAGCTCTGGATAGCGGAAAAAAGCACACAGGTAAGCAGATTCTATAGATATGCTTGCACTTTCAGAAAACTCTTGACAAGGTAGTGCCTAAGAGGTTATTGAATGTGAGTCATCAAAGGGCTGAATGAAAGATCCACTAACAAACAGGAAGCAAAGAGCAAAGCTTATGGGCAGAGCTTATAATTCTTCAGGACAGAGGAGTCTGAATAGTGTGACCTTGAAGTAATCAATCAGAAATTTTACTCAATACTTTTCATCAATGACTGAAACATGGGGCAATGACATTTAGCAGTCTGAGGAAGATAACTGAGGTCTGTGGAGAAGTCAAAAGCTTGACGATACTAAGGTAGCCCAGAAAGACTTTTTATAAGAGTAAGTTGTTAAACAGATGACAGAAGAGCATCTACAAAGACAAAGGTAAAGTGATGTTTCTTCTAAAAAATAATGTAGATCATGCCTATGTGATGTTTGAACTTGGAACTGGCACCTCCACCCCAGGAGAGACATCTCCAAGCTATCCCTAAAAGATTCTTGAAATCTCCACCTCCATGTACAGTGTCAGACATTTCAGTAAAATGTCTAGCATCATGAGGAGAAGAATTAAGAATGGAGGGGACAGTTCTACACTATGCAAAAACTTAGCATGCACACATACTGAGTACTGAGTGCTCTTTTACTCTCTGCATCTCAAAAAGGTTCTGATGAAGCTAAAGATGTTGGAAGAGAAAGGCAAATATTATACTCAAGGGGCTGAAGCAATTAAATAGTTTATGGGGCGAGACTAAGGTGGCTGGGGTTCCTTGGTTTGAAGCAGATAAGGCAATATGAAGAGGTATCAGACTGGGGGAGTGTGGAATTGTTACTCAACTCCCAAATTCTGAGGTTGAGAAGCACTCAATGAAACTAGGTCACTTTTTATAGTAAAAATAAATAAATAAAGTGGATAATGAACTTCTGAAGCCTGCAATGGTGGAAGGCCAGACAATACAAGTCAGTTCAAAATGGGATTAGAACTTATGGGCAATATGTCTGTAGAAAGATACTATCAAGAAGAGGTCAGAGGTTACCTCCTAAAAACTGCTAAATAAAGGGTTTGTGGATGGACGGCAAATAGGAGAGGAATGACAAAATGCATCCAGGCTTATACATGCTCTCAGAATGCCTCTTTCCAATGTCAGAGACAGGTAGATACCAAGCATCTCATCCAGCACAGCATTTTTTTACATTCTTGGCAGATGCAAAAGAGAGAAACATGATATTAATTTGGTATTAAGGAGTCAGGAGCCCAACACACCAAAATTCCTCATGAAGTTCTTAAGATTTACCTTACCTTCAGTATTGGTATTAAAACTCTAATCCCATAACTTAATAAAGAAATTGTTAACCAGACTGTGATGTTAAAAAACCACAGTGTTTTCTGTTAGCTTTCAGTTCTTTTATGAAACCAAAAACCCTTCTTAAACATTTGGTCTTAATTTTGCTCTCTTCAACGGAGTTCAAAATGAATACTTAGAAATTTTATTATTAATAAATAATAAATAATTCATTATTAACTGATTAACTGATTAACTGTGTAGTCACCAGGAAGCAGCAAGATCGTCTACTTGTTGACATAACATTTAGGGAGCAGTCATTTCTTAGAAGCAGAGATTAGATGCAAGCTTCCCTCATCCACAAAGAGGAAAACAAGTAGTTCTCAAATTTTCCATTGCATCAGGATGAGTCTAGAAGATAATTAATATTTGTCCTAAAAAAACGTAAGAGCCCCTCAGGAAATAACACTGACATCCTGGCACAAAGCAACTACTTGAAATATGAAGAACAAGAAAAAAGATTACCTGGAACGTATGAAACTGCAAACAACTCTCTTCCAAACTCTTTGTGTTTGATCTCTCTTGTGAACTCCCCAGTCTCCAACCTGAAGCATTGAATTCGACCATTTTCTCTGTCTGCAACGCACAGCTGACTTAAGTCAGGGATCAGGGCTAAGCTGTGAGGGATACGAAACTGTCCAGGCCTGGATCTGCCTAGAGAAGTTTCTGCAACAAAAAAACCCCAGGTTAGTGTTGAAGTACACACTGAAACTATCAGTTTTACTTAGAAACAGCAGTACGCCACATAAAGCAATGTAACCCTGGCAAAAGAATAAGGTCAGCTTGCTTTCTCCTAGCAATTAGGTAGAAAGCTCACGGTAGCCTACTGTGTTTTCTTTATAAATCCCAAATTTAGAATTTGCAATTTCCTGAGAATATTCAGCATAGTTTAATGTGATCCATAAGTCTGAGTCAAGCAGAAATATAATTATTCATAAAACTTAAAACAGATGAAATCATGGCATAAATCTGGCAAAAAAATTATTCTTTTCTTATATATTTAAGAAAAAAACTTGGCTTTATGAAAGTCAGAATATTTTCTTGACAAAACAGGACATGCCAATAATTATTCTGAAAGCAGGATAACAAGCCCCTACTTTTTATATTTAGTAAATATATAACCACTACAAGTAGCTGTGGAAAAAGTCAAGAGAAGCTTTGGGTGCATGGACAAGGCTGAAATTCATGTAAGGCCTGGAAGGTATTTCAGTTATAGAAGTTAATTTAAAAAAAAATTATAGTAACATCAGCAATATTGTGGTTCATGGTGAGTTCATGGTAACAGCAGTATGGGTAAAGTACCAAGAGCCCTGACTGTACCTTCTCCCCACTGCACCACATACAGTCCATTTGGAGAGAACTGAATAATCCGACTGTTGCAGTAGCCATCAGAGACATAAATGCTGCCAGTGATTGGATCCACGGCCACATCAGTTGGTTGACAGAAATGATTTTTGTCACTGCCTGGTTGCAAAGCCACTCCTAAGGTCAGTAATGGCTCTTTGTCATTGGCTCCTAGTTTGAAAACCTTTTTTTCAGTCAAAAAGAAAAGAAAAGAGGTTTCAGTAATAGAAGGTGAAACCTAAGACCTAGATGGCCTTGGGAAAAATTTTATCACTTTGTATAAAATAAATCTATATACCAAACATAATCTTAATATATTGACCATAATATCTATTATTAGTTTTTCAATGGTGCTGATTCTAGGAACCTTCTGCTTAAAATACAGATTTCTCATCATTACAAAGCAAACAATTGAGTTTCACTTTCTAGACTTAAGTGCATTGATAAGCAAAAGACATAGCAGAAAATTGCAGAGGGGTCTTAAAATGTTGGAGAGAGGGGCTTCATGAGAACCTTGTGAAATTCAACAAGGCCAAGTGCAAGGCACTGGGCTGGGGCAATTCCCAGAACAAATACAGGCTGGGAGGAGAAGGGATTGAGAGCAGCCCTGAGGAGAAGGTGTTGGTTGATGAGAAGTTCATTATGAGCTGGTAATATGTGCTCACATTCAGAGGATCTACCATGCCCTGGGCTGCACCCAGAGCCCCGTGGGCAGCAGGGGAGGGAGGGGATTCTGCCCCTCTGCCCTGCTCTGCTGAGACCCCACCTGCAGAGCTGCCTCCAGCCCTGGGGTCCCAGCACAGGAAGGACATGGAGCTGTTGGAGAGAGTCCAGAGGAGGGACACCGAGGTCATCAGAAGGATGGAGCACCTCTCTGATGGGGAAAGGCTGAGACAAGTGGGGTTGTTCAGCCTGAAAAAG